>JBAHVQ010000262.1:1085081-1097409 GCA_036872915.1 Nanipora kamurai | reverse complement strand
CTCGTTCTCCCAAACTCCCACGCGTGTTTCTATAACTGTATAGAAACACGGAAAATGTTTTCTATTTCTTAATTATTATTATTATAATTAACTCAGCTTTAAGGCACTGAACACTCTTTGAGCAATTGCAAAAGCAACTGTGTTTGTTTGTTATATATGCATTTATCTATACATACAAACCATCCTTGGCTTTCGGGGACATGCATTTGATTGCAAACTTCGCTCAAGCCATAGTACTCTTTATGTATTTCAATTGATAGATTATTCTGGGTTCTTTGCTTGGAAATATTGGAATTCAATCGAAACCGTATGATTACCAACTAATAATACTTATGAAAAAATAAGAAATATTTTCGCCCACCAAAGAAAATCTTCTAAAAATCCTGCTATTGTTTTCGGTCTCATCTTCTCCAAATTTCCCCCATACTATTAAGCCTTAATGGGTAATTTGACCTTAATAATTAAGGTCAAATTTGATTGGCTCTGCGTGGGTTTCAGGATTTTATTAGCCAATCGGGATGCTTTGTACTCTAAGAAATTTACTTTGAATTACCTTTTTTCTGTGTTATGTTACCTTCAAATGGTACTCTCTTCAGCCTCTCCAACTTCAGAAATTTTATTACGCATATAACTGTTATACCAAACTTCTCATTTTAATGAAATCGTCATCAAGATAATCGAAATTATTCAAATTATACGATTCATCTAACGTTTACAAACAATGACGAGCTATGGAGTTCGACTATCGGACCATGATTTGATTACCTTTCCATTAGATAGGATGGACACAAGTTACTGAAGACGTGGTCTTACTGGCCAAGACATACAGTTGGTAACACGGGAACAATGATACACGCTGACTTTTGTGTCCTTCCTTACTTTAATCGTCGAACGCATCTAAGTTTACATAGCAATTCTCTTGTAGTCTTTCTGAAGTCACTCTGTCGCCAAAACAGAAGCAAGGGGTTAAGCGAAGAGTTTGCAAACATCAGAGTTTCCGTTAATGGTGAAACTAGAAAAATTGCGACGAAGTCGTTTGGTTCAGACGAAAAATAGGCAAGCATGACAAGGACAGGAAAGTAGCATAAGAGAAGAGCTACAACGATTAAATAGCTTGTTTTAGTGGTGCGAAAGACCTGCTTGCGATTTAAGTCCTCGTCAGCGGTGCTTGAAGGTGTTTGAGTCGTTTTAATTCTTGTTCTGTGCCGATGGAGTAGACGCAGAATCCATACCCATATTCCTACGATTGTCGAGATGGTTAACAGTACAAGACTGGCGCCAATTAACAAAAGAATATTGTATGGAATAAGGCCAAGGTGGGAAATGACAACAATAAACGATGCAAGCCACGTCGAGACAATCGTGATCTTTAAACGAGTCGCGCTCAGAATAGTTCGGTGATGATATGGGTAAGCCAAAGTAATGAAGCGTTCCACGGTGATAATGCCAGCGGTTAACAACGACACTCCACAAGAAAAATAAGACATGAGCCTGGTCCACGTCCACAAGAAACAATCATGAGTACCGAGGACCTCTTTCAACATTCTGATAGCGGAAAGAGGTTGGACAACAGCAGTTACCAACAGATCACTGCATGCCAGCGTCGTTAGTAACATATTGGATGGAGTCCTCAGGCGGCTATTCGCACCATAAGTAAAAATGATGAGAGCGTTTGCAAAGATCCCGAAAACCGAAAGGAGGATATTAATAATGACTGCCACAACGTTGATATAAAGATGAGCACCTGTCGCGGCAGATTTCCAATAAAATGTCACAAATCGCTGCATCGTCCTAAATTCCAGGAAAATTCAGACAGATTTCCTTCCATTCACAATACAGTAGCAAGTTTTAGATCTTCATAAGTATCCTTGCCTTTGTATTTCCGGGAATGCTATGAAAGTAGAAAGGTTGTCTCATCTCGCGATGGATCTTTTCAAGTACACGACTTAGTTATGTGTAAAGCCAGGGTACCTTGAATTCAAGTCAAATGTAGCTCTCGGCCAGCTGAATATCGTTCAGTTCGTCATAACCAGATGTAAATGCACTAACGACAGTTTTTAATGAATCCCATTACTTCAAAATCCGTAAAAAGTAAAAAGTAAACAAATTATTCGTAAGTGTATAACCAACCAGTAATTAAAACTGGAGTAATCAAAACCTAAGCTAATTCGGGATAGCTCTGGGAAGAAATCCTGAGAGGTTTCGAAGAGAAGGGAAGGGCTAAGAAACGATCGTTTATGATGGTTTCTAAAAAAGAAACTTTAATTTGTCCTAATTTATTTATGACATCTAATTTAACAGTCACAACGAAGTATCTTTTCAATGTCAAATGAAGCCTCCATGACAGGAACGTACTTCACACCACAGCCAACCCCTGTGCGGTTTATAGCGTCAAACAAACATGCAGCTGTGGAAAAAATCTGGGGAAAAGATTAATTACTGTAATTCTTTCTGATTAAACTTCCGTGACCTCACCAAATTTACGTCTTTTTGACGATGGATTAATGAATTATCAAGCGCGCTTGCTAAGAATTCGGGTGTCCAGATTATCGTATGAATCAAAAGCACAAGCAAAGTTGATCTAACTTTACGTGTTGTTGAAAGTTGATCGTCGAAGTTAGAGTAGTCTTAGGAAAGATTGCTGGTAATGTTGACTGGCGTTTTGGATGTCTTAACAGCGGTCATGGCTTCAGAGTCGAAACTTCAGTCAACACCACTAACAGTCTTTCTCAAGGCTATCCTAATCTGAACGATACACTTTCACCAATATGTACTGACTCTCCAGGGTTGAAACAATTTACTCTATTCATCTATCATGCAGGGCACAAAATTGCGCCTGATGCGGTTGACAATGCTCGTAACATTTTCGTGATGGCAACCAAGACCTGAGTGTTTATTGCCAATTTGGAGACAAGAACTCTTTGTTTCTTTATGATTGTTAAAACTTCAACGATTTTGGAAGGTAATTTGGTGGTAGCGCGATAAGCTTAATGGCTTGCGTGCTGTTTCAGGAAACCTCCACGAATTCGACAAAGGGAATTTGTCATTACCTGAATATTTGATGTCCTAGTTATTACGTCGCTTAAAGTGCATCCTCATGTCCCTTCAGTTGAGAACATGAGGTGTATGCTAATCAGTGGGGTTAACGTATGTACGACAGCTCTTTTCTCCACGCCAAAATAAATAGGCTGGATGTTCATTACAAGTGATTTTCGTAAACCTTTGAAGCGTTTGCCTAATGTTCATTGCCGGTATTCACACTTCATTATCATTTGGAGAGCCTGGACACACTTTCAGTTGTTCCTAAAGTTTAAGCCCATAATTGTAGCTGTTTTAAGCCATTATTATTAATTTATCATTCGGTTTCCACCCAATACTAAACAGAGGGCTAAAAATGAGAATAAAAATTAAATATAGGCGAGCTGGCGACCAGTTTGAAACGTCAAGGGGCCTATGTATCCTTGGATAAAAAGTTAATTTCGGGCCCTGTCTTGTCGATGGAAGACTCATAAAGTCACTACGAGGGAATGCCTGAATCAAAGTAACCCTCCTGTTGTTCGTAAACTTATAGACATAGCAAGACATCGCTTTTAATTTGTTGCCAACTGGATCAGGGTACTGATATAGATTTTTCAGGCGTGGATCCAGAATTTTTCACAATAATGTTTTAACATAATGATTAGGTTTGAGATGGTACATCATTCATTACAATGGTGGTAACTCATTTTAAAAATATGGCTTATAACCACTCTAAAACTTACATGAAGAACGGCGTCAAACTTCGTTTAATTCCTCCACAGGAATACTTGCTCCCAAACGTGCTACGTTAAAAAGTACGCCAATACGCTGTGGGGAAAAAATAAAGACACAAAAAAAGAGAAAAAGTTTAATGCTAACCATGAGTTGTGCACGTACTTGGACACCAAACAGATGCAAGGTCTTGTTTGTCAAGAATATAAAATGTAATGCTAATCGCGATTTAAGGTGGCTGCGTACAGATTGTATATTTACGGGATACGATTACCACGGTCTCCATTTATGGGCTTCTACCTTAAATAAAATTGTAAGTTTGGTACAAGGTACGTCTAACTGTAGAAGAAGCATGATAAACATGACACATTGTCGAATTTTGCAATTTTCGATTGTTAAGATGGTGATAATAGCGTTGGTACATCGGCGTACTTTCACGACTATCACATTAAATGTTAAGACACATTATCTTCGGATTTCTCTTGTGAATTTTTCTGAGAATGGGTATGCGGTTAGATATTTCACTAAGGAACAAAATATCGCAATATCAGGGTAGTTTGTCTGGACAGACTTTCTGATATAGAATTTGTGGATTTTAAAAAATTCTACCGTATGAAAAATTTCGAAAATTAGATGTTGTTGAGCTTTCCGTGTTTGCTTTAATTACCAAGTTTAAAAGAAATTTCTACAAATTGTATATTTGTAGTGACGCGAAAGGTGCTGTCGTGATAAAATAACGATTCGACAAGATCGCCATCTACGCTTGCGGGGACATATTTAGTCACCAGTCTCCTGTCAAAAATTACCCTAAGGAACCTCCTTAAGGTAATCAATCGTTCTACTGCTCTTTGCATTCATGGCTTAATCAGGATCTTTCAAGGAACGTTTCCTGGTAAATTCACGAGGAAACATAGAATAAGACTAACTATTCAAGCTCGCAGTAGCCGCGGATGCAATTTATAGGTAATACCAAGGCAATGAATGTAAAAGGTATTCATAGTTGATTATCTGTTTCGCTTTTGTTTGCTTTGCCGGAAAAAGTGTGATTTTGGGATCTATTCCGGGTTAGAAATTGACAGAATAATGCACTGGCTGTTCTAAGCCGGCAGAACAGCGAAAATATTGAGTTGGGCGGAAGTGACAGCACCAAATTCGAGTATCATTGATTTTTATTCAATAAAAACTATCTTGCCTTAAGAATACAAAATCTAATGTATAGAAAAAGATATAAAAATGGGCAGAATAGCTCCGAAAAGAATGCCCTCTTGGCATATCGATATTTCATTTCATAACATGCAGTGAAAGTTTTATGGCTCTATTATAATTATGTTTCAAAAAAATCATCGATGTTCACCACATCGCCTTCTTCTAAGTGGTTTTAACGCTTACATCAGCTATACTACTATTATGGCTCTATTATAAATCATCGGTGTTCACCACATCGCCTTCTTCTAAGTGGTTTTAATGCTTACATCAGCTATACTACTATCGATGCCCCATGATACCTCAGAATGTAAAATATACGTGGTAACCTAATTTTACAATTTTAGTCGGCGAATGTTTCGCAACACTTGATCTTCGGAATTACATGTATGTATAATTTTTCAAAACCAGGTCATTCAACTTTTGTGATTTCTTCGTGGAGAATAAAGATTTGAAACGCGAAAAAAAGACTTAAAATGAAGAAAAACCATCTCACTGGGCCCATTTGACATTTAATGACGTTTAATTTTCGCTTGTATTGGTTTCTATGGAAATTCATCTTTGCTGATATTAATTTTCCAAGCATCAAATTAGACGTCGCAAAAACTTTCCTAGACAAGACTGACCCTCATTTGCGTTAGAAAGCGGGGCATTACTGAGGAAGGAGCGTACATCTCGAATGTCTGGAAAGCGCTGGTAGAAATACACACAGAATACAAAAAGTAACGCCGACTCGACCACCTCCCCCATTCTAAAATTGAAAATCTTTGCCTAGATTTTAGGAGGTCAGAACCTGACGATGAGAGTATGTAGTCAAACAATATTAAACATCGTTCATTTCAAACAACATCAGTTGATAAAATATTATGGTGGAAAACAACAAACCTTTAGGTCACGGTACGCGACTTTTTTGTATTATTTTTATTTAATGATTTGCTGCAGGCAAACGCAACAGGACTCGAAGCCCCCAACACGGCGTTTACGTCTAAGCTAAGATTGATTCAGCTACTGTTGATTTACCAAGAGAGGAAAACCGAAGAACCCAGAGAAAAAGCATCGAACCCGAGACCGTCGTTGTTACCCGAAGTGAAGCCGAAGGTACCACCAGTGGTAGAAAGCGAAGCGCAGGGTGACGATGGTGGTCGATGGGCCCACACGACACACTGCTTCTCTCAGTTACCAATACACAAATGTTCTACTACATACAAAGTGCCAAATGACAGAAAGAAATACGTCGTTAAAGCCTTGGAACAGTGTTTTAAATGGCGAGAAACTGAAAAGGACATGAAAGCCTGCTTTCAGTTTCCACACTTTACTTGAGGGAAAAATAGAGATAATGTCAAATCTAGAGTTCTCAAAACGCCACATGAGGACCACTCACCCAATCAGAAAACAAGGAAAGTAGACTTGGAAACTTGTGCATAACAATAACACTAACCATTCGAAATACCTTTGGCTAGCTATCCATGATAAAATTCCACGTTATTTAGCATGTCAATAATCTCACAAGATAGATCTTGTGAATTATGGAAAGTCAAAACAATAGGTCTCGGGTATTATCTAAATTAAAAACCTTGCCAGCTCCCGCAAATTGCATTTAGCATGCATGTAAAAAGTCTTTTACGCCTATACTTTTAAATCAAAATTAAATTAAAATTGCTCATTTTAATTCTATATATGACTATCAGGGTATGGTATGTCATACTTCGTATTTGATTGTATTTTATGGAATTATTTTAATTTCGTATGTCAAGTGAATTAATTTATTATTTCCAAATTTATTGCCCCGATTTATGAAATTCACGTGAATACTATGGACGTAGTTTTTCAAGCAGTTTTTTGTAAAAAAAAGTAATAAAGATTAATTTTCGCTGGGATAATGTGCGTGCCTTGTGACGTTAAATCACGTTGTTAAATCAAGCTAGGTGTTTTCTGTCTTTCTCTCTCTTTTGTTCCCGACGGTTACGCAACTCAGCTTAAGCAGCAATTCTTTTGCCGTATTTCTGAAGTCACTCCTTCGCCAGAACAGAAACACTGGGTTAAGTACAGAGTTAGCTAACGTAAGAGCATCCAACCAAGAAAATACAATAAAAATTACGACAAAGCTGTTTGGTTGCGTCGAATAATAAGCGACCATTACAATCGCAGGCGAATAGCACAAGAAAACGCCTGCCACAACGATGAAACTTGTCCTCGTATTTCGGAACACCTGCTTGCGATTTGCTGTCTTTTGTGCCACGGTTGAAGGCCTTTGAGTGGCCTCGATCGTATACCTATGTCGACTGAGCAGCCGGTAAATCCATAGCCATACTAAAATCACAGTCACGGCACTCAGCGACAGAAAAATGGCGCTAACTGACAGAAAAACAGTGTATGGAACAAGGCCAAGGTGTGAGACTATGAACGAAAACGTACCAAGCCAAGTGAAAAAAACTACAATCTTTACACGGTTCGAGGTTAGAATACGTTGGCGGCGAAAAGGAAAGGCCAGAGTAACGAAGCGCTGTATGGAAATTATGTTAACAGTTATTAATGAAACTCCACACGAAAAATAGTGCATGAGTCTAAAAAATGTCCACATGAAGCAATTATGGATACCCATGATTTCCTTCAGCATTCTGGCTGCATGCAGGGGTTGTACAACAGCACTGGCCAACAGATCGCTGCAAGCTAGCGTCACTAGAAGCATGTTGGACATGGTCCTTAAGCGGTTACGTTTGGCAAATGTTATAATAACAAGAAGGTTTGCAAACGTTCCGAAAGGAATAAGTAGAACATCTACGGTAATTAAAATTGCATTTGTGTATAGATGCATGTCTGTTGCAGGTAAAGTCCAGTAGTATGTCACAACGAAATCGTGGCAGCGTAGTACATTACCAACGAACTTGGCGTCAGTAAGATTCCGTTCCATAGCAAGACGATTAAATCTTCTCCCGTTTCGAAATTTTCCTCTACTACGTGTCTTTGGGGTAATGTCCTGGGCGACGCGTCACGCTCTTGTTCAAACAAACTTTGTTTTAACGTAGAAATTAAGTTATGAAGTTTCCCCTTTTTCGAAAGAGTCCAGGTACTTAGACTCCGAATCAAGTTCTTGTATTTTGAAGCAATCTTGCGTTTAAAAATAGGAAATTTCAAAGCCGCTGCGACTACTCAACAGAAGTAAACAACCCAACGCATTGTGTGACCTATCGGTCGATTTGGTCAAATCATAACGAAGGTTTACTTTGACAGTTCTTTGTTAAATGTCAAATAGGTTTACGTTGACAAGTAAAGAATAAAACAAATACCGAAAAATATTGACATGTCGAGAACTCATGATTTGAGTATGCAACAAGAAACAGAAATGATCGCGATAATATTTCGACTCAAATCTTGAGTTTGTATTTCACTCAAATCTAGAGTTCTCAAGATGTCAGTATTTTTCGGTATTGTCTGCTGGCTCTGAATTTACGTTGACAGACCTTTGTTAAGTATTCCCCGCGTTTGCATACTTTGATCCAAACACGGGGATCCATTAGTTCTCATTGCTACTTGAAGTTCTAACAGAGGATCTAACTTGGCATGTTTACGTCATGTTTACGTCATATTTACGTCATGTTTAAGATATGTATAGGACACGATACCCGCGTGGTGAGGGTATCGTCTTAATGATAGCACAATTCTGCCTCTGACGACCTCGACAGACACATCTTGAAATAATTTTAAAAAACAGAATAAATAATAAATAATAAAAGCATAATAAATGAAAAAGAAAAAATTATAAATATATAAATAGTAAATAAAAAATAATAAAACAATAAACAAGAAAAAATAAAAAAGCAATAAAAACTAGAAAATAAATAATAAATAGTAAATAAAAAATAATAATACATTAACAATAAACAATAAAAATAAAACAAAGAATAAAGTAATAAGGAAATAAATATAATCAACAACAAATAATGCAAAATTAATAAGAAATAATAAAAAAAATTAACAATAAATAATACAGGTATCAAGAACCCCGCAAAACGTATGATTTTAAGGCACTTCTGTGCGCGAATGAACGTGGTGCTCGCAGGAATTTTTATAGGAGTATTATTCCTATCAAAAATCCGGCAAAAACCACGCGCGATCTTACACAGAAGTGCGGCAAAATCATAGGTTTTGCGAGGTTGTTGTTACTTGTATAGATAATAAATAACAAAAACAAATAATAAATAATACAATATTGATTTCTACGTATAACTTTATACAATCAACCTTTTAACACTAAATTATGTATTCCCTGATTCACTTTAAAGAAATTCCTTTGTCTCGACTAAGTCGTCGAGTCCCGCTTAGACGATTCAAGTTGCTACTAGGTAAGGAATAACCCTCGAGAAAAACAAAACTTGCTAATAGCAATACTGTTGGCTACGGCATGACATGCACGTGTCGTACATCTTTGTACATTGTGAACAAACACAAAAAACTTTAAAATCACAGATCAATGGAAATAAAATATAATCTTCTCCATGGAGAGACATTTATTACTATTTTTTCACTCTGTCTGACGCCAAACGATTTTACTTGTCAAGTGAAGACACCCTGTCTAGAAAGGGCTAAAAATGTTTTCTTACAAATTTTCAAAGACCCCTTCTTCCGCGGCCGTTAAGGAAATTCACTTTTTTGTTTTAAAGTTATCACAGATAACACTTTTCAGACCTCATTGTAAAAATAGCTCTTTGATCTTGGAACAACTTGGATTCAAAGTAGAAAAAATCATTCATCGTTGTGGTTCGTTTGTGTGATTGTCAGTATGACTATAGGGTAGTCAAATTATACCGAAGCTTCGCCGAGTTTGTCTTCAATGGCCTAGACGTTACGAGACTTTCTGCCACGGAAAGGTGGGCTATCTTTTGCCACATGCTACCAGTATCACAATATAAAAGATTCAAAACATTCGGGTACTCGTGCGGAACACCTCTAAAAATGCACTAGTTTCTGTGCTGTGCAAAAGTTTATCCGTTCCGTGCAATGAAATTGCCATGTAAGCGTAGTTTTTACAGAACATCTGAGTTAATGTATCAAAAGGCTGAACACTTTTTCCGTGTCCACCTTCATCGCTCGCTAACTTGCTTTTCCCACGACTGAATACGTTCCTCAGTTCTCACGTTTGAGCACCAGATTTCTTACAGTGTCTCTAACCTCTCGTTTTCGCCATAATAGAAGCAAGGGGTTAAGTATTGAGTTTGCATAAAGAACGGTATGTGCCCACGGTCCTATTTGTCTGAACGCAGAGAAATCTCCTAGTATAAATGATACACATAAAAATACGACAAACTCGGGAAAATAACAGACAAGTACGCTTCCAGCAATCACGTAACTAGTTCTTGTAGATCGCAACATCTTTTTACGATGGATGGGTTCGCGTACTTGGACGGCCTTTATCATCTTAGTATGTCGGCGTACAAGACGGTGAATCCAAATCCATATCAAGACGACTAAAACGACTGAAACAAAAATGAGAGTTGCTTCAATTATCAAAGCTGTTTTAAATATAAAGAGTCCAAAAGTGTCGACCAAAACTGGAGCAAACGCTGCAAGCCAAGTCCCAATAACTGCGAACTTCAAACGCCTTGCAGTGAGGATGTCTTCGTAACGGTACGGATACGCCAGAGTGATGAAACGTTCAACGCTGATAAGAGCAACAGTCTGCAAAGAAATCCCACAGCAAACCGCCGACAGATTACAAACCAAAGTCGCCAACAAACACGGGTAGGGACCATACATCTCTTTCACCTTTAATATGACAAACATAGGGTGCGCAACAGAAGCAGAGATAAGATCAGTAACTGCAAGAGGAAGGAATAGCAGGTTTGTTGATGTCCGCAAGTTCTCGTTTTTCCCGTAAGCTGCAATAACAAGAACGTTAACTATGGTTCCAACAGCGGAGAGGAGAATACTCACAATAACAACAAAAACGTTTGAATAAATGAAAGTGCCCGGGACGGGAAAGTACCCGTACAACACCTGAAGCAAGTCGCATTTATTCGATCTGTATTGGCCCGGCAGGTTTGTGAAGTTTTTTACCATGATAGCTAAAGTATGTTCCGAGTCTTAAAACGTTTTCAAATTGTTTCCGGGAGCAACATCTACACAGAGTTCGTTGAACTTTCTCACGTGATTTCCAGAAGCTTTACTTTAATCATCGTCAAAATAAATTCATCGCCCAACCATCGACGTACATTCTTAATTTAAAAGATTGAAAATTCCAATCATTGGAGTTATTGGTTTTTTTTTTAATTTAAATTATTTATTTTTTGGGCGGAAAAGACAGCTTTCACTCTAAATCGATCGAAACTTAAGTCTTTTCCGATGGATCTTTTTAATGTTGACTCTGGTAAAAGATTGATAACTTATCTTAAACGTTTGGTCCCTAATACCAAACCAGAAAGGTTGGAATTAGGGACCAATAGATTGAAATTTTAATCGTTAGAATTAAGAGGGTACAATAAAGCTTTGGACAAATGGTGCTTACTCGTCACTACATGAGTAATGCATTTTAATTTTCTTTATTTATTGCCGGTAAACTTCTTTTGCATAAGCAGCTGCGATTACATAATTTTTTTTTTCATGAAGAGTTTCTCATAAGCGGACCAGGTTACTTATAGAATTCAATAACACATTCCAACTAGGAAACCATGAGGGAAAATTGTGATTTTCTCAATGACCTGACGAGCGGAAGCAGAAAAGAATATTTACTAGACGTTTGCGTTGTATTCTTCCCAAACATCGGGAAAAATGTCTAGTAACGAGCTAAAAAGCTTCAATGTGCCGAATCTTGTGTGAAAAAGCTACAAATTATTCATTACTATACATGGTACAAAAACAAGAGGTTTTCCTATCCTATAAAAGAGGTTTTCCTATGCTGTACATAAATAGAAAGATATATATGCAGTAATATGGACTTATTTAAACAAGGGACATATTAAAATCTAAAATGCTATATATTAAACATCAGTTCCCTTTTGCGCACATATACTAAAGGTAAACATGGCTTATTAAAACGTTCGCTTTACTATTTCGATTGTTAAGAGGCTTCAAATCATTTGTACAATCAACCGAGGCCTTCACTCGAAACCTACTTATTTCTAGTTTAAGTTAAGACAGTTTAGCTTTTTAGCGTTATATTTTTTACAAAAATGGTGACACCATGCATTTAGTGGTGCATCCTGAAAGGGATTGCGTGAAACTAACTAGTACTAAGTACAATAATTACTAACTTTTCCCAACAGTAGCTTATTGCACTATTGTATAATTTGTATTTCAGAATGATCCTCAGGATAATATGAAACGATAAATTCACATTTAACCTACACTGCTGAAGTCAACTGAAAAAGTTGACTCGAGC
>JBAHVQ010000262.1:1072675-1084981 GCA_036872915.1 Nanipora kamurai | reverse complement strand
TGATTTTAGAAATTAAAATTAAGTAAATTAAACTAAAATTAAGTTAATGAAACTATTAAAAGTAATTAAATTAAATTTAAAAAATTTAAACTACATATATATCAATTGATTACCTACAAATATGCAGCAAGCATTACAAATTGACCAATCAAACTGACCAAATTTAAACTAAAAAAAATTATTATTACAAATGTATTGACCAATTAATTTATACTAAAACAATTAGACATTACTTCCCTTGTTTTCTATGCCCATTATTATCAACTCAGGTTTTACCTTCATTCTTAAATGTCTGCTAACAGAAAACTGGGGTTAATTGTCTGATTCTTAAATATTACTTGTACATGGAATTAAAAAATTTCAAAATTAAAGCTGAATTGAACCCCAGGGTTTTTTCAAGAAATTGCTCCCTCGAGTGTTCTCAGTTGTTTCAAGTCAGCAGCTAACCATGTATTAAGTTTTCTGTTCTTTATTGTTCTGACAGATAATTTAGCACACAAAGGTTGCTCCAAAAAGTGTGCCAGGGACACTAATGGTTAAATGTCCAATTATATTTATGGTAACTTGCAAGATGTAAGTGTCTTTCATTTCTCTTGTTAGGTTGGGGACAAACTTCCTTCAATTGATCTCTATGAAAATACTCCAAAGGATGCAGTTAACATTGCAGAGTTGTTTAAAGGCAAGAAAGGAGTGATCTTTGCTGTTCCAGGTGCCTTTACACCTGGTTGTTCTAAGGTGGGTAATAATCAGTGGTACTCCTTGCTGTAGAGGAATAATTTGTCTAATGAAATGGTCATGGTTCAAAATTGAGGTCAGCAGAATAATGCCTACTGTAATCCAACCCTGTTGGGCATCCCTTGGAGGTTCATTGAGGCCACTTTCTATCACAGATTGAATAACATTTTCAGGGCACCTCACCAAATTAAAGCATCCAAAATATCTTCATAGCCTTAGTAGGCACTCTGTGTGCTTGTTGATTATTTGCCTTCATCTCCAAATTTTAGATCCTCTGTTTGCCATGACTACCTGTGTATATTTTAATTCACCTTTTATTGTCTGGACTTTCAGGAGGTCCAGGTTTGACAACTAAAATTGTCAGGCATTAACTAGAGTAAATTCTATTCCAGAATCATCCTCAGGGTAATATGAAATCGTTACATTATCATTTCATATTACCCTGAGGATGATTCTGGAATAGAATTGAAACACTGCACATCCTCACAGATAGTGTTAAGTTGTCACGAGAATTTCTCGTGCACTTAAATTGGATAATAACTCGCTTCCAATCCCTGTAGACTTGATAGCTCAACAGGTAGAGCAGCGGACCGGCTTCCCGAAGGTGTGAGTTCAAATCCCGCTCGAGTCAACTTTTTCAGTGACTTCAACAGTGTAGGTTAAATGTGAATTTATCGTGTAATTTGTAATAAGTGGGATGCTGGTGGCACAGCGGCAGTGCACGTGTCTCTCACCTCTGTGGCTAGGTTCAATTTCTTGCTCCGTGCAGTTTTCTGATTAAAGTTACCTTGGTCACATGTGAGAGAGTGTTACCCAGTTTGACTCTACCATGGATTACATATGTTCTCCAGATACTTCAGTTCCCTCCTGTGGTGAGAGTGGCCTTTGTTGGTCCTCTAGGGAGAACAGTTCAGCTGAGGTTTAAAAACCTAGATGGCTTACACATAGCGATGAAACTTATATGACGTTTTTTGAGATCACGATTTAAGGACGTTCCCTGCAAATTCTACTTCTATGTACTGCTAGATATCACTGCTTCATTTACTAGCATTTCTATCTTTAAAATCATTTAGACTATGCGGAGTATGTAGGAAAGGGTCCAACCTTACCAGGTAACTGGACGGCAGGAAAGATCTGCAAGAGTCAACGATACTACCTTAAAGATAATATGTCTGTCAAATTCTGACGTGGCAACACTAGCTAGGGAACGTCGGGATTTGGTCACAATTATCAGAATCAAGACACATTTTCTTCCGTTCTCTTCGATGTATTTTTTTCCAAAAAAGTGGTTGTCAGGATAGAATTTGCATCTAAGAACAGGATAGCAAAATATACAAGGAAGTTGAAAGGCCACCACCAAAATCAGCTGACGTTAAAGAATGCTGTAAGCTATGCTTAAAAGCCCCAAGTGGCTTTAAAACGTTTATAACGATCTACGCAAGACCCTCACTTGATTCGTCTTTAGTTTCGTTGACATTACAACATTTTCTGCCTTAAATTTACCTAGTTTCACTTCAACAATTTCCTAACAATTATCTGAAGTTTTGAGTCTGAGCAGCACAATGTGCAGAGCATCAATCTAGAGATCCGAAGGTTACGGCTTCGATTCCTCATCAGGGAGCTCAAAAAATGTTTTTGGAGTTTACGAGGATGAGAACCATCCACCATTTCCTCGTCAAGCTTAATGTCCCCAACAATGATCATACGTTAATGCATTCGTGCACCAGTGTCATTTTTTTATTCAGTTCAAGTTCCATTAACTTTTTCACCGTAACAGTCGGCCACAGTCGACCTTTGATTATTTCACTCTGGCTAACGCCAGACGATTTTACTCGTCAAAGGGAGAAAATCTGGCAGTCAAGGATTAAACAAGTGTTCCCTTACAAAGTAAATGGTTTGAACCTGGGAGAATCGTGACATGTTTGAGAAGTTGATGGTCCAGGTTAGAGTAGTCTCGAGAAAGACTGTTGGTGGAAGTGACTGACTTTTCGACCTTAGCGGCGGTCATTTTCTTTTTTTGAAGATGACGGCTGCTAAGGCCGTCGAAACGTTAGTCACTTTCACCAACAGTCTTTCTCACTACACTATACCTGGACGATCAACTTCCTTGAACATGTTCCCTTACAGTCAGTCAAAGATCCCGTTTTCGGACGCTGCTACAGAAATTCATTTTTTATTCGGAACTTCCCTCAGATCCAGAGGACACTAATCAGTCCTTATTGAGAAGACAGTGTCCCGTATAGTATAGCTAGTTGGTGTGATTGTCAGCACAAGTATGGGATACTCAAATTATGCAGAATCTTCGCTTACCACCTCTACGCCCCAATGTTTCTTCGAACAGAGCTTCTAATTATACAAACTAGTCGAATACCCCAGCAGTATTCTCATGCAGCTCACACATACCAAACAATATTACGTTAGCGATCCATTTACATTAATCGTAAAAGAAATCAGATCCTTAAATTCCCGTAAGTAATTTTTAATATTTTTTATCAAGTTTAAATCTATAATTTCGACCAGATGTTAACAGGTTTTCCACCTATAGGTTCATCCAGCGTTAAGGGAGCGGTTATTTTTACAAGAGTGACACTATACAAAAATAGTGGCGTACCCCGAAAGGGAGTGTTTTGGGGCTACCAGTTCAAAGAACGATGATTGCCAACGTTTCTAAATTCTAGCTTACTACAGTATAACGTAAACGTTCAGATCTGGTGTTTTTTTAAAGGATTCGGCTAACTGTGTTTAAAAACAAGTTTCCGAACTGTTTCCCTGAAATCTTTCTTGCGCCAAAATACGAGCATAGGATTCACGGTGGAGTTAGCAAACAAAAGTGCCATGGCCAAAGGTCTTATCAGCAAAAATTCACTACTGTTACGTTTTTGAATTGATTGATACATAAGTGCCACAAGGCCTGGAGAATAACAAACTAGCAAACTACCAACGATCAGGCACGCTGTTTTTGTCGATCGTAGCATTTTCCTTCGAGCGCCGGTTCCATGCGTCGTGTTGGAAGGTGCTTGGGTCACTTCAATGCAGTTCTTGTGATAACGAGCGAGTCGTTGAATCCACAACCATATTGGTATAACAGTTACTAACGTGAAAAGAACTGTGGTGGCACCAGCTATTTGAATTGCCTTATTTCTTAGCAGTGTAAACTGAAAAATCGGTATAGCCGACATAATAAGCCATGAGAGTGCAACCGCAGTCTTCAAACGGTCAAGGGTAACGACACGTCGATAACGATATGGAAAAGCCAAGGTGACGAACCGTTCTACGCTTAGAATAGCAATAATCAACAACGAAACCGTAATACAGATGAAGGACATAAAACTGTGAACAAGCCATAGAGAGCAATTGAACGTTCCACGCACCTGTCCTAGTATTAACACGACACAGATAGGCTGTAGAAAAGCCGTAACGATGAGATCACTCATAGCAAGCACGCCAAAAAGCATGTTTGGGGGTGTTCGTAACTGCTCACGTTTTCCAAAAGCGTAAAGTACGAGGAAGTTCAAAATTGTTCCAAGAATGGAAAGCAAAATGTTTATAATAACATCAAGGATGAGAATAATCAATTCGGCACCTTGGACAGGAGAATTCGAATAGGTGATAATATACAATCCAACGCAACCTTTCGAGAATGTTGAATTTGTCCGGTGAGTTTCCATGAAACGCGATAATTCGTTATAAATTCTAGGTTCCTATACCCAGCGTTTGAGAGAGGTGCAGGTAAATCGTCTGATCAAATATTCGTAAGTATTTTTAAGCCTCTGATTGTGAAAAGTGGTCCAAACACAATCGTGTATAGTCACAACCCGTCAATTTATAGCTCATGCGTGTTCACGATATTAAGCTTGGGAATTTGAATTTCAGATTGACGTTTACTGGGGAGGGACAATATTAGTATCCTTAAATGAAAACGTGATAATTATAATCTCAAGACATTAATATGAGTTTTAATTCAAACATATGAGTTTTAAAATGAATCGTAACATATAGCTGCATTCTCTACATACGAGCAAACTCAATCTACAGAGTGTAGAGAGTGTAGGTGTTTGCTAGCTTGGATATAAACAACAACATCGAACCCGCGTCTCCCGATTCCCGGTACGGTTGTCTTACCACTAGACCATGAGGGCCCTCATGTCTAGGGCCCTCACGTCGAGCCCTCATGGTCTAGTGGTAAGACAACCGTACCAACCGTACCAATCGGGAGACGCGGGTTCGATTCCCGTTGGGGAACTCACAACTTTTCTGAGTTTTCATAAAGCTTGAAGAACGAGCCTTTAGTTGCATTCTCTGTTGCATTTCCAGCTAGACAAGTAACGTAATACCACACAGATTTGTCTTAATTCTCGACCTTCCATTAGAGCAAGGCACAATTCGAAACGAAACAGAAAGCGAAAACTCAACATACGATTCTGGATCGATAGGTTTTGAACTAGTAATATTTCGACTTCATTCCAAGCTCATCATTACACCACCAATGACTGATGAATTTAAAATGAAGCCAAAATATCACTAATTCAAGTCCTCTTGACTTTGAGCTGTATGTAGAGTTTTCGATATATTCTTTCTCGAATCCGATTTTGTTTCTATATTTTTTTAAATTTTCGGCTGGCTCTGTTTTTTGGGAGTTTTTTAACTCTTTCCTGTCCCAGGACTTTCCCCTTGACGAGTAAAATCGTCTGACGTTAGCTAGAGTAAAATACTAAAGTCTCCAGAGGTCACTGAGGACCTATACGGACAGGAAGGAGTTAATGGACCTTGATAGACAAAACGTTGAGTCTGGACCCATGCACAAAACCCTCTTGAGATATGAAGACCCATATGAGTATTTTTCCAAAGCAATATCAAAGAATTATAACATAGTATATAATAACATAATATAGTAGTATATAATATAGTATATAATTTATATTATAATATATTATTATTCTATTGTTTTATGGCAATACTTATAGTCCTTACGATCTTATACGGCTTATCAAACCGAATTCTGATTAACATATATTCCTATCCATGTAACACAAGAGGAACAAGATCAAGTTTAAATTCTTGTTCATCAACATGTCAACTGTGTAATTCTGTGGTGGCAAAACGAACAGATGTAATTTGTGATTTAAATCTAGATTCACTTAAAAATTGCGGTAGAGATACTCATCGAGCCAGTACATATAATCGTCAACTAAAATGCAAACACAAGGTTGAATTTAGATTCTCTTTCTTCAACATATCAACTACATACCCTGTAGCAACAAACGGTACGTAACTCACGATTTAAGATCATCAACATGCAGAATGAATATCCCCATGCTACGTTGTAACATTGCGAAACATGCTTCCCTAATGTGCGAATCTCTGTTACTAAAAACCGTCAGTGACTCAGACCTCTTCGAGACCTAATTTTTTTTTATAATAACTTTCTCACTATCTCTCTAAGATTTCGTTTCCGCCAAAACAGAAGAGTTGAGTTGAGAGACGAATTAGCATAAATAAGTGTATGTCCCCATGGTGTGACAAGTTTGAACGCAACAAAGCCCTCGAGCCCAAGTGACTTACAGATACCCAAGATGAAGACAGGACAGTAACACAAGAGCACACTTCCAGCAATCAGATAGCTGGTTCTTGTCGATCTCAAAGCCTTTTTAAACTTGATGGTTTCTTGTCCTGCAGTCGAGTGAACGGTCGATATCATTTTTCTATGCCGACATACCAGCCGGTGAATCCAGATCCAAATGAAGACGATTATAGACACTGAGAAAAAGATCATTGCGTTCAGTACTAATAAAAGTTTCTCGACTGTTACAAGGCGAATGAAGGAGAACAGGCTGAAAACAAATGCGGGAAGCCAGATCACAACAAGTGCGAGCTTCAAACGAGGTAAAGTGACGATCCTCAGGTAACGGTACGGATACGCCAGGGAGATAAAACGTTCAACGCTGATAACGATGATCGTTAGCAAGGAAAGCCCAGTACAAAGATACGAGATATTTCCATTCAAAGTGACTAAAACGTAGCACTTGTGAGTTCCGTAAATATCCTCCATGTTCAACACGGCATACGTAGGTTGCACAAAACCAGTTACAACCACGTCAGTAGCGGCAAGCACAATAAAAAGTATGTTCGTCGATGTTCGTAAGTTCTTATTTCTTCCGTAAGCTGTGATAACTAGAAGGTTCGCGAACGTTCCAGCAGCGGCAAGTACAATGTTTACAATGAAAGCGACGAGGTTTGAATAGAAGTCAGCGTCCAAGGTAGGATAATACCAATAAAACTCCGCAAACAAGGTCAGGCACCCATTTGATATATTTGTCGCTCGCGAGTTTGTGAGGTTGTTCATCGTGGAAGCAAAAAAATGCACCAGCGACGTACAACGTTTTCTGGTAATTTTCGAGAGCAACTCGAGCAAACGTTCGTAAGTTTCTTACATAAATTTAAACGGGCTGCGTTAATCATCTTCTAATTAACGAGACCCCATCTCTAGATATATGAAGGCGTAATAAGTTGCACTGTAAACATACCGATGTTTACAGATACTCACGAAAAAAGGCACCACAACAGATTTTGTCTTTCCATCTGTAGGGTTGTTGAATAACAAGGACAGTAACACGTACAGTAACCTGGTGAAACGTTGTAACACTATGCGGGTTAAATAGTTAAGTGTTCCCTAAATCATGCGATATTATATTTGTGGTGTATGAAATGTGTGAATTAAAAATTAATTTCTTGGTTGCACTCCATGAAGTATTGAAAGATATTAAAACGGACTAATGCAGCTTAAATATATATTCAAAGTTAATATGACCTGTCGAAGGTTTGAAAAACTTTGTTATTGGAGCTGCTACAGGTATCTTTAATTAATATGTCATAAATTGTCTATGATCCTCGGGAAGACTGCAAAGAGTTTAATTTAGATAAGCATCCAACGACACGAACAGTGAATAAGTTTATTGCTAAATATGCCATTTCTACAATAAGGCAATGCTATTGCTGAATATCATCAAGGGAACTCTTATATTACTACTAATTGAACACTCTCTCTTCTGATCCACTTAAGATTTAGAAATTTATCCGATCCGGTGCTTACTATGCTATGAAAGTATATTATAAATATTTATCAGAATCTGCTCTACACAAACAAGATAAAATTCTTCAGACTAACATTAGTTTATTGTGGTTGTTATTCTGGTCCTCTACACTGAAAAATAAAAAATTGTCGACAGCACCACAAATTTAGAATTTACATCGTTTGCACAACGGAATTCCACTTTAATATATCGGTAAAGTTGCTCTTTAACTAAAAGGGCTTAGCTTTCTTTAAACGCTTATCCTATCTCTCTCCTTAAAAAAGAAGTTTCTTCGCTGCTTGTCCGAAATCTCTCTTACGCCAAAACATTAGATATGGGTTCAGTACTGAGTTACCATACATTATCGTCAGTGCCAAAGGTTTTAATAACTTACGAAATATCGCGTTACTTTGTTGGTGAACCGACTGGTAGATAAGTACGATAAGACCTGGAATATAACAACATACATGCATACATACATATCATATATACAGTATATATATATATATATATATATATATATATATATATATTTACATACCTAGTTCTTCAACATCTAGCTCCAAAAACCAATTTTAATCAAAATAAAAGCTATCCTGTATAACGTTTCGGGGCACTGCCCCTTCTTCAGATACTTGTCTGGTATCCGAAAAAGGACCATTGCCCCAACACGTTATACAGCATAGCTTTTACTTTGATTACAATTATATGTGCTGTTTACCAAATGTAAGGAACAACAACTACAGCCTGATATTTACTTCAATGTTACGGAGAAAAGGAGATCATGTCATCGACTAAAATTACCGCCTGTTTTTGAGTTTACTAAATTACCAAGTTTGTAACTCGCAACATGAAAAAATCGACGATAATTGTAAATAATTCTGTTTATGTTTACGTTGCTGGTTCGGCTGCGATGTACAAAGGTGTGTAAATACACTTTTCTAGGAAATAAAACAGGAGTATCACGAGTCTTCAAATTCAACGGGATGCAATAGCCTCTGAAATTGTTGACCACAAATTAACACCCTATCTCGGACAAATTTGCTGCATTAAGATTAGTCGTGGACAACTGCAAGCTCACTTGATTACTAGTACGTGCGTTAACGCGACCAGTGGTCACCTGATTAACTGGCGTCATTCCACCACGGCGCAAAAAGATCCGCTTAACTTCTTGGCGAAACGTTGAGTTAGTTAACGTATAAATGAACGGATTTATGGCAATGCTGGCCACCGTTGGAATCCCAATCTTGTTAAACAACCTGGCGTTGACAAACTTTCGATCGTAAAGAACGAGGCCAAAGTAAACAAGCTCTGGTACGATGGCAACGGCAAATAGAACAGTGATCAACACTAGTAGCCGAACAGTCTTGGCAGATCTTTTGGAGGAAATCATAGAATCATTAGTGCTTGCACGTCTTAGTGTTATGTTGGTTCGATTTAAGTTCTTAAGGTGTCTAACGATTTTGCGGTATAAGAAAGTTATTACACCAAGTGGACAAATATACACGCTGGCAAGTCCAAACCAACCAACAACTAGTTTCCACGGTGGCCAGTCACTTTCTTTGTCACTCACACCGCAGTAATATGCTGTTTTTTCCATACGCAATTCCTGCGCAACTGGAGCCGTTGTTGTAAGGGACCAAACCCAGATGAAGAGCACGATATACTGCAGACGTTTCCTATTCATATTTCGATGAGCTATTGGTTTTATAATGCCGTAAAATCTCTCAAAGGCAATTGCAGTCAGTGTGTTGATAGATACGATGATAGTGACGTAGATGATTCCTGTGACAAGTTTGCAGAAAACGTCAGAAAAGATATCTGATAACTCGGTCTGGCTGGCGAATCCGATGATAACTAACTGAATTATGGAAAAAAGTCCCGATACGAAGTCAGCTGCCGCCAGATTCAACAACAGAAAGTTGTACAGTGTATGAAATGTGACGTTTCTTGCAATGATGAGTATGGTGATGCCATTTCCTAGAACACTTGTCAGAGCTATTAATCCGTAAATCGCAAAAACCAAAATGTCCGAAGCTTGGAGAACTCTTTGTTGCTGTTGCGGCTGTTGACGTGAAATGTTTGTGAACATTAAATCGGTATGTGAAGTCAAATTCGCACTCGAAATCATTGACGATTTCCCATATCATGTGTTTGAACTTCTCCCGTCCTCAGCTTATCACAACATGCATGAACTGCACGGTTAATCCTATGCACCCACAACTTCAAACTCAAAGGAAACAAAACAAACTGTGGCTACTGTTGCTGTGTGACAATACAATTTTGTCAACGATGGCAACGAGCCACCACCTGGCCAGGAACTGTATTAAATTCAAATGCTCGTACAGTTTTTACTGACCGATAAAAAATAAAAGGAGCACGGCCTGTTATTTTCAAGGTCTTAATTAATATCATGCTGGTGATCATTAACCAGTTGATCAACTTTGAAATAAGAATTATTATTTCACAGCCAAGGTGGGTTTGAGATTTGTGTGGAACCTTATTTTAGTAGCGAAACGATATATCTTTCCTGCAACGGAAGGTGAATTTGTAAATGTCCTTCGAAGTTAAAGACTATTTCTCTTACATAACATCAGCACTTCCTTAAGAAAACAATCAGTCCATAGATACAATATAGTGACCGTCATACATGCAGAAATTACTATTTCCACTTCATTCGGCTCGGGAATTGAGATTACAAAGTCAATGACTATCACCGCCGGTGGCAATAGCAAAATTTCTTTTTTTTTAACTGCATGGGAAGATATTCTGTCGTTTTCTTCGTTGGAAGAAAGGACATCGTGAATTTTTTGTTTAGAAGACGAAATTTGAAAATTTTAAGATATAACTATCTGATCCAGTGGGAGACATACTGACGCTTGCGAATTTTGCGGCTAATATGGGAAACAATTATAAAACATGGTGTACGGTACGCGAGCTCTGATTGGCTGATACCCGGCTAACTTCAAAATCTCGCTAGAATTTATATCTGTATTGCTCGTTTGTTATGTAATAGATAAAGCATGAGCAGCCGATCTGTATCTGATTTACAAAGCGAGCTGCAGGCAAGCCGTAGTAAATCAGATACAGATCGGATGCGAATGCTTTATCTTACTTATCAAACGGATGCATCTAAATAGCCATGTTTTTCAACTATTTTTCAAGTTGGAGTTATTTTAGCTTAGTAAATTGAGGAAAAAGTTTATGTAAACCAAGGCGAAATCTCTTACCGATTTACAGATATTGATTAAACATTCATTTCTTTTGAATTTTCTCCATGAAGTATTAATGACTTTGATAATATTTCATATAAGATGTATACTTCATGGTAGACTACCGGATGCAAAACAGTCGCAAGTTCTAACACTGGCGAAAAGGAGTAAGAGATGAATGTTATTTCGTATTTCTTTTTTAACAGAATAATTTAACATTAAGACCAAACTTACAATCCGATCTATTTTAGTTCGTTTCTTCCTCAGTAAAATTCCATCAGCTCTTCATTTTTATACTCATTTTAAGCTAGTTTTTTAACGTTCTGCCACAATATGGCTTGCTGATTAATTTTCCTCTCCACACATTCTATATTTCTAGTTTATCTACCGTTTTTTAATCCAATTTGTTCAGGCAGCTTGTTCTTGTACAGCATGTATTAATCCCACACGTACCTTCTTCAAATGTCTCCTGGACAACTACAGCCACTGTCTTTTTAATCCCTTACATCGTTCGTTTTTTAAAAGAATATAAAGTCAAACGTCTTACTGTTGAAGTTCGATGTTTTTTTCATCCACCAAATCCTTTCTCCAAAGAATATTGCGGTATTAACACTCGTTTATTAGCAGCTAACTCAACATTTCTGACGAAGGAAAGTTTCCTGTGTCTGGGTCGTAACTTCCCTGAGGAATTACCCCCTTTACCATATCTTTTTGCTGCTTTTGTCGTTTCTCTTTTAGGATAAAACCCAAACTAGTCTCACGTACATGCATCATCATCATCATCATCATCATCATCATCATCATCATCATCATCATCATCATCTTTATAATTATTATTATTTTCCTATAACTATTTCACTGGTCTTCAACACCGGAAGAATTGCTCGATAACAGGTCAACTCCCTTCACTTTAACTCTTTCCCGGAGGTACTTCTCCTTTTGACGAGTAAAATGGTCTGGCGTTAGCCAAAGTAAAATAGTAGATGTCCAAGGCCGACGGAAAACAGTTAGTTTTTCAGTTATTATTTAGCAAGTTTTCCTAATCACTATTGCAGTTCTCGAAATCTTGACTGTTTGTGGGAAATAAATGCTGTAGTCTATTTCCAATTTTTCTGTCCGGTTCCTTGGGAGTGTTCCCACAGTTTCTAATGCCCAACTAATGCGAGTGTAAAACGGGGATGATTTTTCAAGCAATAAACGTGATCTTGAAACTTTACATACGAGCAAACTCAATCTACAGAGTGTAGAGAGTGTAGGTGTTTGCAAGCTTGGATATAAACAACGAAAGG
>JBAHVQ010000262.1:1052702-1063808 GCA_036872915.1 Nanipora kamurai | reverse complement strand
ACTGTTATTTACAGTCACCTTTGATGCCTCACAAATGTGGGACATCAAAGCCAATTGCCAGAGTGCTCAAACTGCAAATATATACTGTATGTAAATATAAGCATATTCATATACTGTAAACAGCTCTTTTAAACGTAAACCTTATGCCCAGGGTCTGTGCAACCAAGACATACCTGTAAAGCAACATCCCATCACAGCCTGACTTCATTTGGTAAATATATATATATTCTTTTTCTTTAAAAAGACTTAGTTATATTGCAAGCCATGGGTACCCTCTAGTAGTTTACTCTGGCTAATGCCAGATGAATTTACGTGCCAAAGGGAGGCATCTGGCCATCAAAGGATTAAAATTAAAGTTTTTTGCAGGTCTATACTCTTTGACTGGCTGATAAACAGTCTGGACACAGATTGTTTATCAACCAGTCAGAAACAAACTAATTACTGTTATATTCTTAATCTAGGTGTGGTCCATGTCAGAGAATTGCTCCAGTGTTTGCTGAACTAAGTATTAAGTATTCCACAGTTATATTTCTGAAGGTGGATGTTGATGACTGTCAGGTAGAGTCTCATAGATTCAGTATCTAGTACGTAAATGATTTACATACTGTATAAGGCAGTTTAGATTATAGTAAGTCATGATACCTAATTTACAAGATTGTTTAGTAATTTTGAAGTCTTCTTGGGCTAACTGCAGACCATGCAGTTTGGGCAGGGAATTAACTTCATAAGCAGTTTTAATAAGTGTGACCTTATAACTATTTCATAGTTTGAAGATAAATATGGATTTCTATTTTTGCACTTGAACATGATCAAAATTGGTACTGTTTGATACTCTAACTTCCTCTTAAGCTTGTCAAGTTGTATGAATAAGTGATTGTTATATGTATGCATAACCTCCCAGTCAGAAATATCTAATTTTGTCAAGAAATCAATGGAAAGATTACCATTTTCACCAGGTCTGTCTATAGCAATGTTTTCAAGAGTATTATTTGCAACATTTTAACTATCTCAGCTTGTTTTGTTTGTAAGAGGACTACAGCCAGCCATGGTGTCCGTGCAATGCCAACATTTCAGTTCTTTCTCAATGGTGTGAAAGTAGATGAAGTGAAGGGTGCTGACCCCTCTGTTTTGGAGACCAAGGTTAGGCAATGGAGCCTTCAAAGTACACTTGCAGTAAGTATTAATAATTTACATGATTTTCAATTTTTTCATGGGGTTATGATTTCACAGCTGATCCTTTCTCAGTGCATAATGTGGCTGGTACAATCTGGAAACTTACAAACTTGGAAATGGTAGAAATGTTCCAAATTCTTTCAAATTTGTTGGATTAGGATCTGGACCATCACAAACTGTGTTTTGACTGACAATGTTTCTGCTTTTAGCCAGTAGATTCAGCAAAGGTTGCTAAAGGTCGCCAGTTGGACTGTTTCAGAGAATTCCTTGAAAACCCTCCAGACACCTTTAACAGCACCAGCCAATTGCTACTGAGGATTGCAAATAACATCATCAAGGAACCAAATGAGCCAAAATACAGAACTTTAAAACTGAGTACAAATACATTTCAAGCCAAACTTTTACCTGTTAAAGGTGCTGTTGAATGCCTTTTTGCTATGGGATTTGTAGATGTAAGTACATCAGCACCAAACGCATCCACACAGGAAAGTTTGTATACCATACCAAAAATATCTGTTATAGAATTTTGTCACAATTCTGGGGTAAAACTAATGTTTTTGGCTTTAATTACTTTGGGGTGCTATACCAGTAAACTAATCAGGTCAGTATAACTGGAGTGCTACAGATATTCTGTTAAAAAGACATGATTTAAAAAGTCCCAGACCCCTGACCAGGATACAAAACTTGATAAAAACCTGCCACAGCAAACCCCCAGCTGGTGTACCAAATTTAAAGACATACAGTATTATTGGTGCAAATCACTGGTGAATGAAATACATACTTTCCAGTGTGGAAATGCATGCTGTATATCGCAACATGTGTCCATCAAAGCAATGTTGTGCCACAGTTGTTTAACTCTTTAGCAGCAGAATCAAACTTGTATCCTTTTATTAGTCATGTGGAGAGGTTTGGCAGAGCAAGGGTTAGGAAGCTCTGGAAGTTGATGGGGTCAGATTACTTATTAAGTTATTACTGTACCATGGTTTGTCAAAACCTATAATGGATTTTTGTTTACCGGTTGATTCTCCAGGTCAGGCAAAGTGACCATTTTGTTATTACAAAAACCAGTGATCTGCCTCACATGATGAGATAAACACATCATGATTTACATCCAAAACATGAACAAATCCATCTGCATTCCCACGGCTGTGAAACTGATACTGTGAGATCAGTGAGATATGATTGGTTCACTTGCTAGTTTTGAGTTCTCCAGGCAATTACATTTCACTGATCTGCAAATAGATTTATTGATTTTTGTGAGTAAATCGTGAGGTGTTTTTCTGGCCCCATACCGCAGATTGTCGGTTTTGGTAATATTTTAAGCTGTCTGATGCAATACTTGTCAGCGGAACAGCTTGTGGTTGACAGCGAGGTAAACCCTCATTTCAATGTGCAATTACGCACCTTCTTATTTTATGCACAATCACAGATTAATAATCCTATACTAATTTCATTTTAGAATGATGAACAGGTTGTTCTACAAGCTGACAAATCCCTGGAGGACTTGAAAATGATTCGAGATACAATTTTAGATGAATGTAACAAAAGAGAGGTTCTTCTCAAATCAATGCAACAGTCAAATTAAACAGCACTTAAAATCATCTATTGTACACTGTGTCAATTTGTCACTGGCAAACTGATGACCAGCAAACGTTCAAGCTCTTTACATGTATCTTAGAAAAACAATTTCTGAGCACTAGATGAAAATTGAACCCACATCCTTCTGATGACTGGTAAGATGCTCTAACCATTGAGCTTCTGAGACTCAGATGCTGCACTAAGGTGCAGGTTCATCATATCCACTGCCTAAGCAGAAGCCATGATCTGCACCTTAGCTCACCATGTGAGTCTTGGTAGCTCAATGGTAATTAAGCATCTCACCAGTCATCAGAATTAACAGTGTATTTTGTTATTCAGGTGAATCAATGTGGAGGAGAGTGCCCTGATTACTTAAAATTATATACATGTGATGAACCACACCGTGACCTTTGGTTTACTAGTCCAACGCTCTACCAACTGAGCTACAGGTCAAGTTGGGAGCTGGTCACAAAATGATGTTACTTTGGTCTTCTCTACCTGAGTTCCTTCTCCTACATCAGTTATTTCAAAATCTAGATAAGACTTGAAAAATGTCTCGATACTGAAGAAACTAGATCCATTGCCAGCCGACAATTTGAAGAAATATAAGACAAAACATAATCCGAAAATAAACATCTTGTGAGTAACTCAAGATATGAGCTAAAAAACAAGACACAAGTGTAGCGATGTAGAAACTAGTTAGTTTTGAAATATCAAAGACCAAAGTAACATCATTTCGTGACCACCTCCCAACTTGACCTGTAGCTCAGATGGAAGAGCATCAGACTGGTAAACTGAAGGTCGCGGGTTCGAATCCCAGCCGGGCCGGATGGAGTTTTCTCTGCTTGTCCGCTCGGAGTGACATGTATCTAATATCATTCTCTACCCGAGTACCTTCTCCTACATCAGTTACTTAAAATTAACCGCGTTGTATGACTTGCTGTTTGGTTTCAAGTGTTCTGAAAGGAATGTTTAGGCAGAACCCTGTGACGTCACCGTAAATTTACCATTCAATTACATTTCGCGTTCAAAAGACCGTGAAAGTCATCTTTGGTCAGCTATAAAATGGTCTGCAGTTCACAGTTGTGAATTGTGTTTTTTGTATAATGATTAGGACACCTAAAACTACATAAACATGGTATAAAAGAATAATGTACAGTTTGCCTGCATAAGTTCTTTAATTTACTTGGTTTGGGTGTTTCCATTTGATACAAATAAACCATCTGACGAAGGCAGTTGACCCAGTTGGTTAATTAGTTATCATGTAGGCTCAGTTGTGACACCTCAAGTAGATATCGAGCGACATCCATTTACTTTGAGAACCTGTACTGGTTGACGGACAAGCCCTTCATTCCCTCTTCTTCTTCATAGTAACTATAACATCAAGAGGGAACTCGCCTAGGCTATCCAGTGGTTGACGAAAGAGTTGAGAGTGCTGCCAAGAGTTCGGTCCACTATTTGTCTTACTTTGCAATTCTGCTGTAAGTTTAAGAATCGGAAAACCAACCAACTGAAACGTTTTGGCTTCGGAACCTAACGAATAAGTGAAAAGAGGAATGTTTGTGTTGTTTCGACTGGACGGGTGGTTCACTTTTACCACTACGTGGCATCACTTTAGTAATGCCCTTATAGAGACGTTTTCATCTGAATGACCTGACACAATGAAAAAATACTCGGTCAAATTATTTTAAGCCCCGACTTCACGTAGGATTTTTTGTTTGCACTGGCGATATAGCCTTGTCGAAATATTGCGCGTTGCCTGAGCAACACGGCGTCTAGGCCTGCAACAAATTTGGGTGACAAATTATTCCTCAGTTTTTAACCGAACGATTTACGGAAGACTTTGAAAAGTCAGCTGGTCGAAACCTGAGTACTTGTTCCTTACTGAGTAAAAATTTTAAGAAGTCGCATCGCCTGTGGGGAAGAAAAGTCGCGGAGAAGGCTACGCGAGTGACAGCTAACTCTTGTCTGCAAAAATTCAACGCGTTAGATGTTTTACAGCTTTTCTTTCGGTGAAAATTTGTACGGGCTGTCTTGTTGCCTGTTTGCGAATTTCCACGGCACCACTTGCAACTTTCGTTCGTGTACTGACGATGTGAGATATTTTCAAAAAGTCGCATCGTCTGCGCAAGCAAGATTATTGCAGTGCTCCGTTATGCATATGCATTTACTCATTACGCATGGAAGAAAGTTCATTTACCTCCATCCAGCTGTTCGCATAGTCCCTGTTCTTTATCCTCTTTGAGCTCCATCATTACCTCACCATCTTCGAAGGTTTTAAAAGACGCGCGAATGCAAACAGATTCTATTTCCAATCCCGATTCACTGAAATCGATGACCCAGCTTATTCTTCCAAAGTCACTGCCTTCCCGCCGTGCTAAATACGTCTACCAAGAAGACAACGCCAGGCGAATGGTGAGTTGTGGTAGGAGTAAGATACGCGAAGGATAGGGAATTGGGGGAGGGAAGAAGAAGATAGGTAGATTTAGAAAAGACAACGGGGACGTTACAGACGACATGTCTAAACAGTCGAGTGAATACCAAGCTGTCGTCGATGATAGCAAAAAAATGTTTCCTTAAAAGAAGCTTTTCCTGTAGAGCTGTCATCTCCTGGAACGAGCTACCGAAGGAAGTAACGGATAATTTTTAAATCCTATTCGAACAAACGTTGAGACGATATCTCACAAATGCTGTTAGAGTTTAGTATTTAATTAATATTTCCTGTTTGTTGTTCTTTCAGATTGTTTTTAGTTCTGACGTTTCGATTCCCTGTACGGAAACGATCTTCAGAGATTTAGATGGCAGTTACATTGTTCTGTTGTCTTCTACTTAATCATTTATCCAAGTTTGCATTTATTTTACCCTTTCCTGCATAGTGTTGTTATACAGCAACAAGTTATGACAATAGAACAATTGGAAGAACAAAGCATAAAACAATAAGAGAACAAAGAACAAAAGGAAAAAAATCATAGTGTTGCTGTTCAGCTACAAGTTATAACAATAGAACAATTGGAAGAACAAAGCATAAAACAATAAGAAAACAAAGAACAAAAGGAAAAAAATCATAGTGTTGCTGTACAGCTACAAGTTATAACAGAACAATTGGAAGAACAAAGCATAAAACAATAAGAGAACAAAGAACAAAAAGGAAAAATCATGCAGGAAAGGGTTAATTAGCGTAATTATATATTGTATCGTAGGGTTAATTCTCTAAGGCTCTTCGAAAAGCAGTTGTTTACACTGAAAGGCTACCGTGTACAAAGAATTTGAATAATAATAATAGTAATAAGATTCGCGTTAACGGCAAACGAATAGCATCCGAATCCCGTTCGCTGACTGCCGGTGCTTAGGATTCACTTTAGCTTTCCGCAAGCTTAGAATACACAAAGAATGTGCTAAAATTCTCCTTTGCAAACATAAACGTCTATGCAACCCAAACTAGCGTGTAAACTCTGTTCTGTGCTTTTCAGACACATCTACATAAATAACGAACCGCACGGATCACGTCACTTTCGCAATGTTTGTCCCCATCTTCTCATGAACCATGAAGTCCACATAACTGAAAAAGGGTAATTTGAGAATTCTTTACAGTATATCAAGCTTTGTTTGTCCGCATTTTGGATTTAAAAATAGCAATTGAGTGGAGCGATATTGTTTGAATCGACCAGTCTTGTGATGATTAAGGTACGTTTATACACAGCGATTACTCGGGCTGATTTCTGGTTTAGGCGCATGGTAACTAACAAAAAAGCCGGCAAATTTGAGCCCACTGGCAAACGTACCTTTACTCCTTCCGCAAGATGCCGTACTTGAAATGCTTTAAAACAAAAAAATCTCTTTTTCTTTCTGGCTTTTGTTTTGTGTGACAATTGTTTACACAAAAAAATTGAAAAAAATTCTCGCACAAATGTGTGAAACTGCTCATTTTTACATTCAACGCTGAACAATAAGCAATTTTTTTATGTCCATCACGATCCCAAAGAGTTAGTGAAGATAAGTGTAACTGGAGGTGTGTTGAGAAAGTCATATACTAAGAGGGGGTGGCCTTTACTTCGGCCTCTAACTGCACTTGAGCTGTGAGACTGAGTGAAGGCGAGGACACAACTTCGTACCCAGTGAGTGAGCGAGGGCCGAGTTCAGACCCTGGGTATGAGGTTGTCGAGCAAAAAGTAATTCTTTCAATTATAATTTAGTATGCTAAGGGCAATGAAGTTTTACCATTTTCCAGTCCTCTTCCTCCTTTTTAAAGATTGACTTCATCGTATGAACACCATTTTGCCATCCTTTCACGTCGTATTTCCCTGCCGAGGCTACATCTTCCAAACTTCGATAGTATGTATCAGTTGCAGTACAGTAACGAACACGAAATCTGCAAAGTGAGAGTTTCATTTAGGGTTTTCTGGTTAGGAGTTCAATGAATACACAAAATAAACGGTAATTATATTCATTTGAGACTTATTTCGGTTAAGGAATTGACGGGATAGCTTATAAAAACGTTACTCTAGTGGAAAAATATGAAATAAAATACAATAGATCCCATTATGTTTAACCCCGCCGACAATACCCCATTCGTTAGGCAAACTCTTTACATGTATTGATTTCGAGGTTTCCTTTTATAGGACACTATACCCATTCGGGTTTCTGTTGCCTGGTTGATGACCTCATAAAATGTTTGAAATTTTGCATCCGTAACAAGATACGTTAGCTTGCCGAAACAAGTTTGACCTGATATCAAGGTACACTACTCTGTTTACTAGTACACGTGTACTACTTTGTGTGTTTTTTTTTTAAAGTTTTTAACTACTTCAAACAAAAAAACTGCGGCTAGGGGTGCATTTTGCAACTCATTTCAATCAAAATTTTCCCACCACTGCATAGTGATTTGAAAAGATGTTTGGAAAAATCACAACATCAAAATCGTAGCTGTTACTTTCAAAGGTTTCCGTTTAATTCGTGTACGGTCTATTCTACCAGTGCAATTCTTTCTTCCAAAATTAGTCTTGTTATTGCTTACGATGCTGTTTAAGTTCTGTCCTTGCGACCACTCACCCTGTATTTGCTGTTACACGCCTATCGCTTGTTGCTGAAATAGTAACTGTTCTGTTGCAGTCACACTACCATTACTGTCACTGCCATTACAGTTGCACTTGTTATCTCAGGTACCTCAAATAATCAACTGGTTGACAATATAAATAAAACAAATAATGAACAGCACAAACAGTCACGAACAGTCCACAACGTTTTAAGAACAGAAGTGTTTAATGAAATTGTTTTTTTGGTTTTTCAGTGAGTATTTTTAGTACGATTTTCATAAGACTTTATAAAAGAAAAAGATACTTGCGCGGAAAACTAAATTAGAAAGGCAAACACATGGCAGTCCTCGAGCTGACTGATCCATAGCAAACATAACTGAATCCAAATTGATACCGCGTACATAATACCGATAGGCTGATTGGATTCGACCGGTCTAATCAAATCAAATGTGAGTGGGAGTTTCAAAATTAGCCGAAATTAACAGAAAAACCTCAGAAAGTCGGTCTGTGACTTGTAAGAGTCTAAGAGAATACAATTAAGTAATTATCTCGCACTTATTAATATAAAGCGCAAATTTATGTTGAAAAAGAATGAAAAAAACACGTTTGAGACATGGGGGTGTCGTGACTACTCACATGGGACGCGATATCTTGCCGACGAATATAAGGTTTTTGAATAAACTAAACATTAATGTATAGCACGCTTGGAACGCATCTGTCATCTATATACACTGACTAATAACGAAGTGCGAACAAAATTATACATATCTGAATTTATCGCGATTTTCGCCACCAGTTAATCGGCTTCTACTGCCTACAGCACCGTTTTATGAAATATTCAATTTCTTTGGCTGCGTAAATAAATATACGAATTATACCAACCCTATGCTTCTTGAATACTGGTATTTATTTGGGCCTAAAGTATTTCACGTTTGTTTATGAAAGTTTATCGGCGTTGTTTAGGCGAATCTTTTCTTTAGTTTTGTAATTGAAATCTCACACTTTTGGTACGACAGATAAGAGCTGATTTGACAACGAGCCGTGATAAATCATGGGTGACAAACAAGAATATCAATAATTCAGAAGTCGGAAAGGACAGGGTATAAAGGCCAGGAGGTGAAGAGGCACGACAGCACTCAAGAGTGATCCACCACATGATACAGAAATATCAGTTGGCGGCAAGTGACCATGAAGATGATAGAAAAATGTGTTGTTGTCCTATTGCTTTCCATTGAGTACTGGTTGTTTACAAGTGGAATAGCGGAGAAGACAAGTAGCTCTGATTACCAAAGAAGGTAAATTGCTCGACCATTCTTCAACCGCGTTAATAAACATGCTTAATGTTGCATGACTCCGTAGTAGTTTATTTTCTTCTTCAAACCAGAAAACAGAAAAGTTTCGAAAACAGACCAAACCAAACGGGGATAAACGTCGTCTCTGCATTGTAAGGTCTGTCTGATTGCTATTTTTCCCTAACCTTCGTCGTGTTTCCAATTTGTCACACAAATGCAACTAACTCTCAACTTAAGGTGCAACTACATACCGCAAGGAGTGCTCCATCGAATTAAAGTATAACCGCTTTAATTCGACTTTGATATTGCAACTTGGGGTAGAAATTCTTTAAATATACTCCATTGAAAATTATTTTTGTGCAACCTATTTTGTTTATAAATTGAAGAACGTTGGATTACATATTCCCAAAAGGTTCATCCAGTTTGTCAAGTCTAGATACTGAACCGACAAATTAGCTTAAACATTTTAAAAAAATACTCTTAAATTTCCGGTATCACTCAATTTAGTTTCGTTCATAACGAGCTCTCCTGATGCGCCATGTTACCTGCCTTACTATATCGAGTTTTCAAAGGCAGCCTACCAGGCAATTTACAAACCGAGAAGTGAGAAGTCTGTAGTCTTAAAAGCTTGCGAGCTTGGGCCCCAACTTTGTAAGACTTCACATTTACGTGTTAACGATTTGCATGTAATAAGGTGGTCTAATGCAATAAAAACTTAAATTCATTCGGTTTTTGAACTCTCTATGAAATTCAATCCTAATTTTTTCCTGTTTTATTTCCCGAATAGCAGTCGAAGTCATTAATTTGAAATAAAAAAAAAAAAGTTGAAATCAAATTTGGGTTTTTATGATTGTATGGACTTCTTGGTAACTAAAATTTGTCGTTCATGTGGCAGAAATTGTGCCAGATGGTTTCATTTCAGGTTCATGGCATGCGATAGCTAATTTTAAATGAACACTAAAAAACTCAGACCACCTCATCATGCTATCTCAGTTGAGGACTTTTCGATAATCTCTTCTTGTAATTCACCCTTTGAGTTACTTATTAGGGAGAGTTTACTCATCGTCAAATTTAAACCTGCCCCTAACGATAATATCAGATCTCCGACATACCAAACGCTACTCTGGTTTATAAATATTATGAACGTAATTTAAAGAAATTACAGTTCACGAACCAACGTTTCGACACTCCGGTCTAGTGTCTTCACCCCTGATGAAGACACTAGATCGGAGTGTCGAAACGTTGGGCCGTGAACTGTAGTTTCTTTAAATTACGTTCATAATATTTACAAACCAGAGTAGCGTTTGGTATGTCGGAAATTTCACCTGGTTGCCGTGAACTTGTATCTTACTGTCAATATCAGATCTGTTTCGCTTGCCCTATTTTCATTTATCAACTCACCTTACCCTCTCCTACTACCTTCTTTTTTCTCTCATTGACTAATTATGTTTCAACACCTTATAAATATCATTTTAATATTCTTACCCAAGTTATGCAACCTCACAAAAATAACGAGAACAAAAACCCATTAGAACTTTCGTTAGCTTAACCAAACAGTTTCTCTTTTTATCCAGGGACTTGGACAACTTAATTGATCTCTATGAAAATGTAGGAGAGAACAGAAGATGGGAAAGGACAATAGATCTCGCTGGCATGGCGGCACCAAGAGGAGGAAAACGAGCCATAAACCTTGCTGGCATAGAGGCACCACGGGGAGGAAAAAGAACTATCGATCTTTCTGGTATAGAGGCACCACGTGGAGGAAAAAGAACTATCGATCTTGCTGGTATAGAGGCACCACGTGGAGGGAAAAGAACTATCGATCTTGCTGGTATAGAGGCACCACGTGGAGGAAAAAGAACTATCGATCTTTCTGGTATAGAGGCACCACGTGGAGGAAAAAGAACTATCGATCTTTCTGGTATAGAGGCACCACGTGGAGGGAAAAAAACTATCGATCTTGCTGGTATAGAGGCACCACGTGGAGGAAAAAGAACTATCGATCTTGCTGGTATAGAGGCACCACGTGG
>JBAHVQ010000262.1:1018340-1033880 GCA_036872915.1 Nanipora kamurai | reverse complement strand
ACCGAGAATCTTTAAAGATACAATAATCCGACTGAGGATACTGTTGCCATTAGTTAGCCATTACACGCCGAAAATGCTCTAAGCAGATTCATTCAAGAACAATTGGTCAATCAGTTCAAATCCAGGCTCGTAATTAGGATTTGGGACTGCAGAGTCAAGATGTTGCGGAGGCAAAGCCGCAGCCCGCAAAGCGGTCAGGCCGAGACTCCACATGGCTGTTTCACGGCCACTGCTGGGGTACAGAGACAAAGCCTTACAAGTCAAGCACCATTTCCAGCTGACGTGCTGGATTCAGAGCCAGTTACGAGCCTGAACTCGAAAGAAGTTCCACAAATTTAAATCTAGAAACTGATTCTCTTACAACTCAGGTCAGTAAGGAGTGTGACGGATGCGTTAAAATCCACCTATTAGGGCCTACCATTCTATCTGACTTTATTTAACCCCCACAAAAATCCTGATTAGGGCCGAAAACCCGCAACAATCTCTAGCGATTGTGAAACGCAGATCTCATCTTTATTACGTGATGAGCCAAGTTGATGACAGAAAAACCGGAAAAGGGTGTTCTTCGAGAGATTTCGAGACAAGAAATATAGTTCCGCAACGCTGTTTCTTCAGAGAATTCGCATAAAAATATACAAAGAATCTTACAACCACAAAAATACTGAACACTAAACTGCCATCTCAAAGAACACATGTAAAGGCAACGAATTACAAAGAGAACTATTTTCAATGTAAGAAAATTATACCGTTGCACGAAAATTGAAATCATATTCATATTACCAGAGTTGACTCTTAGAAGGCCAAATTGACATCTAAAAGAATGTTTCGTTCCGTAAAGATATTTAGTTCTAAATCTAGGTAAAGGATGTGTATAACACAGACGAAGATACGCCCTGTGTGTAACCCAAATGTGTTAAAGAGAAAATACCAATTTTGGTACTTTGACATGAATCTAGTTTAGTGCCAGCCTAAAGGATGGTTATCAGTTCGCAGGGAATTCATATCCCAGCCAAATTTCTCTGTGAATAGTGTTTCTATAATCTATTATTATCTTTCCTCATCTAAAATTAATCCAATAGAATTGGGTTATAACAAGGTCAATTACTTGAGTTAAGTGGGTAGTTCCCTTAACAACTTATTGCACCTTATCACATCTTTCTTCTGGAGTACAAGTATAGATTACGAGAACTAATAATAGAGTATAAAAACATTTCCAATTGAGCAACTTCCCATGGACATTGCTGTAAACGGAATGAAAACCATGCTTTTGGCAAAGCTTTCTTTCAGTTTATTTATTAGACCAGGAGAATACTTGTACGCCTGGGAATTTAAGTTGCTTTTGTCGGGACAGATCTTGGTTAGATTTCACAAAGGCTTTGTCTTTCTCTGCATTATTTAGATTATTTTTACACTTAGATACAGTATTTTTACACTTAGATACAGTATTTTTACACTTAGATACAGTATTTTTACACTTAGATACTTCCTTCTCTTTTTACATTATGTGCATTGCTAAAGTGTCCGCCAAAAATAGTTCTTTCTCTTGATTTGATCTGAATTTATTAGCTCAGCTGTGATGTGATTTTTTCGCCTTGGCTCTGTTCACCACATGTACGTTTCCACGCAGCAAAATAAGCAAACTAACCCAGTTTATTTGCGCATTTCTGTGACTTCTTATGACCTCAGAAAAACGATTTCTGACGAGCCTGCACCTTAGCTCACCATCTGAGTCTTGGTAGGTCAATGGTTAGAAAACTCATAATACAGAAGTGTATTGACGTCAATCGCGTATACATATTATTATATGGTAAGATAAAAATGTTCCTTATTTCAAAGAACTTTTTAAGTTATAATGACTGGCCTTGACAGCTCTCCCATAGCATCCTTTGTTCTTGAGATATCAAGATTTCTGTGACACGTCAGTGTCTCGCCGGTCATCAGAAGTTTGCGAGTTCGATTTCCGGCTAGCGCTCCGAAATCATTTTTCTGAGGTCATGGTCTTGAAGAACATTCGATGGTCGTCTGATATACTCCACGCCCCCCCGTGAACAACATTTACGTTGAGCTTTTAATATCTATAAGGCTTCTGTGTCTTATTCGCATATCCTCCAAGTTTCAACACAGCATTTAAAACCCTTCATCCATTTGTTATTGTTATAAATAATTGCTTAAATTGTTCTTCATGTGACAACACAATGTACTCAGGTTGCTCTTTGGCGGTAATATGAAATTCGCCGATGGACAGTAGCACGTAAGCGTTTTGAAAGGACATAAAGAACTTTGTAAGAACATAAACCCATAAACATACCCCAATATATTTCCGTATGGTCCAAGTTCAAGTTCGACTGATTTCAGCTTGGATGTTTTTTTTAATTTTTTTTTGTGGTTTCCGAAGTAAGATCGATTATCAGACTGACCTGAAGACTTCAAGCTGGCCTGAGTCCAAGTCGTTTTCAATGTTAAGGAGATCGAAGTCTTGGCACAACACTAATCCTTATTATTAAAACTAATTGTAATTAATTGTAAATGAAATTAACACTAATCCTCCAACATTCTGTGTCCAGTACACGAAGTAGCACACATTTGGAACTAATCGAGACCAGCACCAGACCAGCTACCAATGCCGTAACATGGGAAACTCGGCGCATGAGAAAAGAGACATTTCGAATTGAAATGATGGTGCCCAAAGGGATGAGAAGGAAAGCATTAGTTTCTTTCCTTAACCTCGAATTTCTTCACTAACAAAAAATTTCCTTAACTTCCTGAAAGATTCTAATAACAAATCTCAAATTGAAATTGTACAACTAAAGTCAGTTTGCACAAGCTGAGACTAAAAAATGAATTTTCGCGCCACTTTTTGACCGAGGAAAAGATTTGTGAAAGGATTGGAGAGAATTTTTGAGACTGAATCAAATGGCGTTGATTGGCTAATCTTTACATTATAAATGCAAATAATCACGAGGTCTGATTACATTCCAAGCAAAAATAAGTCCGTTGCCTCTTCATCGCCAGATTTTTGAACTTTAGGTTACTTTCCATGTAGTTTAAATCAATTACTAAGAATAATAATTACGGGTAAATATACAAATATCTCAAACTAGTTTATCACCTTTTAATCCTTTTTAGTTGTTCTTTCATTCTCGTCTCGCTGGCCGTCTCACTCATTAAATTCTGGAAAATACATTCAGCATCAACTATGAGTATCAATCAACCAATACTCAGCTCAAATATCTCTTTGTGAACTAGTAGTAAAACTAAGCAATGTGTACTTTAAAGAAGACTTGAGTCAGCTCCAGTGTTGTCTTTTCCATGTAATATCCGTCTGTTGTGCACTAACGATTAGTAACTCTTCTGGCGTTCGCCTTTTAATTCTCGCAAGGATTGATAAATCAAGAGATGGATTTTACCCATCGCGATGGATAATTCAATCCTAATGTGAAAATGGCTGTTAAATGCATACCTACCTTAACGCTCTTTAGCTCCTCAATAAGTTTCCCAACTTCTTTCTTCTCTTTGCTAGCCGATCTTTCCTAAAGGTAAAGACTAGACTCCTTAAAGAAGAATGGGCTAAAGCAAATATTTCAGAAAGAAAATATGATCATGGCTAATCCACTAACTTGTTGATAAATCCGTCGAACTTTCGATTCAATTTCCTGATCCTGAGAACTTTTCTGAGACTCGCGAAGCTTTAGGAAAATGAACAGAGAAAATGAACAGTGAATTGAAGATAAGAACGCAATGGAAATCGAGAATAACATTAAGACGACCAACGAACGTTCGTCAAGCTCATGATCTCTGAAAAACGATTTCTGAGTCCTTTACGGGAATCGAACCCCCAACCTCCTGATGACCGGTGAGACGCTGTAACCCTTGGGCCATCAAGACTCAGATGGTGAGCCGAGGTGCAGGTTCACCCTGTGTGCAACCTAAGCGGAAGCCACGATAGGATAATAATGACAGAAAGATTGAAAGCTGAACAAAAATGAAGCTTGGAATATATCAGAAGACCAACGAACGTTCGTTGGTCGTCTGACATACTTCAAGCTCACACATGAATAGCATTTGCGTTCAGCTTTCAAAGTAACTACATTAAGAACTCCGTGACATTCACTTCTCAAACTTATAAGCAATTCTTGAGGAAAACACAAAGGAGTATGATTATTGCAACGTGTCATGATACCTTGATTAAAAACTTCCATAAATCAAGCCAACCTTTACCTAGATTTTCTTCTGAAGTATTAGTTCGTTTGAGAAGATACATCTGTCACTTCGAAGAATCGTTAAATAAGAACGGCGTAGCCTCGGGAGCGAGACAAGCATTTCTGAACGGGGGGAAAAGTATAAAAAACTCTTGCTCTCCCGAATTGAGGTCGCAAACGACCCCCTGGGAAAATTTTTCAATTCAAACAAGTTGTCGACCTCAGTCTCGGTATATAACTTATGTTTACTTTACTTGGTTTATGACTGTGTTTACCTGATCTCGGAGTTCTTTAATCTCGCGTTCTTTCTCTAAAGCTAACCTCACACTTTCTGACAAAAGGTCTCTCTCACTGTCTGCTCCCTTAAAATAACATACAAAGAACGGTTGAGCAAAACAAACAAGAATTAAACGGACTGACGATGTGAAATCGTTGAAGGGGTATGTTTGGTCGTTAAAGTGCCTCTCGTCTTACCTTCTTGATGAATGACTCCGCTGGTCTTCGACTGACAACGTCCGATTCATCGTGGTCCTTCCGCCTCTTTTCTCTAATCGCATAAGCATTAAAACAACAAGAAAAATTTTCATACCCATTTAAAAATTAACTTGCATAAAAATCATGCTTTCGGAGAACCTAGTGGAACAGTGCTTGGGAGTTTGGAGTTACTGCAGACGACACATGAACGTTCGTCGACGTTCGGAAATCCAAATGCCTGCAATTGACCACTCCAGAAACTTCGGAGAAACCGGTTGAGGCTTGACGTGGTAAGCATTCTGGGATGTTTTAGGTGGACAAATCTTCAAAATAAAGTCCATGTGGGCGTCGTATTTTGAGTTAAGCTGATTGTTTTCAGCATTTAAAATGCCTGAGAATGTTAATTGTTTCGTACCGTATTGTCGAAGCTAACCTCTCAACAAGTATCAGTTTTCTGTCAACTGTTTTTGCTCCTTTACATAACAGCTATCTACAGGACTGGGGAACAGTGCATTCGTCCAGACTGACTTGTGGATGCCTTTCTCCCTGTATATCATCTTCTAGGAAAATTTTTCTCGAGCTTGAGTAGTATTATCGCACTGAAGTTGCCATCATAAATTTCCCACGTCCACCTAAATGATCCCAAAAACCCTTGCGAAGCAGCATTCGTGCTCAGACTATATCCGAACTTTCCGGAGTGGTCAATAACGGAATGACTTGCATTTTAAACACAAATTGGTTCGCGTGGAAGGAGGTTGATGTTATAGCAGACAACACGCAAACGTTCGTCGATGTTTGGGAATCCAGAGGCATACAAGACAACTACCATTGTCGGAGAAAAGAACTAAGAAATTCACCTGTGTTAATTTTAGAAAAATAAGTGACCACACAATCAAAGACCTACGGATTCCCAGCAATAACATGTCGTTGATACATTTGCTGTAAGTTAAACATTTCCCCGAACAAATGATGAGGTGCCAAATCAAAGCCCAACTACGTGAACGTTCGTCAAGCTCATTTTTTCTCTGACGTTGTCCTTAAAACGTAAAAATGGACTGGGTAGCGTTTTATACAGAACAGCGACCATGTAGAGAAAAATCTGGACATTGAAAATTATTCATACTCTTTGCTTTTCTTGAAAAAGTCTTTTGTTTAAAGGACATCGTCGTTGAAGGTGAAGTCATATATCTTGAGGTCACTACTATCCGTCGGGCGCGACGGGTGCCCAGCAGCGTGCCAAGAACCCTGAAATTGCCACGCTGGTTACAAAGTTACAAGTTCAATTCCCGTCAAGTACTGAAAGATCGATCGTGGGTATTACGAGTTCAGTCTATTGTCTCCTGATGTCGACGTCGTGATGTACGTAGGACCTTTAACTTACCGATCAGACCAAGATTCGTGCAGATCTACGATAAAAAGAATGAAAGCGTTAAAAAAACTTCGCATACTCTTCTCTTCTGTACCCTCCCCTGAACTGGCCTTGCATCATCTGCCTACAACGTCGGACTCAACTCTACCTTGCGTTACACAACCTACGTTTGTCCTACTCAAACCCATCTTACTCCAATGTACCTCACTGGACCTCTCCTACCTCTATCCATTCCCTACCCCTGAAAGTATTGCCTGTTCCGAACTAACCTCGATACATTGTATTTAAATTCTTATTTACCATCTTCAATTCTTTGAAAGGATTCTTCAAGCCTACGCACAGTCCGCCGGTTGTCATCATCAATCCTGTGAAAAAGAAACTACGATGGAATCGTTGGGTTTACAAATACATACGAAGACACATACCAAGGTTCAAGTCAGGCTGGAAGGATTCACTTGGTAGTGACCGGTCCTACGGCACTTCCGAACGACCGCCAGAACAGACCGCTTAAACATTTCCGACTGGCTTGGATATTCGATGAAAATGAGAAAACACTGTTTGAATTCCATGGGTCTCAACAATTGTAAAAATAGCGCGATACTAACGTGTAATTAAACTAACCACACATTTTGCACCATCAATTATAGCCTCTGCTAACCCTGACATTTACCTTCAGCTGCACTATACCTCGTTGGTAGATCTCCATCCACATATCTAGGCTACTGTATAACGACATTTCTGTATGAACAAATACCTTAGTTTGTCAAGCGTTAATATGGATGTACCTCGCTCTTTCATCTCGATCTCTACTGATCTCTTTCGTTAACCTGCGTTGTTCTTTTTCCAGATCTCTTAGAGACACATGGAGATCGTCTATAGGCTTGATTCAAAATGCAATGTAACACAGTTACGAATTAAAACTGGCAATGAATATCTGAACGAACAAAAGTTCGAAGAGATAAAAGCAGAACACACGATGACGACGTGATATTTCATGCTTTCAATCTCCTCAGGGAGCAGACCATGCAGGCCCCTTGCCAAGGCTGGTTCATAGGGTTTACGCTACTCTATTATTGGTACTTTACTCTGACTAAAGGGTTGTGTACTGGGCGATTAATTTTTTAATCCTGAAGTATGTAATTTAGTGGATAAATCAAGAAACTAGTGGACCATATTATCTTTGCACGATGGATTAGGACAAGTGTAGGTCACTCTATTCCACTGCATCTGTCAGGAGGATAAGATTAAAGAAAAAGCGCCCTGGTAAACAACCTTTAACGCCAGACGATTTTCGTCAAGGGGAGAAACCTCTAGTAGCCTAAAGGTTAAATATCAGGGGCTGGTGGTTCAAGCCTCAATAGTTCATCCGATGGATAAGTCTGAATTAGTGAACGGTATTGTCAATCCATTGAAACACCAAACGTACATTTTATCTGCCAAATAGAGCTATCCAGCTGGCATCACCATATTCAGTGCAAAAAATTTAAGTTTAGTTGTTTGGTGTTTGAATAACGCTGCTGACTCGTTACAACTTATCCATCGGATAAACTATCCAGGCTTTGAACAAACGATTCCAGCCTTGTAAGGTGTAACTTTATAGCCAGCTTTAGGAAAATCATCACAAAAAAAATTCAACCAAAAATACAGAAAACGTTCCAGCAATTTAGGCTCCGTCCACAGGAACACGTTTTCGTTCATATTCGCAGGTATTTTGCTTCGTTATCATGTCCCGTCCCCGACGACGTTCTCGACGAATTCGTTTTTGGTAAATACGCCAGATTTTGAAAAGACTTTCCACTGCGGAAACTTCCGAAAACGCAAACCTAGTGTTGCCGTGCGGATGTAAACGGAAAATTTCGAAAGTTCACTGATCATGGCCTTAAACATTTAACAAGAAACATGACATCGACTTCCCGTACTACTCGAGCGCCATTCAAACCAGGTGATCTAGGCACACGAAAGTGGACTGGAACTACTCGTCAAATAGACATCCATTTTCAGTTCTAAGTTAGTTAATGTCTCATCAACTATACAAAATTCTGCTCTTAAATTTGTAACGGAAATACCAGTCCCTTTACTGAATACTGACACAAAGTTTCACACAATTTCACCAAAGACACACAACATTACAGCCATATGAAACTGGATTTCTATTGTGCTGCTAGTCTCAGGCCTTTTGGTTGTAGTCAGGTCACCTGGAAAGGACGCGCTGCGCTAACAGGGAAATATCTGAAAACGTATCCGCGTGAAGACATCCTTAGGTATTACTTTTGAATCTTGAAAACATTATATAAGCAAGGAAAGCACAATCATGCATAACGACCTGTTGCTACCTAGTAACTAAAGGTAGTTTAGATTCGCCAAACAGCGAAGAGTGTCCTTTTCTCAAGGGGAACGCAACAGTACGCAAGAGGAAAGTACATTCGCTGTGTGACTAATCTAACCTACCCTTCGTCACCAGGTGACAACATGTCGTCATGCATGATGGTGCTTTCCTAGCGTATTTCTGCATAGAGGTAGAATATAGATACCTCAGGACTAGTCTCGTCTGCGAATCTCACCTAATTAAAACGAGACAAAAATTAGAAACATACTAAATAAACATAAACCCTAATCAAACGAGAATGCAAGTCACCGCAAGTTAACTTGTAGTGACTTACGATGCCACCAGTCAAACGGTGGCAGTAGCCGCCGCAAGTTCTGCATTTCCGCAGGATTCTTTAGCGATGCAATATCATACACTCGAAAATTGTGCTTCTTCAGATATCCAAACACCTAGCAGTTTGTAAAAAACTTCGGCTATCGCCTCGGTTTTCAACAAACTTCTCGGTGTTTGGATATCCTGATGAAACACTCCCTCTCGTGTATGATATATTACTTCTTGGTGTTTGGATATCCTGATGAAACACTCCTTCTCGTGTATGATATATTACTTCTCGGTGTTTGGATATCCTGATGAAACACTCCCTCTCGTGTATGATATATTACTCAACATGCCTTTTAATGATAGAATTCAACCAACCTTGGACTCGGAAACATTTGCTCATAACAAATGGATAGTTTTCCTAAATGACTGATGAAACTCAGGCTGGCATATCCTTCAACATTAATTATTATAACCAATGATAATTAATCCTCATAATTGGATGAAATACGACACAGGTCATTGCAATGAAACTCACTGGTCATTATCATGTCTAAAAAGGCAATTTTTTCGTACTTTTTTTAGGTCTTCATTTTCACTGTCAGTCAATTATGTCGTTTAAAAGAGTAATTACAAGAGGCTGAAGGTTTTTAGTATATGGGCAGTCATTGTTTGAATGCCAGGGGGACTTTATTTTTGTTTTACATAAGGCAACCAAAATTTGGGATGGTTGCAACAGAAATTTGTATGTATCTGTACATTTTCCATCAGGTCTACTACAGTCAGCGAAGTATTGCTGACAATAATGAGAGACACCTGTCAGCTTTGGATAATAGATGAGGCTGTTACTGTCCCGTTCACTACACATGCACTTTCTCTTTGTTACTGGGGTAGTCACCCTCGATGGCAAACTCTAGCGTTCGGCCCATCGTGCATTTTTACCCCAAGACTAGTTCTGCACTTTGTCCAAACCATGAAGCGCCGATCCAGTCATGCTGACGTAAATTATGCAACTGAGTGTTTTTAAAACACTCAAACTTTCCTAAAACTTTTGGAAAAGGATATCATGGAAGTTTTGAGGAGAAAGGAGTCGTAACCGGTGGGAATGAGTGACTTTATGGAGATTTTAGTGACGCGCGCGGGACGGCGAGAACAAAAGTTGAATGCGTAACCTTGACGCGAAATGCGGTACACTTGGCAGGTCTGTTGCCGTAGAGTAAATGCGCTGACCTCCTGTAATGACCCTACCTGAGACCGTAAACGATTCTGATGTTGATTTCTTCGTTGTTGAGCAAATTCTATTGAACGATCAAGCTCTGATCTCAACTGAAAATAATCAGAAGAAATAGCTTTAACTATGGCTACGGAGAATGTCGAAATGGTTTGAGCATAAATAAAAATTTAGACAGAAGTAGTAACTGCCAAAAACTGTCTGTATCATTAAAAAAGTCATCTGACAAATTTACCTAACGAGAATGCAACAATGAAAAAAATATTAAGGGAATTAATGTGTTGATTTCTTGAAAGTATACATGGTTGATAAAGTGAATGTACGTTTGTAGAAACACGACGAAATAAATATTGACTAAACATTGCGGTGTTTCTGCTTACGTATATTTACTTTAATTAATGACTTGTTAATGATGGCAGGTCATGTCCCATTTCAAACATCCATCAACAAACACAGTGTAAAAAGTTAAAAGGTTGGTAGACTGCCGACGTGTTCTTGAATGAAATGTTTCATTCTCGAAACGTCAGAATTGTGCTACATATATTCAGCAGTTTACCAACCATTTAACTTTCTACGCTGTTTTATATACTGCCTGCGCTGCATCCTACATTTTTACATCGTTCTCTGCAAACACATGTGGGTTTGCAACTGACCGACTAATGTGGCAGTGGATGGGAATTAAAACTCAAGCCAAGGAACAACTTGCAAGCTAATGCTTTCATCTGCCTCTGCTAGACCAAAGTACTAACTTGAAAGACCGAGATTTTAGAAGCCCGACAATTTAGTCCTGCTATGCAAATTTTAAATGATTATCATTATTCATTTCTTTAGAAATTGATTGTTTTTACAGTCAGCGAACATGAACATATTTGCATAGCAGGACCAAATTGTCGGGCTGGCTACGCCACTGAGTGCATAAGCTAAAGTTTTTATCCCACAACTATGCTATATAAAAAAAAACAAAATTGGCTTTTCATGAATCATTTACTGTATCTTACGCTTCTGCACCAATCTATTTTTTGAATTATTCAGCATAAACTAAAATTCTGCAAGAAAACTGCATCTAACACACCCTTCTGATTTCCTCATCTTGGTCATCATTTATACTGCGGTAGTGTCCCAACATACGGTCTGCAGTTGAGAGAACCTCAGACGTTGCCCTTAAAGATGATGTCAAGTCTTGAACCTTTCCACCGAGATCATCACTAATCCTAGGTCTCCTATAAGAAGGATCACTCCTCCTTGGGGATTGGTTGCGAAGTTGGTTCACTCTAAGTGACCGTTGGTCTCGTCTTGAAGGTCGGGGAATGTCATGCTGATCACCGTCATCCCAGGCATCAGAATCTGCCATGAGACCCTGGTCACTTCACTTAGAAAAATCGAAGTGTAACCTATATGCAGTATTGAAAGAAAAATGCAGTATTAAAACTGTGAATATCACTTTGGCATGGGAATTGGTGGCCCGAGTTTCATGATCATTAGAAGTTCTTTGATACACATTTTAACTTTAATTTTAACACCCAACAGAAAAAGTAAACAATAGAATTGTCCACAGCAACAGTCCTCATTTTATGCTATTCTGCTAAATACTATGGTATGCAAGGTATTTCAAGTGTTGTCTAAAGCTGAGGGAAGATTTGCTGAACTTTTGCATACCTTTCCTGGGCTAGTGCAAAAACTGAATTACTAATATCCCTCTTGTTTTGGTATTAATCTGTAATACCAATAATTATCAACAGAATAATATAATTAATATATAATATATTATAATATAATATATTATAATATAATATATTAATATATTAATATATAATTTGTACCTTTTAAAATTAGTTTCACAAGCCATGTTTGGTTGTGGAAAGAAAAACTGGAAAATATTCCGATTTTGAGGGAATTTAGTGATTAAGATCTCTCCTAGAAAACTTTAAAAATCAAGGTAATAGTGGTACAGTATAATTATAATGTAGTGTAATCTGAGATCAAAACCTTTCACATAAATTATACACATTTATTCCATTGATTACAGTGATTTGCTTTTATTTGCCTTATTTTCTACTTTATTAATGTATTTCATTTCTATTTATTTCTTTGATTGCAAGCACTTGTCCACCTCTTAACATACACAAGATTGAAATATCAGCAGAAGCAAAATGTTTGTGATAGTAAGTGTTGCTATTGCATAACAAGTGATGAAACCCATGTCAAAGTAGGAGGATAACTTAGAGTATCAGAGATCAATCTCTGGGATTAGCTCATTAAAATAAACATTTGCATCAAGAAATATGAAAAAACATAACAACAATAGTGTATCACTGGAACCTAATATCTTTGTGTGACAAGTTGCTAAGCACTGATGAAATCAAACCTCAAGAATGTAAGAAATTGGGGGTGCACTTTCATGTCCCCTGTGCCCAGAGGTTGAGAACATCTACCTTAATGAATTCCCTGGTTATTACACGCACATCCTAGCCAACAGAAAAATGTGTTTTGACAATTATCTGCCATGAACTGCTGTTCAGACACTTGTTTTGTTATTAAGAATGTTGTTTGTGAAATACAGAGCACCTGACATGAATCTCAATAGCAACTTGAGCAAATACCCACTCAATCATTTCTGGTTCCTTCTTAAAATTTTAAAGTATTCAACATTCAAGAGCCCTCCAGAAGACAATAATAACAATAATTACATTTAACCCTTTGAATATAATTAGAGGGCAGGGGGGTTATAACTACCAGTCTGAGGTGAAAATTGCTAATTTGTGGGGGAGGAGATTGCACACTAAACTGTTCGGACAGCTTTTTTCATAAGTTCAAAAATCTAAGTGGGGAATGGTAGTCCAAATTTAATCTTCACTAACAGAATTTTCAAACAGTAAACAGTATCTCTAAAATTTATCTGTCCTAATTATAAATAACTATGCAAAACTTTAACTTGTTTGTTCCTTTGCTGCAGTTCATGCCAGATTTATATAAACACTACATGCAGTTCATTTTCCCACATAAATCTGTTCTTGATTTAGCCAAGAAAGTTAACTCTAACCTAACCTTTCTCTAACCTAAAATAAGTGCTGTGACTTGTGAGCTGTTCAAAGTATTTCCCATTATTAACCAGATGGTAGCTTTGACTTCAAATTATTAAATTTTCCAGGGTGTATTGTTGTGGACCCTCTAGATTATTGTCAGGGAGCTTAGCCCCAGAATTGGAGAAATCCTGGCACTACCATTGTGAGAGAGCAAAGCAAAAACCAAGGGAACACAAAGAACAAAACGAAAAAATTTCATGCATTAAAGGGTTAATCACAGAAAATTGATATCACCTCAATCATGTTTTTCAGAGACATCCCACACAATTAGGTCTTCTAGTAAACAGCATAAAATTAGGTTCAGTAAATCCTAAGACTACAATAGTTCTCCTCTACATGTAGCTAGGGTATGAGACATTCAAATAACTTTATGTAATTTACTAAAACAATAGGAAGTTGAAAAGGTGGTTTGTCAAACTTGTCTGCTCCGGATGGACAAGAAAATGAACGCCGGAAGAGATGTGAACTGCAGCAAGAACAAATGAAGTGCAACATATGGAAGTCGATGTATCAATTAAGGTATCAATTTATAGCCCCACTTTCACTGAACTTAACTGAAACGAATACTGCATAGCAGAAAGGCAACTTTGAAACGGGCCTTAAATGTAAGGGATCATGAAGTAAAAGTACAGGCTCTCTTTTAATACCTCGCCTGACAGGATGTTTTGCAAGAAATACTCTCATAACTTCCGCGAGAATATTGTCACCTTGTGAAGACAAGAGGGTGAGGTTCCAATATTCAAACCAGTAGGTATTTAAGTACCCACAAAGGAAGTCTAGAACCTACTATCAAAGGAAGTCAAAATATTTCTGGATCATTAACGTCAGCTCCGAATGCAACCAGGAACCTGGCATATACCCTGACAATGTTCCAAGCCAAATGTCGACTAACTGTTGAGACAATCATTTGACCTAATCGACGAAAGAAGTTCGAAGGTTCACGATCGAAATCAGAAGGTAATTGCCATTTACCCCCAATGGAAGTCGAGAAAGTGCTTGGTCATTCGCGTCATCTCGGGGCTTATGCTACCGCACTGAAACTCAAGAACAGCCCTTCCGTGACCGGATGTTTCAATTCAAATACTGGCAATTCCCGTAAAAGTTTGCAACCTCACGATCAAGTGCGGTTGAACCGGTAGGTAGTTTTCAATCAATCCGTCAGAGGAAGTCGAATAAGTACTTGGTCATTCACTAGAAGTGGAAGCGGAACTCGAAAATGCAACCGTCTCGTGAGAGGATTTTTGACTCCAAATGTAGGAAGTTTTTTTCGAGAATCGTGTCACTAACTGAACAAGGGTCCAATACTGAAGTGTCAATTGTCAAGTGTCAGCCAATCCATGGCATATGAAACACGAGGGGGCGATATTGCTCTTGTGATCGGACAAGGTTTGCTTATAACGACATTTCCCAGCAAGAATCCCAACATATAGCTGCTTACTCTACCTCGTTCCACTTTGAAATTGTAAAGCTCACCAAACGACTGGCGGTCTCTGTGCACCTTCTCTCATGTATAGTCGAACCGGTTTGGCCCAATATAATTGATTACGACATGTGGTTTCACTAAGTAATCGCAACGAACAGGTAAGTTCGATAAATCATCCACAGCTCTTCAACGAAAACATTACAAAATTAGTTTTTATCGTTAATCCTTTCAGCGTTTACTCCAAACCAAGGGGGACAAGAAACCGTTGAAGAGCATGACTTGTTTACATAAAATATTGCAACAAAACATTAACGAAAATTGAAATCGCCGCTCCATTGTTTCGGACATTAGTGCGCGTGCGTGAGAGGCATGGTGCTTGGCTCCCAGTCTTCTCATCAACACACGGTACTAAGAACTTTCAAGGCTTTCTTGCTGCTCCTACATTGATGCTGCAATTTCCCTGTCCACTCAAGGGGATTTATACAAACTATTTAACCCCAAAACATCAAAGCAGGACTATCGACAATACAGTACACATTTTTTTTACTCGGTAATCTTCGATAACTTGTTTTATTGGGGAATATAAGATCGCTTACCGTTATGCTAACTTACCGTATCAGATGACGATACAGATCAAATAATCAGTCTTTTTATAATGGTGATTTTTTCCGCAACCTGCAGCTGTTTGTATAACAGTTATGACGTTTAAACGTGATACAAACCACTTCACCGTCCCAGTAGTGGCGTTTTCTTTTTCCCTCATTAAATATACGAAATAAGACAGTTTCGAAAATGATATTATGTTCAGTCCACCATAATTTTGTACTGATTGGTTCCTGTTGGTCAGAGGTGATGACGTAGGACATTGCACTGGGAAACAGTAAGAACGTTGCAATTCATGGTTGTTATGCTCTTTAAAAGTTATATCATCGAACTTCACTAAATACAGAAAATCCAGGTGACACAGTGATTCAAACTTGGGCATTTTGGCCAGGGCACCCAGCTCAACAGCAGCCCCCAAACAGATATACCTGTTATATTACTTCTAAAACTCATCAACAATTCATGAGGAAAATTCAAAAGAAATTAAGGTTTAATCAATGTCTGTATACCCCGA
>JBAHVQ010000262.1:1003566-1018240 GCA_036872915.1 Nanipora kamurai | reverse complement strand
ACAGATTTCAATATCTATTGCCAGCCGACAGTTTGAAGAAATATAAGACAAAATATAATCCGAAAATAAACCTCTTGTGAGTAACTCAAGATATGAGCTAAAAAATAAGACACAAGTGTAGCGATAATATTTCGACTTTATTGCAAAGCCTTCGTCAGATCAACTGATTCTACAGATTTCAATGCTACCTACCTCTTGGTAGTACAAGTACTTAGCAGGCATTGTGGTGTTGTGGTGCTTACAAATAGTTTCGTTTTCTCCAGACTTGCAACAGGAATCAGGCACAGAATAATTATGTTTTACCCAGTCTGTATAATTAGATTCTCCGCAGCATTCGAGCTATAAACACAGTATGGCCAAGGTAAATTAGTACAAAATCCATTGCCAGCCGACAATTTGAAAAAATATAAGACAAAACATAATCCGAAAATAAACATCTAAAAAAGGAAATTGCAATGGCAAGGCTGCTTCAAAAAAGTTAAAGTACTAAAAAATGTGCAGTAAGTGAAGTCAGTGTTAAAGTTTTCCGTCAGAATTGGAATTTTCTGGTTGCCAAAAACGTCCCTGATGGTAAAGATTAACCATATAAAGATTCTCTCGTTCCCATATGGGATTAGATTTCTATTATTTTTCTCTGGCTAATCATGCCAGACAATTTCACTTGTCAAGGGAAGACACAATGCACTGCTCAGAAACGGTCACAGTACATTTTAAACTCTAATGTCTACTTACATCCCACTTTCATTATTTTACTCTCGCTAAGTCAGACAATTTAAATCATCAAGAGCTGTTTACACAGCTGATTTTTTTGTAATTTTTCTCATCCTGAAGTATGAGATTGATTAAATAACTCACAAAAAAATATTAGCTTTGTACAAAATGGTTTCGTAAAATTGCATGTTAGTCTATTTGTTCACATGGGTCAAGAAGATAAAAATTGTAAGAAAAATTGCCGGTGTAACAAAGTTCACATTTAGCTGCAGAACACATGCCAGCAAATTGCAAGTACCAGTATGTATTTCCTAAACCTCCAAATTTCTGATTACTGCCTAAATCACATTGTTGTTGTATGCCACATTGTCTTCTTTCCTTTTTGATGGAGACCTATACTTAACTTCAGCTGTTAAAAGTACTATTACATTTTCAGCATTCCAAGGTCCCTATCTGACAACACACACCATGGTAAATGTATCATCACATGTTACAATGAAAGTTTCACTCATACTTTTACAGTAATGCAAAAAAAAACATATTTAACATAAGCAAGGTTTTATCCAAGCATTTTTTAGGTCTGGTAACCAGACCTACAAAATCAATCTGGGGTTGAGTCTTGATACTCAATCTCGCATTGTGAATAAATTATTTGTGTGTTCACAATACAATTAAGTGAGATTTCTGTGACTTTCAAATCTTCACTCTTTTCAAAATATTCATTTGTTGTTATTAATACAGTTTTATATATTTCCCCTGAAGTATATATAGTACCAGATTTCTTGTAACAAAGGTGGCTTTTCCTCACTGAAATCTCTATCGAATAAAATGGAAGATAACAACTTGTCTCCTGAGGCCCACGATCCTTTTGGCCAGCACAAAGAATAAGAACAGATTCCCCCAAATTTCCCCACTACTGCTGGGTGGATCCTGATGAGTTTGAAATACAAAAAACTCAGTCTGTCAAAAAACCAGACCTAACCTCAAGTGCTTTGCCTTTTTCAATTAATTAGATTTTTGTATTTTACTGCCTTTGGCTACATGGAAAAACTAAAATTTAAGCAATGAGCTTGACTAGAAAAATTTTCCAAATCTTGGTTTGTGAATGATATCAGCTTTAATTCAGATTAAGTACATAACATTGACATCAGTCTTGATAATTTCTGTTATCCTGTGCTAGTAAACTTATCTGTGTCTTGTCAGCTGTTCTTTAATTCAGACTTGATGAAACATTCACAAAGCCTGTGCTCTCAGAAAAACAATTTCTGAGCCCCAGACAGAAATGAAAGTTGCACCCTGATTTCATGTCATCAGAAGGTTCCAGGTTCAATTCCTGTCTGGGACTTATAATTGTTTTTCTGAGAGTATGAGTTTGACAAATGGTTGCATGTCATCTGCATCAACACTAACCCCATCAGGGGTGATCTAAGTGTCGTAATGAGTTCCAAGGAACTTGTTACAACACTTAGATCACCCCTGATGAAGACACTAGACCGGAGTGTCGAAACGTTGGGTCATGAACTGTAATTTCTTTGAGTTACGTTCATAAAATTTGCAAACCAGAGTAGCATTTGGTATGTCTAATCTTTCACTTGGTTGCCATGAACTTGTATCTTACAGCCTTCTGCTTATTTTGCTACATCCTGAGCCGCTGTTTAGAATTTTATTCTGACTAACATCAGACAAACAATTATGCTTTGAGCAGATGGAAATATTTTGGGATTAAAGAGTTATAACTTAGACTTTCATATAAAGTTGATACCCTGACTTTAACAGCTTATTGAACAAATATAGCTTGCAGGATTTCGTTGAGAAATCTTGCAGTATCCAATAACAGCCTGCTTCCTTGAATATCAGAACGCATTATAGATACCATTAACTTACTCATTCAGAATTTCACACCTGCTGACAGAATACCTTTGTTTTGAGATATACATTAGCTAGATTACCTCTTCTTGTACAGTATCAAAAGCTTCCTTATATTTAGTAGTGTGATTGTAATCTCTCATTGCTTTCTCCATGCCATCTCTAACATAGTCCTTCAACTGTAATATGTAGTAAATAAAAAGTCATGTTAGAAAAATAAGCAATTATTAAAATAATTATGCTACAAGATTAGTCAACATGTCTGTAATATGAAGTAAGAAAATATCAATAGCAGTAATCTGACCTGAACCTTGCCTTCGAATCAAAAAACCTTCACAACTTTGTTTCAACACTTGTATATTCGATGATTTAAACACTCCATTACATGACACACCTTTCTCTTTTCCAAAACACACTTCCCTTCCCATTGTCACATGATGCTAAGCCCGGGGGATGACAATACCAAGAATGGGGTGACCTCTACCTCAAATCCAATGAAAACTACCTAAATGTTTTCCAGAAATTATTGAAGACAAAGTATTCATCTAGCATCCTAATTAATCCTAACAAGATGCCTGCTCGGGCGTTTACTTGGGCTACTGAAAGCGTAGCTTTCTTGCTTGATTGATATTCATGAAACCTGTGTGAGAAACGATCCTAACAAGAATTTCATTGGTTCAAAGACTTCGTGTCATCCACGCATGATTTTTGTAAACTCATGACACGACGCAAAAAATTTCAAGCCCATTTTATAACTTGGGCTACCTTTGGTAGCCCGAGTGATAAATTTTAATCATGGGAACATCCCCTGCTTTTAAAATTTTTAGGTGGGGATCAATCTCCTTATCTCCTATCCCTTTGATGAAAACCCTGGGATAAATAGCATTTCAGGCTCTCCTAGTTGAAAATAATTCTAAAATATTCTAATCTTCGGATACCTTGAACACTTCAGATTGCCAGTAGCAATCTGCCCATGACAGGAGAGCCGAAAATACCCTACCAGGTAGATAAACATAGTAGAAATTCAAAATCCATTATAGTTGTTCCAAACAGATTAATTATTAGGATCTCAATATTTAGGGAACTGAGTTATTTGTTGTTTATGACTAGCCTTTTAAAAGATAGCGTATAAATGTTGCAACAAAATTAATTTTTTATTTGTGCAAACCAAAACATTTATTACAGCCTTATAGCTGACAGTTTGGTAAAAAATTCAGTATAATACAGTAGGTTTGGTATATTTCAGTAACAGCTAAACTAACAGATTACTTCACCCTGAAAGTCTTGAGCAACCTTAAATCGGTCCTTCTATTACCCTTAATTTTTGATACCACATGAACTGTATTGAATTCATCCTAAACAAACAAACAGATAAGAGTAATGTGCTAGAAAATACCTGTCACTAAAACAGCTTACCTTGTCCTTATAAACATAAGCTGTGATAGCTCCTGCAACCTCAACTATTAGGACAAGGACCAGAAGAATGATAAACTGAAAGATACCCAGAACAATAGTTATATTAATGAATCTAATTAGAAAATAATGACTGTGGCATATGGGACCAATTAGCATGACAGCTGATTGTTTAAATTGGTTAAATTAGGTACAATTTCTGATTCTTTCAAGGGAATTAAGTTACTGGATAAAGATAATTCTGAGTGACCACATGCACCAACAAAGAATTTTCACTTAATGCTTGCCATCTGGTACCATTCCTACACAAGAGCAAACTTTTACTCAAATTTTTATATAGATTCAAAAAAGTATGAAAGGGATAATTCTACAAAAAAGGCTAAAATTAAGGGATTAAAATTTAAAAGTTCCAATTTTGGGGCAGCTTAAGCCAAGATGCATAAGCCGAAGTTAACTTATGTGTGGCCTTAATCACTGCTTTATTTCCTTGAATGTGTAGCTGTCTTGCATATATCATTTCTGTTCAAGACATACCACATTCTATGCCATATTGCATATCCAAACATTAATCATACCCAGATTTTACCTCATCTGATTTTATCAGCATCCTTTTCAGAATCCTAAACACATCATTCTCCATAGCAATCATGTTGCTATGTATTAAAATATGTCAATGTTAGAACACGGTCATTGTCTCCTCCTTTGTCTTGTTATCATCTCTAAGGAATGATGTGCTTCTGTGAGACAGTAATAATTATATGTTATTTAAAATCCTTTTGCCAGCATATGAAAATCAAATACTTTTGTCACTGCATTATTATTATTATTGGCATAAGCTGCCAGAGTGCCGAGTACCCTCTCATAATATTCAGTTGAAACATCCATAACATGGAAACGGCAAATTCATAAAGAAAAGGCATTAAGCAACTGAGTACACAGGAAACATCCAAACACTATAGCATCTGGTTTTATTATAACTTGAGGAGCTGATAATTTAAATAGTTTGCTGGAAACTTTGCTTTAAAGATGGTTAACAAACACGGCTTCAGAATTGTTAAACAGACTTTGTTAACCTAGTTGTAGGAAATCAGTCTTTGTGATGCAGTCCCATTCAGAGCTTTTCCACCAGTACAATTAAACACACTTTGGCAAACGTTTTTACACAGCATTATACATGGGTAGAAAACTTACAATTGTCAACATAGTTACATTCTTCTTCATTGCCCCACAACATCCAAGAAATGCAATGACAAAGATGATTCCACCAAGGACGATCATTAAAACAGAAACTCCACCAATATCTTTTGATGTGAGGTTAATGTAATCATCATATTTGACTTTGATGATAATACCAGAAATTATACCAGCAAGGCCAACCAACTATAGAAATAATTACACTGAAATTTTATGATATGACAATAAGTAATTTATTATAATGGTTGTGGTGCTGAGAGGTCTGATTGGTTAATTAGCAGTTAGATATATCCCATATTTGCCTGTTCAAATGGTGAATTTAACCCTTGCCCTACTGGATGGGTTTTGACCAGTAACCAATATTTTAACCAAAATAAAATAGTTCAATACATCCTTAGCAGGGAAAGGATTAAAAAGCTTATTTATTATTGGTAAACAGTAATGTTTGTCAAAAAATGTGACATGGGACTGTATAAATGCTGGATAAGTCACCAGTAAAAGAAAAAATTACTTTACAGCACAATTATGTGCTATTCTTTATATTAAGTGAAGTAGTGACCAACAATTTGCTGCATAAAGATGTTGCATTACAAGTTGAGCACAATGTTGCTGGTGTTACCACCCACTTGTGCAACTTGTCAAGCCACACATTTTTATGTTGCAAGTTGCCACAAGATGTTACAAAATGTAAAAGTCATGCCAATTTTCCCAAAAATTTTTTCTGCATCTTGCAACATAGAAGTTTTTGTAGAACAAGTGGCACAGGGTCCCAGCAGAAATTTTTACATGCACCCCATATACTTTATTAATTTTATTCAATCAATTTTACATCATTCACTATTTATTCATAGGTGGTACAATGTTCTTTTGGTGTTTCTGTTAACATCAGTGACACAGCTAGGGGATGGGGGCAATCCAAATGGCTCCTGTTGTCTGTCTGAAAACTTGGGTGGCTGGGAAAACTGTTATCTGGAACAGAATTAACCTATTATAATTTATAGTTAAATTGGTTAACAGATTAATGTGTTTTGTTTTATGAACTATTAGAGGATAATAGCCTTAAAATGTCAGATCTTCCACAAAAAATGGTTTCTTGTTTGCTCTCTCCTGATTAAATGCAATAGTTGTAACTTATAAGGTATGCAAGACACTTGAGAACAGATACTTGTTTCTAAATCCCATTACATTTTCACCAAAACTTTTTAGTCAAGAATTTAACAGAGAAGATAACTTCTTTCAGCTACCTACCTAATTAACAAACCAATAAATAAAATATGTTAATGGCAACACTTACATTAGGCAACGCCTATGTGGCCAAGCCCATTTATTAGAAAACTGAACTCTCCCCCCACTAAAAAACCACTGGCTAAACAGAGCTCAAGCACTGTATTAAAGTTCATACTGGTTCATGTTATCTGGAAGTGGGAAAATTTGACTATTCAACAAAGAATAGTCAAGATATTGGACCATGGTGCAATCAGGTGTGAATTAACTGTCAGATTTAATGGCATGGCAAGCCTGGTAAGTAAATTGTAAAGCTTTCTTGGGTTTATTAATCTTGAATGTCTCAGTGAATTCCCTTTTACAAAAGTAAGTGGTGCAGTAATTATTAGGATGTGGAAGGCTTTTAACTTTTGCCAAAGATTTCAAAGTGCATATTGCCAGATATCCCTGCTGGGAAGGAATGTCTAAAACATTCCCCTCCAACATTCTTTTAAGGTTGGTCTGCATGGTACATTTGTCATGGTTTTTCGTCTTTACAACTACAGTAAAGTCACCGGGGTCTTCAGGAGGTACTACAATATTTTCACACACATATACACAGAAATTGTGCTCTTGAAAGATAATGGTATACACCAGAATGAATGTATGTGATAGTTATACCCTGTACTCGTGGATATTGAGTTAATATTTCACCTAACAAAACATGACTCAATATCTAAAGTTCATTCAAATAACAACCTTCTCCAAACTGAGACAGCTATAAACCCTTGTATCCCCAACGATAATAATTTACAGAAGAGTCTTTTAAACGGAAATTCATTAAAATGGAAATTTAGGAAGCTAAACAAAAAGTACAAAAGTTCTTATACGCCCAAAGACTCTTACTCCGAGGATCGTTCCTCAATATTGTAAAAATGTGTAAGTTTGCCTGAGCTGTAGGGGTGTCCTCCAGCGGAGAAATAATGCTGCCGAAATTCACCGAAACCCACAAATGTGCGAATAAAAACAGCCTGAAAAACAAGAATGCTGACACGCATTAATATGCTTCGTTAGCCAAGCATTCACTGGAGGTTTTAAAAACCTTACGATCGCATATTAAATGTATCGCAATCCACGGTTGCTGACCTTACTGAACTTTGGGTTTCTTTTTACAACAAAAAAGCAAAAGCTAAATCTAAGGAATAGCAACGTAATTATGCCTTCAAACACACGTCTTTCTGGAAAAAAATACATTGAGGACGCGGAAATAACCTAGAAACAGGCAGGCCGATCCCTTTAACAAACAATCCCACCGAGATAAAAAAAATAAATAATAGTCAGCAGAATTATGCACGTTAAATGGATAGTTTTCAAAGCATATGACCAAATCTTTAGTAACAGTCTTTTACCAGGCGAGAAAAACAACACAAGTTGACGTGTAAAGACGTCGCTCTCCAAACCAAAGTTCAAGACTATGACTGTTGCAAAATAGCAACCGATGAATTTCAATTTGCAGTTGGTTTTGTTTCGCAATGTTCAATGTGCGTGGTATTTCGTTGAAAGGAGATTTAATGTTTGTTCTTTTAATTTTGGTGAATTCAGTTTGAAGAACACTTCAGCATAATGTTTAACTGCTTTGCGATTGAACCTAACAAATGTTCCGTCCAGAAATATTTCCTGACGACATGCTTAAACTTTCCTATGAAAGTTTACAGAAACGCAACCGCTTCCAAGTCTTCGAATTTAATACGACTACACCTTGTACCGTTGTGCCAGATGCACCTCGAAGGATGTGATATAACTAAGTAGTTTTTAACGATGCAAAATTGTACACGTTTCGCTTCTGATTGTACATAAACAAATTATCAGCATGCCATATGCTATGTAAGCTGTGGAATTAAACGTATCTCACTCACCACAAAGATGAAATTGAATGCGACGAGGCAAGCCTGAGCAACCTTTACTCCAATTCCCATGATTTAATGGTTACTTCTACTCCTCTGCTTCCGAACTAACTTTCAAATGGGTCGTGCACAATGAAGCGTTGAACCTCATATATAACGATGCGCTCAGTCATATGACCAGCAATAGAAACAGTCGCGTGCTAAATCTGTGCGAATTACGTCATGTTGTATGGTTAATATATACGTCAGACGTTGTACTTCCCACTCAGTTCTGACATTGCATGTTCGGTCCAGAGTACCTTTTCGATTTTGTCGCCCCTTGAAAGCCGCACACACATCTAATAATCGGTGATTTCAATGGTTATACGTGACAGTCAAAATGGTGAATTTAAATTTACGTGCTGGTTTATCGTCCTAAATGTGTCGTTCGAGGTGGCAAAGAGCCACGCACAACCTACGTAGTTGACCTGAAAGCAGGATAACGAGAAAAGAAATAACTGAACTATTCAAGAATCGTCCAATCTGAGCAACTTTTTTATAAATTTGAAACTCTGGTGAGGATAATCATACACTTGATGGATGCAATATCATCGAATTCTTCTTTATCGCGGGATTCAGAACAACATGGGCCGCCATTTTGATCATGTGGGTGGTTTGCTGACCTCCTATTTGTAGTTTGCATTATCATATCAACGCTTAAAGCCGCACAATATAGTGACAGCATACAGTCAGGTGCAATTGAGTGCGAAAATATCAAACATGTTTGATCGATGTGCTTTTTGTGCAAAAAAGAGTTTCATCGCAAGGTACCATACACAGTGCAATTCTTCGTAAACAGTTACGATGTTTCTTGCATTCAACTAAATCGCACCCAGTCGCCTAGGTGTATGTGGGGGGCTTTACCTGCTCATTTCATCGAATATTTCAGTGCCTTCGATAGCACTGAGGCTGCAGTCGTAAAGAGAATTTAATGTGATGAATGGCATTACATTTATTACGAAATATATCGCCCAAAAGTGGGTTTTAACGTATGGGACTGATTGGCAGGAAAAAGTCTAATTTCTTTTCATGAATATTGGCATTAACATTCGATAACATAAAGGCGATATTAAGTGAAAGCGAATTTTGGAAAATTTACTTTTATTTAGTATCGGCACTGATCACTTTCACCGCTTTCAACACGCCTGGGAGACCGAAATTGTAAAACCGCCGACTACCCTCGCAATGAAATCTACAAAAGTGATCGCAGAATTAAATGTGCACAGAAGGCAACCTGAACACATTGTGCGACAATTTTTTTTAGCGAATTTGGCGATTGTTTATCGAATGGCAAAAATTAGTTGTCGCACTCATTTCAACAAGCTAAATTTATCCTGTTTCTCTTCTAAGTCTTCCAACATTCGCTGAATTAAGTACCTCTTTAAACGCAGAATTTCTAAAATCGCTAAATTTTACTGAAGCGAAAAATAGTTGCATTAAGGTAATACACACAAATAATAAGGCCGTTTCTGTACTTGAGAAAATAAACTGCGGCTAAAATAAACTGACAGGAACGTTTTTTACTTATATTCTCCAATTAAATAAATTTAGTTCGACGTATTTTCGTCCACCCTCGTGACAAAATGCAGGGCGTTCATATCAGTTGTTTACGCAATAATTCATGAAATGCTGACAAAGGTGATCTGTTTGGCGCAACATTGGAACATGACTTTATCGACACGGCATTGACCTGCGGCTGGCTGTATGAAAAGGTGATTAACTTTAATCATGATTACTGATTAGTTTTAGCCAATCAGGATCAGAGGATGAGAATTTAACTACGTCTTAATCACCCAACGGCTGGTTTAATCATGATTAAGAGTTTCATACAAGGCCGAATTTCCTGTCATTTGATCTTCCACATGTGAGATTACCGACTGGGGATTTTTTGAGAAAGCAAATAAAACTGAGGGGAATTTTACAAAGAAAAACGACACTGTGGAGGTACATGTTTCGAGATAAAAGATAAGTAGTAAAAATCTCGTGAAGATTATCAAAAGTGGCTTTTTATTTTGAAAGAAAAATTTATTTTCCTGTCATTCAATTGCGGAGACTGCAATCTTTCAATTTGGAAGCAACAAGAATTTTTCACGCGAGAAAAAACTATCACATATATCACATATATATCATATATAATATCACATATCACATATCACAATAACACAATGTCAAAATATCACCATGCCCATTCGCAGAATACGTGTCTCCAGATTCTTTTTGGAATTCATCAGATCTTGTTTTACCGTTTATTTACCACATTATCGCATCGTTATCGTGTCTACATATCATGAAAAATAACTGTTTAATGACCAAAAGAGGTTTCCAAATACTATAAATAGTAGAATCTGTGTGACTGTAAATAACATTGCGCGGGCATTTTTTTATCAAGCTTGATTATTCTGAGGCACAAGTCCTCCTCTTTTGAATCTCTGATGACAAGCCTGATCATATCTCAAACACAGCCATTCAGTTCCACACATGCCTCGTCGCATTCCCAGTAACAACTACAACGGACTAACAAAAAGTACACAATCTAAATAACGAACGTCATGTATATAGCGAAATGTAGCGTGGTGTTGCTTGTTTCGAGGCCTGTAACTAGTAGCGTGGATTAATTATTGTCGCCAGACTTCGTTATATAAACTCTAGTTTCCTTAACTCACTGTTCCCTCGATTTTTAAATCATCATTTAACAACAGTTTCTTTCCAACTAAGTCGAGGATTTTCCCAGAATTACCCGATTATGCATTTGTGTTCCTTATTCAGAGGAGATTACTTGATCTGTACTTATTCCTCATCAGCATTCAAACGTTCACAATTCCACCTCGTTAATGAGGGAAGTAGTAAGCTTAAGGCGTTCTTGATTCGTTTTTTTTTTCAATAGAATTTTTCATCTAAAGCCACCTTCCTACAACAAACAAAAGTAAGCAAACACGGATTGACAAACCCGTAATTGTGTGTGGGAACATTGTCTACCAGTTGGCCAACACGCCAAATCAGTTTGCCAACTTGTTGGCCAATCGTTGTTGCGAAGAGCATCTTCAAACATCGAAAACCCCGATCAGTCATTCTACATAGACGACGCGACAAACTACGTTTTCACGTATTGAAGAAAACTTCGACCTGAAGAACGTCAGCATCTGTCAAATAAGTTTATCGCTGACTTACTGATTAGACATATCATGGTCTCTCCGGGAATTTTTAAGTTAGTCCTGATCTTTGTTTAAATGAAAAATTATATTGAAGGAATACGCTGTTTAGAATTCGAAAAACCTTTTTATCGGTCAGTTCTTCCGGTTGTCGCGTGGCAGGCGAGACTCACGAACGTCCATCACTTGAAGTGTCCACGAAGTGAAAAAATATGGCTGGAAGAAACTTCCTTGTTCGAAAAAACGTTTTCGATTTTAATGATCTGCCTTTACAGCTTTCTCGTTACTCACTTTGTTGAGACGTGAAGGATTGTGTCATATGAGAACAACAATCTCCATACGTCACATTACTTAATGTGTACTAAATTACTGGGAAATCAGTTACTTCTTTAAACTTATTCAATTAAATCACTCAAGTTTTTTTGTTTTCTTTAGTGCTGTGGGACAAATTCGTTCACATACCACAGTTACAAGTGACTTCGTCAGATGACCTCAACGATATTCCAAATTTCACAAGTTATTATGCAAAGGACATTCGCAGGGGTGTCATTTACGTATCAGACAAATCGCATTATTTTAAAACCGAAGTGAGATATGGGGGAGCTGTAAAGGCCAATCTTTGTAACTGGAAATCTCCTTTCAAATCATGGTGTTTCTTCCCAACTTATTTTTCCACTTCATGTACACATTAAGGCGTCGAGTATTAGAACAAACGCGATCCCGTTTGACGTCAAATCGGATTGTATTAGTTGTAACACTGAACCATGACCGTGCAACGCATGAGAGAGAGTGAAAATAGCGTAGACGCTGACGAGCAACCACATGGTGAAAACATAATAGCGGAAACTGTAGAACCAAGTGATGAGTCAGTACATTGAATCAGAAACGGCTTAACTATCGTCAAAAACATAAATAAGAAACTATTTTAAAAAAACGTTTTACTCCGACGATGTGCCTTCTCTCAAACCGTCAGTTTCTCGTTGATGTATTTTTGGCAGTACACAGCCCGTAAGCCGTTTTTGACTTGATAAACAATTGTCTAGCAGCGTCCCGTTCACAATATATATTAGGTTCAACGCCTTAATCCCAAGTCGTTCCTCCATGTAGAATTGCGCAAGACCTTCTGAGCGTGTTCAATGCGCAGCTTGTCCTACTTGTCTTCGCAAATAGTAATACTGCAATTTATCATAGTTTGTGTGACTTCTTACGCAGGCTGTGTTTGGTCAACTTCGGTGTTTGCATGAGGTTGCCGGCATTGAAAGTATCGACATTTTGGTATCGGTATGGTAAATACATTGTACATAAACACGACTCTTCGGTGACACTACTAGTTCAATAATTTATTTCCATAATTTAATAAACAGGCCACATATCTGTACATTGTAAAACACTGCAATCCAAGTCCGTATCAATACCTTCAACCAATTTTCAAGGTTTCTTGAAGGAACGCAGGATTAGTATAAAAATTTGGATTTGTGACGTCACGTCACCTCCTTTGGCCAGTAACTTTGTCGGCACAATTCCTGAAAGACGACAAGCAACATTGATTTCAGTGAACACTGTTACCCTGTTGAGAGCCAGGGCACGAGCTATCACTCTTTCAACGTAAATTTACGACGACTTCTGACGCTGTGAGTCACTGAGTGAAGTCAAACTCAGCTTTAATAAATGTAATTTATAGTGCATCCGGCGTCACTGTCGCCATGTTGGATGAACTTAACCACAGATTTTCCTTATTTGGAATTATCACTTCATCCAACAAGGCCAGAATCTATTTGTCCCTGGAAATTAGTTCCACCCATCCAACAATTCAAGGTTATTCTATACTCAAACCATGTATATTTTATTGGGGTGACGTTTCAGAGGTAACTTCTTCCACGTTCAAATGTATTATTGTACCAAAGTAAGTTACCGAAAATAAATGTCAGAGACACATGATTGAATTTACTTACTTGTGTATGTAAAAATAGATGTAGCCGTCGACATGTTTGTCGTAGCGAACTTGATGCTCATTGACCTGAATACAAAAAGGGCAAAACATAAGTGAGACAGAAATGTTTGGTACAAGAAAGTGATAAAGTCGGGAAAATAGAAAAAACGGAAATCTTACGAGTAAGGTGTTATTGGTGGTTGTGGAATGGATTGACGTAACAACCCGGACGGACATAAGAAACGAAAAAAAAAGAGAAAGCCGAAAACAGTAAAGAAGAACTGACCGGAATTAGACAAGCCCAACAAAACTGAATTTAATTTAAATTAATTTCAATTGAAATTAAAGCCTCTGAAAAGTTGCCGAAATTTAAAAACGAAATTTAGTTATCTGACATTTAATGAAAAATTGATTTGTAAATAGATTTTAGGTAGGGATTAATCTTGTTATATATTGGATGTGTATTGCGAATTTCGTTTTGTTTTATAACACACGGACTATTCGAACATCACTAGTAGTCTATTTTAATGCATTGATAGGAGAAATAGTACTGTGTTTAAATAAATTATGAATGAAACCATACGATACTGAACGATAGGGACAGGACAGAAAAAGATGAAAAGAGGACGAGAAAGTGAAATGAAAAAGAAAACTGAGATGGAAAGAATAAAGAGACGTGAATAAGAGAAGACAGGAAAAGAATGAGAAAACAAAAGATGAGGAAAGAAAATAGAAAGTATTGAACTAAAAAGCATTGAACCAAAATAGTTCATATTATGCCATTACTTTTTCCGCTTGCAGATCATCGTAGCGTGTCCACTGCTCTGATTTCATATCAAAAACATCGCTAATATAATGCCCTAAACATCAAAAGAAGAATACAAGACAATGTGTTAGACAATGTGACACAGTGGTTGAGAATTGTGCTTCGCAATGGCAACGATGGTGTTGAAATAAGCAGTTCAACTTAGTCGACCAAACTTCGAAATTCTTCGACGTAAAAGTAAACAAACCTCAAGGGATGATACATCGGGCAAAATTTGAGAGAAACGGAATGTAAAGTCGCTTTACCTACAGATGTACTCCTTCCAATATGACTAACAACACTTGCGAGTCTGTAAATCTGAGGCTGGCAGTCCCTTCTCTTCTACACATCAAGAAAAAATTTCTTCCATTTTATACGTGACTTTAAAAAAGCAACCCAATCAATAGGTTTGGAGACGGAGTAAATTTAAAAGTTAACGTTGTTACGGCTACAAAAACCA
>JBAHVQ010000262.1:955262-994717 GCA_036872915.1 Nanipora kamurai | reverse complement strand
TCTCTACTTGTCCGGTATGGTTCGTCACTCGGAGTAGCTTTAACATCATTATTCTTCACCCGAGTTCATCTTCTACTTTAGTCAAGCTAAAAATTACTTAGCATTCTTTTTAAACAACCTGCTATATTAGTTTGAAAGCACTGAGGCAAGAATGCATGAAAATACACTGTTTTATACACTTGGGAAAGTTACAACAATTCCTACTTATATGAAGGAACAGAACTGCACAGAGCCCATATTAAATATACTCATACCAGTTCGATTAAAAATGTTTCAACTGGCCATGGAGCAAAGAGTGTTTGTTGTAGTAACAGACACTCAGACACAAACTTTAACAGTAGTTCAAAAGGGCTTTTTTTTGGAGGGGGTTTACAAAATTTGTGATGCAGATGATTTTGGTGGCCCAAAAGATGCATTACAGATTATTCAGCACCTAAATTAAACAGGAAGAGAAAAGACTTTTAAATGTCTTCACTATGCATACACTTGAAGTTATCTTAATCACATTCCCCAAGTCCATAAAACAGTGTTTTGCATCGCATCTGCAGTGAATTATGCCATCAAGAGAGCAGCTCTGGAACAAAACTGCAGGGACAGATCTCACAATGGTATGGTGCAGCAAATGCAACATATTATGTTGTGTTTTAGGTGTATTGCTTTTAATACCCACACTCTTGACTTGTCCATTCATTCAAAGGTCTTTTCTTGTGAGGTGTTCCAAATGCCCGTAGAGCTTCAGATGGGTAATTTTCTGACAATTCTTGTCTTTGCTGAGTGAACTGTAAGCCAACAGATTCTTTGTTTTCTTTGTTGCAATCATCCTTTTGTTGGTAAACAGCAAACAAAACAGACGGTTTCAGTTTACAGCCTACAGTCTAACACACGTTATATTTCAAAGAATGAGCTCCTGTTGTAATTCTTATGCCTAAGTCTTCATCTTTTAGTGGTTGAAAGACAATTTGACATACAGTATCTTTAAATCATACCTGAAACCTCACCACATTCTCTTTGACAGTTCTCTTGTCTAATAAATAAAAATATAAAAAATAATATAAATGATTTGTCTCTTCAAATATTCTAATCTCCAACATGGCAACATCCACAACCACGTGCATGACGATATAACTACATTAATGCGAAGTGACCTGACCTCTTTGTCAACCAAACAGAAAATACACAACCAAAATATTTCTCAAGTGTTAAATACGTACCAGGTTTCTTGATATCAATCAAGTGTTGTGGGATATTGACTCTTGGTACTGTTGTTTGTAGACTAGTTTGGTGATTACTGGATTTGGAATTCTCTTGTGCTGTGTTTTTTCTGGTTTTCAGAACTAAAATTGCAAATGGTAAAAGGAACAGCCAAACAAATTACAGGGTTCTACTATCCTGCACGGTACTCCATGGTTATGGAGAAAATGGTCAAGTTTTAAAACAAAAACAAGTCTTTCTCTCCAATGCAAAGGATTGTTTGCTAGACAAAGAAACATCAAAGGGTGCAAGGTGATGTTATAGACTGAGGCAGAGTTTTATAAAGGTGCAATATTTATTAATAAATTTACTGTGATTAAGTATTGTGCATACAGTATACTTCAAAGTTGATGTTTCTGACATTTACACTTCAGTACAGTACTATACATACAGACGCTAAAAAAATCATACTTTCACTTCAAAAGAAAAAAACCTTTGTAAAAGGTTAATACATGTACTGTATATAAGCCTGCAAATGTACAAATATATACAGGCTAAAAATTTTTAATAAAAAATTAGAAACCAAACATTTTCATCATTAAGTTAAGGGTGTAAAAAATTTTAGCTCTATAGATTTATACATTTTACTAAAGCTAACATTATGATAAACTTGCAAATGTTTCACACTTTGACAGAGCTTAATAGCTTGTGATGTCCCTTTAAAATAACAACCAAATGACACTTAAGGAACCTTGATTTTCAAAATTGTCATCCATGCTTAACAGATTCCACCGGCTACCTGTAGGCTTCACCCAAGCGAAGCCTATCCTTGCATACAGCGGCAGCAACAGGAATTGCTTTGTCTATACAGTACAGTTTACATGCTTATCACAGTTAGATTAATCACAAATGCCTCTTGTACATACTAGGTTTCTTGATGTTAGAACTCCAGCTGTGGTTATCATCATGTGGTAGGTTTGGATCATGTGGACGACTGTGTTTCGTTGGTGTTGTTGTTAAACTACATGTATCTTTTTCCTGACTTGGTCTAGAATTCTTCTGAGCAGCTGTTTGGTTCAGTTGTAGAGCTAAAATTTTTAATGGTAAAATATTAAGCCTCCATCACATCTTAAGGGTTCAAACTTAGTGTTACAATCCAGATATAACTAGCTTCGTGATAAATACATAATTATTCTTATTATTAATATCAATTTTATAATCATTATCATCCAACCTATCCTGGTGTAAATTGGTGTCTATGAAACCAATCTGGTTGTTAAATGTGAATGACAAATAGCTTTATCCCATATGCATATAGTTCTGTACATACCAGATTTCTGGACTAGGTTTGGTGGAGTGCTGATTTTTGTTGGTGTTGTTTTTGGGCTGGCCTGTTCCTGGCTTGTTCTTGAATTCTTCTGAGTGGCTGTTTGGCTTGGTTGTAGTACTAAAAATTGTTAACAGAAGAGTTCAAATGACTATAAGCAAACTGTCATCAAGCTTGTAATCACAGAAAAACAATTTCTGAATTCTAAACAGGAATCAAACCCACAACCTTCTGATGACTGTTGAGATGCTCTAACCATTGAACTACCAAGACTCAGATGGTAAGCTAAGGTGCATAAGCCAAACCTACAATATGATAACAAATGGCAACTTAGCTCACCATCTGCATCTTGATAGTTTAATGGTTAGAAGGTTTCACTGATCATCATCAAGTTGTGGGTTCGACCTCTGTCTAGGGCTCAGAAATCATTTTTCTGAGATAACAAGCTTGATGATAGTTTCCTGGTCATCTAGGATAATATACCAAGCTCCCACATGAACAAGATTAGTATCAAGTATTCAGTAAAGAAGCATTTGAACAGGTTTTATATTCCTTATATTTATTATTAATATCATTGTCAATATCATTATCGCTATAAGTATCACTATCACAACTAATGACTGTCATTAATATCAGTTAATATTATTTCTATTGCTATAATTATTATAATTATCACTATTATTATCATTATTACAAGCATTATTATCATCAATATCATTACTACAACCATTTAATTAGAATTTATACATCTATTAGAGCTTCTTATTATAAAGACTTACCTGGACTTTGTCCTTTTTTAAGAGTGTTTAAACAGTTAACAAATAGTTGCAAACTGGAATCATTTCCTCCTTGAAGAATAAAATGGGTTCCACCATCAACAGTGAGATAAAAACTAAACTTCCCGTTACGGCAAGTAATATTGTCCATCTGCTTAGCTAGGAGCTAAATTGAGATAGAATGAAAATAATTCAAATTAATGCACAATTACAGGGTTCACGAGAAGCATACTAAACTACTAATGTTGTGGACTAGCCGGGCTTACAACAGGATGTGAAATATAAAAAGCTGGCGTAGATTGTTTGAACGCTAGAGCCACAGAGCTAGAGCACATGATGTCGCCTTGCCAGTTGGCGGACGACTGAATAAAGGAAAAGCCAAAGGCTGTACCGGAAGTGAAATGAGACACTAATGTGATCAAAGTGCCAATGAGATGACAGCAATTAATCGCACGTGCCTATGATTGGTCAAAATTCAGACAGGCCGCGTGGGAGACTAAGTCTTGTGCGAAAAAAAAAAAAAAACAGCCGAAACTATGACTCTCGCTTTAGCTCAAGTAATAAACTTTCAAACAATTTTGAACTGAATTCAAAAAATCACTAATGAAACCTGATAATCTGCAGTGTCCTATGGGTAGGTTGGAAAAATGAGAGAGCCAGAAATTTGCATATCTATCTCAAACAACACAGGTTTCAGTGATCTAGACAAGAGATTTGATTGGCATCATGCAATATACCATAGTGCGTTAAGTGGGAACCTTTAAACAAGAAATGAAGAAAAATCTTCCTTTTCAAGGCAACCTTTAGTGCGATCATGGTGTATCAATGAATGGTAAACGATATCAGGACCAATCAGATTCACACTTTCGAAATAAACCATAGTGAATGACTGCAAAGCTTTATGATAAATCAACATGGTGTTTATCACAAAATGAGCTTTCCTTTCGTCAGCGTTCATTACCAAATAAACTTGCAAAGGATATAAATATAAAATAATATACTTAACAAACATGTAATCCTAAATGGCCAGCAAAAGATAGCAAACATGTGATAGTAAAAGGTATGGGAACCATTATTCTAAAATCATGATCGTTACTAACCAGTAATCAGTTCATTTTCGTCTTACATCTCGAAGGCATGCAGTGACAACTTCGACTTCCAAACTCACCTTAACTCGCTTACTCGACTTTCCTGTGTCAAACACACATTGAATGTAAAAATTATCGGCCAGTTTAGTCAGACATAGCTTCCCTGGCGTGAGTTTTATACTCGTTGCGGCTCTGTTGACGCTTGACCATCGAACATTGCCGGACACCTCGCAAAACGGAGAATACAAACCACGCGCCATCTTGGATGATACAATTCCGCTGCTTGAATTCCGCGCGCGGGAAATGGCGCGTTACAGAAATTTCTTATCCTCTCTCACCCCACCCAAGACTTTAAAAAAAAAACAAAAAAGAAAAATTATATCCACTCTACCCTAGGGAAAAACAAATTGTTTACGTCATTGTACCACTGACTCGTATAAACTGTATATTACATGCACAGTATCGTGTGTATAGGACGTAGTATTGTGCGGACCTCGTAAACTATCACCGTAAATCCGGTCGTTACGCAACGAAGCAAATGAAGGGGGTCACGCCACCGGTGCACGATGAATGAAACTCACGTTTACCGTTCACGTGGATGCGTTGTGTAGTCTTTGGATCTCCTTGTCGTCTTGTGTCCAAAGCTTGCAATAATTTTCTTGAATCGATATCTCGTTCGCATAGTCGCTAAGCCGAGCATAGCGACATCAACTCCCGTCATGTCTACCAAAGGAAAGTCGAACAAGAGGAAGGCTGGCCGTCCTGATACAGCCAGTAACGCCCCGCCTTCGAAGCAAACGAAATCGAGTGCTACAGGCTCAGAAGACCATTTTAATTTTAACGAGAAAAGGATGCGCATTTTGACAACACGGAAAGAGATTTCTTCAAAATACAAAAGAATAGTCTATTGGATGTGGAGAGATCAAAGGGTGCAAGGTACTGTCTTGGTCAAATATACAAAGACTCAAAGTATGTATATTTCTAGGTACATGTAAATGCTTGTGAGAGTAAACTTCTTGCCAATCTTGCCGTCCAAAAAACATGAAATGATTGCACCTGCAAGTACAAGTATTGCAAAAAATACTTAGTCTGAAGGGGCGTATGTTGTATATAATTTCGCTCCTTATTATGCAATCGCCAGAACTACACTTATGCATTATGCTCTGCATTTGACAATTTTATCCTTTCACTCTACAAATTACAAAAGGATTAGCTTTGAGCATCAAACATCGGTAGTGAAGTATGCAGATTGGCAAAAGGTGACTTTATCTTTGGCAAAATCTACTTGAGTAAGCTGAGCTCTGGCAATTGCAGTGTGAGGGTGTTATATGGATGAGCAGTATGAGAACAGGGGACCCCTGGTTTGAAGGTTTCCTGAAATCCAGTTTGCTACAAAGCAGTGATGCAACCCCTAACTCTGTTCTCAGGGTCATTTTTACAAGGTTAGGAAGAGATGTCATGAAAAAATGGCTTGGAGAAAATCTGGTTCAGCCTGTTCAAAGTGTGCAAGATTCTTGCACATTTTGGGGCCTACAATGCTCTGGGATATCCCCCACCTGTTTTCCCAGCTATGGCAAATATGCTATAAAATACCTGAGTTTTAACCTTTATAAGCACATTGAAGTTCAATTTGAAATAAATATATTCAAAATACAATGAATACAGTAACTTGCACTTTTCTTTAACACAATCTTTAACTCTTTAACTCTTTAACGCCCAAAGCTCATCCCTGCGACAAGTAAAATCATCTAGTGTTAGCCAGAGTAAAATACTATCTTTTGGCCTCTGCTCCCCCCAGAAAGGAGATTGACAGTAAACACCCTCCAATATATTTAATTCACTTTGTGGTTAAATGTTGGGTCATAAATATTTTAACTTGTCTACTAAAGTTTAAAGACAAAATTTATTACAAATTATGTGATAAAAGTTCTTGTCCATTTTGTGTAACGTCCGTTACACACATTCAAATACTGATTGTAGCCAACTACTGCAAATGTAAATTTGGGTGTTTAAAAAATTTACTCATTACAACTTACTGTATTCATTTTAAATTTCTGAAGTAATGTCTTTCAAAAACTTTCAGATAACTGGGCAATGATTTATGCCCAAAACTTGGCAAAGGAACATGGTATGCCTCTTCATGTTTGTTTTGCCTTGCCAGCCACATTCAGATTTGCAACCATCAGACAGTATGGATTCATGCTAAAAGGGTTGGAAAAACTGGAAAAGGTGATTAAAAGTGCTGTATTTGTTATCATGTTGTCATAAAAAAAAAGCAATCATTTGCATAATTACAGTTTAACATCAAGGTGGCTATCGTGGTTGAACTTCAACAAAAGAATCTTCACAAAGATGGTCATTAGGGCCATTTATGCAAAAATTTATTGCTAATATAAGCCACAGCTAAAGTAAGCTGCAAGACCTTGTATACTATATGTGGCCAATTTGTTCCTGACCAAAGTACTTGCAAGTTGCAACTAAAATAATCCCAGTGCCATGAGTCAGTCAGAAGCTAACCCAAAATAGACTGCAAGTAATTTAAGTCCAAATTACCATGCCTGCTTGTATTGGCATTTTTTATGTGAGGCAAAATGCCAGCATCATCCAACAAAACTCAGAATACTGTAATCATAATTATACATAATTATACCCAAGCTAAAGATTGACAGTTTCTCTTATCAGTGTGGGAAGTCAACCTGTGCATGTAACCATTGGTATTGGTTTGTTCTGCACTATTTCTTTGCAACTCCAATAAAGTTCAATGTAAATTTTATATTAAATGATAGGTGTAAATAGATGTATTACTGGTATGTGATCCTTAAAACCAGAAATATGATGACTTTTTAGCACTATATCACTAGATGGTCTCCCTCTGCTTCTACAGTTCAGTATTATGTTACATATTAAATTTATATCTTGTAATAACTATAAATTAAATTTACTCATCTTTCAATTATAGGAACTTCAAGCATTGGACATTCCTTTCCATATATTACTTGGAGAACCTAGCAAAACAGTTCCCAGTTTTCTTGAATCACATGGTATTGGTGGTGTTATAGTAGACTTCTCTCCTTTACAAGAAGTACAAAACTGGCTTGAAGCAGTTCAAAAAACATTGGCAAGTGATGTGCCACTGTTTCAGGTGCAGTTGAAGTTATATCCTTTAATTTACTATTGTTGGAAAAGCAGCATTACTTCTTGAGGTACCAGTAGTGCTTTACATTACTTGCATACAGTACTTACTTTTTTAACCTACAGGTACTGTTCGTTCTACCAATTCTTGAAAAAGCCATTAGTTACAATCTTTTGTAAAAATGCATTAAAATTCACTCTCATTAAATGTGGTCTCAGTAATGAGAATGCTCCACAAAATGCTGGTAAATTACACTTTGCTGTGTAAATGACATTAACTAAGCTTGTGTTCAGTATTCCTTGATTTATTATTGTTGTAAAAACTAAAACTTAAATATCAGCATAAACAAAAAATGAAATCCAAGAACCATTGCATAGAGATCAGCTCAGCAGTGCCATTACTCAGTTATTACAGCATGGACCATACAGCAATGGCCAATCACATTACAGTATATGTTTTTACTCATGTATTTTATAAAATGAATAATTCATTAGAGCTCACTGTTCACTCATTATTTTAAGGTTGATGCTCATAACATTGTACCATGCTGGGAAGCATCACCAAAGTTGGAAACAGCAGCTAGAACAATCCGTCCTAAAATTACTAAACAACTGTCAACATATTTGACTGAGTTTCCACTTTGTACTAAACATCCACATACTGAGGGTGAAAAGAAAGTATGTAACAGTGAATCTGTACAGTAGTCATTTGTTAGATACTGGCGCCACTATCGGTAATATTACCGTAACTCCTTCCTGTCAATGTTCATCTTTGCTAATTTTACTCTGACACCAATCAAGGGGAGTCCTGCTGACAGGAATGAGTTCATTAGTGTCAACATCACACACATTGATAATGAGATACTGTTGCTTTGTTCCGTTCACTTGTAATGCCATCAAAGCACAACACTATTGTACACTGTATGACCAAAGTAACAGTTCATGTAGTGCAAGCAATGTAATATTTTTTTAATAGGGTTATAATTAATAATAAGAATTCAAAAGAATAGGAAAATTAGGACTACTTAGTTGTACAATTGCCATAAGCTGACAGATGACTGTGCAATACCAGTATTTAGGTAAGGCTTGGAACATACTGCCAAACCAACTATTAATGACTAAAGATACAAGCTTTTTGCCTTTTTTGGTAAATTCTTACCACTGTCTTGATAAGTCTGTTAATTTTTCCAGTCGAGTCAACTAAATCAGGAGAAAATTTTGAATTCTAATTGCAGTCTAGTTAAAACAATTTAAAGTGACTGAACACAGTAAGGTTACTAGACAGTATCTGACTCTGGCTAACTATTTTTCCTTAAATGTTCAATTTGTAAACAGGATGTTAACTGGAAAGAAGTTTATGAATTTATCAAGGTTGATCAGACTGTATCAGAAGTATCATGGGCAGAACCAGGAACAGAAGCAGGTCTCAAGAAGTTGAAGTTGTTTTGCCAAAGCCACTTGAAAAACTTTGCAACCCAAAGAAATGATCCTACTAAAAGTGCCCTAAGCAACCTATCACCGTGGTTTCATTCAGGTTTGTGATTTAAAACACCTCCCAATTGGTTATGGCATCCTTAATGGGAGGCTGAGATTAGGAATTGTCTTCCCACTTCTGGTCAAGGTCAATTTTCCAGTTTTCAAATCCAAGGTGTAAATGTTTGCAGGGGTAAGGTTTTTAGTGAGGTTCTTGGAAATGTATAATTTCATTGTCACTATCTTCACTGTGTGAGGCTACAAAACATTCTTGCTACTTATACCAGGCAGTTTTATTCGTCAAGGAGAGACCTCCAGTCTAGAAAGTGTTAATAGGTCAAAATTCTGAGTTTTCAATTGTACTGTTTTACCACTTCTTTTCATAGAAAATTACAAAAAGATGAGTTTCTTTCCCAATAAGTGTCTTATAAAATGGAAGTAAATATGTCATATATATTATGGATGGCAATGCTGTCTAGCACTGTAATTACAGTAGGGCTCCTTCCTGTGACATGTGACTTATTATGCAGTGGAATTGTTGAAAAAACATGCACAGTCCTTTTGTATTTACGGACACTTCTGGTTACCTGACCTTGACTGTGATATAATATATATCTTACTGAAACTACATGTAGGTCAAATCAGTGTCCAAAGAGCTATACTCAGTGTATTACCTCTCAAAGGAAAATTTAAAGAGTCTGTGGAGGGATTTGTTGAAGAGGCTGTGATCAGAAGAGAACTGGCGGACAACTTCTGTTTCTACAATAAACACTATGACTCTATAATTGGTGCTAGTGATTGGGCCAAGAAGACGTTAAAAGATCATGCCAAAGACAAAAGAGAGTATGTCTATACACGTGCGCAATTTGAAACTGGAAAAACACATGATGACCTTTGGAATGCCGCACAGGTGAGGATTGTTTGTTTGTTTTTTTATTTTTTTTTTGCACAATGGGATTGCATACTGCAAAAGATAACTAAATCAGTAGTTTTTCTATTAACATAAGAAAGGATTGTTAGACTCAAGCAACTTCAGCAGTCCATACATCTTTGATCCTGGGTCTGAAATGACATATACACAGGTCTACCACTTTATTCTAATTCTGAGGATAAAAAGCTGTACAATGTAAAAATACTAGGTAAATTGTTATTATTATTATTATTATTATTATTATTATTATTATTATTATTATTATTATTATTATTATTATTATTATTAGCAGTAGTATTAAAATTTCTTTATAACCAATTCTGCCACTTATTGCAGCTCATTCGTGTAACACAATAAACTTATAGAGGTTTCACATACAGTATTATCAACACAAAAACTTCCTTAGCTTCAGGTAGTCCGTGAAGGGAAAATGCATGGATTCCTCCGCATGTACTGGGCTAAAAAAATCTTAGAGTGGAGCAATACACCAGAGGATGCTTTGGATATTGCAATATACCTCAATGATAAATACCAGTTAGATGGAAACGATCCAAATGGATTTGTTGGTACGTAGGGTCAAAATCTGTTATATTTCCAAGTTTAAACAAAATCCGAAATAAACATCTTGTGAATAACTCAAGACATGAGCTTAAAAAAACAAGACAATAGTGTAGCGATAATATTTCGACTTTATTGCAAAGCCTTCGTCAGCCTAGTGAATCTGACAAAGACTTTGCAATAAAGTTGAAATATTATCGCTACATTTTTGTCTTGTTTTTAAGCTCATATCTTGAGTTATTCACAAGTTGTTTATTTTCGGGTTATGTTTTGTCTTATGTTTTTGATTCTCCAAGTTTGTCCAAAATCGCATGAAACTGCGCACATAAAAACTGGTCATGACACTGAACATTGGAAGTCAAGAAAATTTGAGTAATCACGACGGTATAACTGATTTTGCAATGCATGGAACTGCTGTACCCTGATTGTGATGTCACGCGACCATCTCGTTTACATATCGAACAAAATAAAATTTCTCAAAAACGAAGAAAGATATAGAAAGTTGTAAAAGGTTTTACTATGCAATTTAAAGAGTTCTTTCAAATAGGACGAACTGAATTGATGTTGCCATATCCCGTACAGTAAAGTATAAATCAACTAAGGCCGTTGGCTACTGTTTAAAATACTTTTAATACTCATTAATAGTTCATGAGGAAAATACAAAAGAAATGTTTAATTAGTAGTTGGAAATGTGATACAAAATCCTCCTGACTTATATGAGAATTTTTCTCGATATTTTTGGTGAAAACCATTGGAATCTTCGCCATTTCTGATGAACACGAATGTTTACTTGCATGAGTATTGTAAGTACTTTACAATATTCGCGTCGGTGTTGTATCGGACATACAATCGCTCGCCTTTGGTTCGTGCTTGTATATCCAATACAACACCACCCCTCATAGTGTAAATAGTAAATCCTGAGAGGTTTTTTAAATTTTAAAGTTTCAGTTTTCAGTTTGATACTATTAAAGTCTTGGAACTTTTTACTGATCAAACTGTGGAACGGCATTTTAATCAGCTTGATCAGCGAAAAAAAACCCACAAAAAAACTACAGTTTTATTCCTAAGGCTTTAATAATATCAAACTACAAACTCAAGATTCAATTTAACATTGAACTGAAGATTATCGACATCTAACGGCTTGCAGTCCATTAAATCATTGCCGACCGGTTCCTCCCGGGTTTAAATACTGTGAGTAACCTTGCTCTGCCATCTGAGTTGTAGTGCCTCAATGGTTAGAGGGTCTGACTAGCAGTCAGAAGGTTGCGTGTTAGAGTCCCGTCTGGACCTCAGAGTTATTCTGAGTCCATGGCATTCCACAGTTTGATCAGCAAAAAAAAAGAAAATTCCTAGGACTTTAAGTTTTTTTAAAGTCACTGTTGGTATAGGTTGTAGTAATACCTCCACTGGACTCAGCCCCGTTAAGAGAGCTCTAGTTACATTGGCTATCGTACTATTTACTCCCAGCTGATTATAAACCATATCAAACAAAAATACCCATAAAAAAATAAAATAAAAAAATAATTAAAAAAAAACCCCAACAAATTAACCAAATGTTTGTACACCCTTAAGTATTATTTTTATTGCAAGTTAACCAAATATTTGCCCTTGTTTTCATTGACTCTTTGCCGCATAGATCACATGTTTGACAAAGCTGCACAGCCTTGTCAGCTTATTCTTGGTCTGCATCCTACGTCAACGCCGTCGTGTTATTAAACTTAACAAGGGATTTTCCTTATTTAAAATTATTTCATCCAACATGGCGAAAATATCTTTGTTCCTTGAATCTTTGGAGATAGGTTGCACACGACCTATTGAGTGCAGTTGTGTGAAGTAAATGCACACCAAAATCTTTAAATAAAAACAATACCTTCCTTGCTAAAAAAGGTCTTACAATATTAGCGGCTGTGTTGTATCGGATGTACAATATCTGGCCTTCGGCTCGAGCTTGTATGTCTGCATAAAACATGTACAAAAATGTTGTAAAATTCTTGTAAAACGATGATTCGAAACTATTTTAACTTGCAAAAAGCTCAATTTAAGTGTTTGAGAGTTGAGACGGACCTAATACATGAACGTGATACAGCCACGACACTATTTTTAATTCAAAGGCGTTACTTGCCACATCAAATTTATGATAGGCCAAACCAATGCCATAAGATAAAAAATCAAATTCACAAGATATCAGAGCAAAAATCCCATAAAGTCAAATCAAATTCGCACGATGTCAGATCAAAAAAATCGAACAGGCAAGGTGTCAAAATTGCAACGATGTATATATAAGTATGCGACGTGTATAAAGCCAAAATGGGAAACTTTGAATAGTTTTACAATTTCAAAGGTTTGGAATTATACATGTTGATCAATAGTGCTTACGCTATCCTCTCCTGTGCTGCACTTTTGCCTACGATTTTGCGCCTGACGCGTTATTAATTTGTTATTTGTCATTGTGCTAAAAGGTATCGAGCTGTGACGTGCCAATCTTCTTGCAAGAACCGTTGGACCACTCGTTTTTTCCTTGCCTTGTCGTATTTGTTGTACCGCGGCAAGGCACATGATGTGAAACTTCATGGCATGCTATGGTAAATGGAAGTGATTACATATGGGCATTTTTTCTTCACATTTGCATGAGTTTGGTTACATGCTGAATTTTGCTTTCACAGTCAAAAGTTCAATTGGCTTTTCCCGAGTTCGGTCCAATGCTCACAATACAATGGATCTAGGTCGAGGCCAGAGTGAACAAAATAGAATAAACGTCTTAAAATATCCACTCTGGCCTCGACTTGGATCCATTATTTCGTAGTCATTGCAGTGAATGCGGGAAAGGTCTATTGATCGATCAAATTAGGAATTTAATTTCCTAAAAAACACATTTCGTTTTACGATTTACAATTTAGATTTGACTTCTTATGTATTTGACTCAACGTTTTACGCAAATTCATTTGACATCTTATGAATTTGGTGTGACGTCGTACGAATTTAAATTGATTTAACTTCTTGGGATTTGTTTTGACATGTTTGGAATTTGATTTGATATTTTATGAAGTTGTTAGGACTTATCAGAGATTTGTTCTGATGTATCATAAATTTGATATGACCAGTAACGAGTTGGAATTAAAAATGGTGTAGTAGTTGTAGCGCGTTCATGTCTATTACTGGAGTGTAGTTCAGGGAATTTACCGCCATTTATTTTCTTTTTAGGTTGCATGTGGTCTGTCTGTGGTGTACATGACCAAGGTTGGGCCGAGCGACCAATTTTTGGGAAAATACGTTACATGAACTACGCAGGTTGTAAAAGAAAATTTGATGTTGTAGCTTTTGTAAATAGGTACAAATAAGATAATTTTAACATGAAACAGGTTTTTTTAGAAGCCATAGCGAATTTGCAACATAGATTTTTCGGTTACTGGTACTTGAACTAAGCTTGTGTCCCCAACTTCAGCAACACGTTCCAGCGTTTTTTTATTTTCTGGGGAGAAAACACTTTTTTATTAAGCAAACACGATGAATTGTACATGTAGTCAAAATTAAAGAATCCTGTGTATTGTAGTGGTAAAATAAATCTTGCACTTTAACCGATTGGCTTGGTTCTACAATTTTATTTGACCCTCCTATAAAAACATGCAGGTAGTACATGTAACCATGTACAACGCTTTGCAAACTTACAGTACATGCAACGTGCTGCTGTGAATTAAGTTGGTATGAGTTTTCGTCAGTCTTATCTTGTCGTCTTAAGTTCATTGTACACGAAGAATTATGATTAGATACACGATTAAGCCAGCGACCTGAGATTCAATTGTCCCTTGATATCAAAAGGCTCTGTGATTCTTAGAAGGCTCGGTTACGTGATTTCTTTAGCAAAAACAAGACATAAGCCAAAGCAAATATACCGTGTCCATCTTCCTTTTGTTTTCGAATTTCGCAAGCTGTCTCGAACGCTGGGAATCACGTCTTTTCTTAGTTGCCTTGCCCAACGTCAAGAAAGAATGAAAAAAATTGAAAGAACCTTTTAAACAAGACCGCAAAACCTAACATCGAATTTTCACTTTCAATGTTCGTACGCGGCGGTGTAACTGGTCTTAAACTATAGTATTTAGGAAATCGTGTGGATAGTTATTCACCTTTAAAAGATGGAATGACATGTTTTTACTCACATTCCCTGGGATCGGAACTAAATGGTATACATTGGGCTGTCAATGAAATACATTTGTTTGTTTCGCATTTCATCCTGGGCTCTTATTTTCATAATGCGCTTCGGTTTCAACGACTTGCGACATTCACAGGGCGTCAGCCATCAGACTGAATTCCAGTCCGCCTCGGCCGCCGGGCTCCCGCTTATTTTGAATGGCATGATTTCGCCAGCTGTTGAGCAATTTGTCTGTACGACTGCACTTCGGATTTCTCAAAAAGCTGGAAATATCAAGTCCGTGTCCCGTGAACCCGTTCGTACGTTAAATTTATTTAATTTACCGATAACAGTTTTCGACATGTCTACTAAACGAGAGTCAATGAAGAGAAAGACTTCTGCTGGGACATCCGGCAGCGATGTCGATGATGCAGCCTGCCAATCCTCACGGTCGAAGAAAACAAAATCGAATTCCGACGCCTCTGGCTCTGGTCGCGATTTCGAGTTTAACGAGAAGAGGGTGCGAACTTTGACAAAACAAAAATGCGTTTCTTCAAAATATCAAGGCATTGTTTATTGGATGTGGAGAGATCAGAGAGTGCAAGGTATTGTTTCGGTTGTAGGGTTATGCAAGACCCAAATTGTTAGAAGTAATTTGGCACCAGGATGCCGTCAAAAATTCATACTATGTCATTTGACAGTTATAGTTGTTGGGAAATGATTCCATATGCAAATGTATATATTGGCTTTCAGTGCAGAGCCATGGTGATCCTCCCACTCTGGTGGGGCACCCCTTCCTTACTCGAGACGAGGGCCCTGGGCAAATGTACACCACCAGTTTCCAGGGGTTGCGAATGTTGATCGTGACACTGTGGTCCTGGAGTCCCTAAGCAGAACCAGACACTGGGATCTTGAAAAGCTACTGTATAAGGAAACAAAGAAAGCTAACAGAATGAAAAACAAAGTTGATTGCCATACTTCTGCTACTAACATTATTGAAATATTAAACTCTAGATATGAGTTGTACGCGTTGTCCCCTGGGCCTGGGCATGAAATTGCCATTTTTCTTCATGCCCAAGAGTGGGTGATATGGAGTCTACATAGAGAAAAATATGCAAATCCAAGGGGGCCCCAGTTGGGCATGGTAACAGCAAGAACTGAACCTTGAATTAGTATAGATAAGAATGTGGTACAGTTCTTAGACTTGCCTGTGATGGCAAATGTATGAGAGTGCAATTTTGCTCCCTTGGATTGAATTGATTTGCAGAAGTGTTCAACCCAGAAAATTACCCATTGCCATGAAAACCCCTTGCACAAATCCAGAGTTGATTGTTGGTTAGTGGATATGTCATACCGAAAAAAACACAAAATGCCATCAAGCCAATCAGACAACTCCTTCCAACATTTTAGATTTTATTGGCAGCTTGTTCAAGTCAGTCAAAAGTATTTACAGTGCAGACTTAGCCTGTAAGCCACTAAATAATCCCCTGGTCTGTTTCTTATAATCCTTCAAAGGTTCTGGAACCATACAAAAGTACTGTTTGCTTTCAGAGTGGGTGTACTCTAGGTGGACAGGTTACCTGTAATGGTGAGAGGGTTTAGCTTATTGTTTTAATTTTTCATTGATATCAATTTGCACACATATACAGTGTGTAAGGTGACTAAAATGTTTGGAATATTACATATATCGACAAATTGGGAACTGACTGTATTATTGTAATTTACTTCTTTCAAATACCTTCAGATAACTGGGCAATGATTTATGCCCAGAACTTGGCAAAGGAACATGGTATGCCTCTACACGTCTGTTTTGCCTTACCAGCCACATTCAGATTTGCAACAATCAGACAGTATGGATTCATGTTAAAAGGCTTAGAAAAACTGGAAAAGGTGATCACCAAACTTACAGTAATATATAGTATAGTAAACAAAAATGGTTGTGATTTTTACAATGTCATTTCTAGGGTTTACACTTTTAAAAGCAGAAACATTGCTCTAGTTTTAACTGAAGTAAATCTTTGTCTTTTCCAGGAGCTTCAGGCACTTGACATTTCATTCCACATGTTACTTGGGGAGCCTAGCAAAACAGTTCCCAGTTTTATCAAATCTTGTAGAATTGGTGGTGTCATAGTGGACTTTTCTCCTCTGCGAGAGACAAGAAATTGGCTTGAAGTGGTACTGAAAACAATGCCAAGTGATGTTCCTCTATTTGAGGTACATGTATGTAAACTGTAGGCTTTCGTAGCACAAAATATGACAGCGATGACACACACAAAAAAACATCTGCATATTGTGACTATGGATGTAAACTTGTGGGATGTGCTGCAAGGAAAAACCAAACCCAGTAAAGGAGGTGAAAGACACTGTTACATGTACTGTATGTGCTACCATTGTGTTATTAACATCACAACTCTTGTTGGGTGTTGGTGGCTCCTCACGTCGTAGTATGCTTTTCTTACATCTCTGTGATTATAGGTAAGTTTCAGCTTGCCACAGTTGTCTGATTAAAACTACCTTGGTAGTGTGTTTCCCTACTACTGGAAGGTTTCTCTAGGTATTCTACATGTAGTTTCTACCTGTAGTAAATCTGCAAACATCCAGTAACACCATACAGTACAGTACCTGTAGATCTGAAACATTAAATGTATTTATTAAGTAAGCTACAAGTAACACAATAACTCTTGAAAACTAATTTCAATCTTTCTGTTCCAGGTTGATGCCCATAACATCGTACCTTGCTGGGAAGCTTCACCAAAATTAGAGTATGCTGCAAGAACAATCCGCCCTAAAATTACTAAACAACTGCCAACATTCTTGACTGAGTTCCCACGTTGTGTCAAACACCCATTTGCTAAAAAGGCAAAGAAGGTATGCTAATTCACCACTGAAGTTGTAAAGCAATCATGGTAAAACCCCATTGGTTTGGGACTTCATTGATCCAAGCATTATCATTCCAATGCTGCTTCCCACCACCATGATATATGTTAAACTAACAGATTTAAATTCTTATGAGTTGTAAAACTGAATTACATGTAAAAAGTAGAGAAATTGTCTCTGCATGAAGTTGTTCAAGAGCAATCTTTTGCAAGGACAAGTCTAGTCTATTCTAATGGACTAGAAAATATCCTATTGGTTTTTGTTTTGATTTGTTCACCTAACAGCACTCATATTACTCACAAATCTGCATTAGTAATTTCATTATCTCAGTACCCTTATAAATTATCCTTCATTAAATTCTTAATGCAGCATGTGAACTGGAACAGTGTATACAAATTTATCAAAGTTGATCACACCGTACCAGAAGTATCATGGGCAGAGCCTGGGACAGAAGCTGGTCTTAAGAAGTTGAAGTTGTTTTGTGAAAGCCACCTGAAAAACTTTGCAACCCAAAGAAATGATCCAACTAAAAGTGGACTTAGTAACCTATCTCCTTGGTTTCACTCAGGTACTGTAGGCAATTCAAAATATATTGTCAAAAACTAGGCCATTGGCAAGTTACATTATTTTTCTCCCTTTTGTTTAAATAAGTTTTTGTGTGCACTGTATGAAATACCATTTATGTGTACCAAAATTATATTTAAATTATTCTTATATTATATTCAAAACTATAATTGTAGAAGTTATAAGTGATTTATTGTACTACTCAGTTCTGAAAATGCCATGCTGAGTAAAATCGATATGCTAAGATTTAAAGCTCTTCATAGTAGCAGCTGTACTGAAAAACTTTAAGTTATATGAACTTTGTAATATCAGGGTATAGTGGTAGACATGAAACTTTCCAAGACTGTACCAGTTTTCTGTATATAAACTTTTTTCTAGGTCAAATCAGTGTTCAAAGGGCTATACTGAGTGTGTCACAGCACAAAGGGAGATGTAAAGAATCAGCAGATGTATTTATTGAAGAAGCTGTAATCAGACGAGAACTGGCAGACAACTTCTGTTTGTACAATAAATGTTATGACTCTCTCGGTGGTGCCAGTGATTGGGCCAGGAAGACGTTAAAAGATCATGCTAAAGACAAGAGAGAGTATGTCTATTCACGTGAGCAGTTTGAGACTGGAAAAACACATGACAATCTGTGGAATGCAGCACAGGTGAGAACTACCATTTTGGTTGCATTGTATAAAACTTCATAGATCTGAGATTGTTTTCATTAACATAAAACATTTTACATATTTCTGACAAAGATAATTTTTTTTAGCTTCAGGTGGTACGTGAAGGGAAAATGCATGGATTCCTCCGCATGTACTGGGCTAAAAAAATCTTGGAGTGGACAAATACACCAGAGGAAGCATTAGACATGGCAATATATCTCAATGATAAATACCAATTGGATGGAAATGATCCAAATGGATTTGTTGGTATGTGTAGAGAAGGTTACATTTTTTCTTCTACTGTATGATTGCCACATGTACATATCCAAAATATGTGCAAATTTATGTACACTAATGGGTAAGTTTACCAGATTTACTGTATTCAAATTCAAAAAGACCATGGCTTAGAAGTATTTGGGGTTAATGTGCTGCATTGAAAAAGCAAATTACTGGGATATTATGTTAATGCAACACAGGTTGAATGACAATAAATCAATAAAGTCATTATGTGTTAAATGATGTCTGTTAAATTAATTGTAAAGCACATGCTACTGTATACTGTATAACCTTTACTTTTTTTTAACTGAATAATTTAATATTACACAGTACAGTAAAAACAGGTACAACATTCCTTTGCATAACCTGATTTAATTTCTTAGGTTGTATGTGGTCAATATGTGGTGTACATGATCGAGCATGGACTGAGAGATCTGTATTTGGGAAAATACGTTACATGAACTACCAAGGATGCAAAAGAAAGTTTGATGTCATTGCTTTTGAACAGAAGTACAAGTAAGAAACACTTGACAAGCTTTTTTGATTTTTATTGAGCTACAAATGCATGTTACACAGACCTTGTACTGTGTATGATCCATCATAGAAAAACTTGTGAATTTATATACCACAGGGTACACCATTATTTTCAGCATCTATTTACATGTTGTTCAATCAGAGGAAACTTTTTATGAAGGAAAAGGCTGTGTCATACTCATACAGGCAATGCCCAAAATCTACTTTGTGGCTGACATGACACAGGTTTGTGTTAAGGTTTGCATTAGCATAAAACTATGAATAAAAAACAAATCCTGTTGCATCAGTCAAAAACAGCCTGACCTTGTTAGCTTTTTATTTATAATAACTATTGTAAATATATCGAAAATTTGCAAAAACCTATTCAAATAAAGCCAGGCCTACAAGTTGGCCTGTCAGAATTGTTTCTTTTTTAGGTGGTACAGGACTCGGTTAACTGGGTATTCATATCCTAAAAATCATTTCTTTGGTTCCATCTACACAATATCATTGCATGTCTGAGTGAATAGGGTAGGTAGGTGAGCAATGGGGAGCTTTTATTGGGTGGCCAAGTTTAGGATGGCACCACATTAGTGATTATGATTCTGGTGGAGGGACTGTACATTTTTTTACATGAAATTTTTTATCAAAACATTGTAGCAAGCACATAAGAAGTAACAAACACCTTGAGCCTCTTTGCAAAAATTTGATTTATGTTTAGCAAAAGATTAAATGAGATGCATCCTTAGTGCTTAATCAGTCTTATTACAGTATTAAAGCTGTACAAAAGCTAAATTTCTGTCAAATTTAGTCAAGCCAAAACTATAATCATAGAGTATGGGTTGGGGGGCAGGGGCCCAAACTGCTTCTGTCTGTTCAGATTGGACAAACCTGAAAACAGTGATGTCACAGAGCCTCAATTTCAAAACCATCCTCAGGGTATTTATGAAACGATAAATTCACAATTAACCATTGGTTAATTTATCGTTTCACAGAGCCTCAACTTGAGTGTAACATTTTATCTTAGCCAATAACCACCTTTTCAAATATGTGGTAAATCTCTGCTTGTGGAGGTAATTAGGAGATTCTCAAATTTTTCAAGTAGTGTGGTGATGATTACAGTTACTTATGGGAAATGAATGCTGCACTCAGGTATAATGTTTTTCAAGGCAAGGAGTGTTGCATTTCAACACCAATAGCAACTGTGAAGGTGACAAGTTGGCACATGTCACTCTCAGTAACAGCAGTAGAGTTTGATTATGAACATGAAATCTGCTGTATAAAGAATTCATTTCTTTTAATGCTTGGTTGTTGATGAAAACATTGTACATATACTTTTATAAAATACAATAAATCATGACTAAAAAAAAAAAACAGATATTGCAAACCCAATTGTTGGGTTTTGCCTCAAATACTGTGTGTATTAACACTAGTGTTCTTGTCTGAACTTTGCCACAATATTGAGATATGATCAGCACATAGCAACACAAAGTGGAGTACAGTATCTCTGACTAGTCTTTAAAAATAGTATAACAACTCCATGCATGCAAAGTTTCAAGTCTGAAAACTTTAAATGTATTTTTGTGGGTAATGCCTTTCCTCTACAGTATTTTAAATTGATACCATTATCTTTGGGTCTTTGTTATGTGGGTAGAACAGTTACAAAATATAATATTTATAGAGCACTAGAGCTGGAAAGAGCACTATATGGAAAAAAAGCAAGGAGCCACCATAACTCTTGTACTTTTTGTAGAATTTAGTTTCTTTCAATATACTCAGCAATTTCTTGGCAGTCTATGTCCCTTAAAGCTTGAGTAATGATACTCCTTTTTGCATTTTTCCCATTTTTCCTTCTCCATCTAGTAATCATTTCAACTGCCTGTTCATGAGTGTTTCCTGGGTTGTCACCCTTGATGCTGTCCACTTGACCACCAATGGCCAACTTCCTAGCCAGTTGTGGCCACTTTGTACCTAACATTTCTGCAATGCCATCATATTGTTCTAAAATATACATTAAAAAAATGCTAGTACAGTAGTGACTAATAAACGTTATTCAACATTGCCTACACGAGGACAATCCTTCAAAACATTGTGTTAATTTGCCAGGTAGCCAAAGTTTTCTTTCCCATCTTAAATTCACTGTAATGTAAAAACATTAAAATAATTTCAAATCTTACATTACCTTCTGCCAAAACATCATCATCTGGGAGGGTTACTGGGTAAATGTCAGGGTTTTGGAATTCATCAAGGACCACTATTTAATTTAAAAGAAAAACAATTGTTGTCATACACATGCAATACAAGACCACTCACTTTTCACAGGGCTAAAGCACTGGTGGCAGTTTAAAATGCAAGATCTTTCAAGACTTCAAACATCTCACAATCTTGTCCTTTAAATTCAATACTATGAATGTTTCCTTTATGAACCATTGTGTGGTTCATATGCTGTACAAAATTGCCAGACAGTTGTCAGTAGAAAAGTTATACAGCAAAAAGTAGTAATAGGAATAAAAGGTTAAAAGTGACATATCTTTAGTTTTTCATCTTTTACTCTCAGACCTGGTCCTACTTGTAAGTTGGATAAAATTAATTTGTCTGATGGTAAAAAGATTTGTGGAAGTCATAGGGAAAGGGGTTTTAAAGCTGTTGACTTCATATTAATCACCAGCAGCTTTATCACAGAATTGTTTTAGTGGTTATTGCTCTTGTTTTTGTTTTTTAAAAAGCAGTTATAATTACCATTAGATGGGAATAGATGATTTAAGTCTACACTGTGTGACTCTCCCTTAATTTTATTTTTACACACAGCTTTATGCTTTCTAAGATTGTGGGCATTGAACCAGTTGCAGGTGAAGTGAAATGGATCTTGTACCCTGAGCTGGACACATGTTGGACAAACTGTAAAACACACATAGTTCATCCCTGGCCATTCTTGGAGTAACTTCTGCACCTCCTGTAGCAATAAAATAACAGCAGAAGAATGTAAAATCAGAAAACAATGAAGTTTCATGTACTACTACTTCCTAACAAATGCCTTTAGCAGGATAATCACAACATCCCTTATAAAGCCACAGCCACACAGAGGAGGCTACTGCATCCAGTACTATTTGGTGTTTGGGTACACGTTAGTATATTATTTCCTATGAACAATGTCAGCAAACACCAATTCCTGCCCACTATGTTGCTAAAGTGAAGCTATGGCCTTTAAAAGATCTTTTTCAACTGTGCATCACAAGGGTACCAACTGTTTTATTTTACCCCAAAAGATTAGTAGTTCTTTCTTACTGATCAATTTACTTTTAATTACTAGTGTATAATATTACCTTCAAGAGAGAAAGTAACATTTTCCAAAGGTTAGACAGTTTATGCCTTGGTGCTCTGGCAGCCAGTTTGAGTGTTGAGCACTTCTGAGCAGAAGAAACACCACCAAGTACAAGCACATCTCCAAATATCATGAAAAGTCCATTCTGCCAGTGTTCAGAATCATCTGGTTCGTGACTATGGCATCGCACACTAAATCTCTCAAACACCCCATATGGAAGACTTTGGAGCAGTGCAAAACCCGTAGTGACTTCAATCTGAAAAAACAATTTAAACATATCATTCAAGAAACTGTTGCATAGAAATTACTTTGACTAATGGGCTAACATCACAAGTTTGGGTAAATAGACTTGTCAATGTAAAATTGATCAATCCTTTGAATCCTTTTTAATGTAAAATTGGTTGAGATGACCAGCAAATGTTCATAAAGCTCAAGATCTCTGAAAAACAATTTTTGAGCCCTAGATGGAAATTGAACAAGCAACTTTCTGATGACCAGTGAGATGCTCTAACCATTGAGCTACCAAAACTCACATGGTGAGCTTAGTTGCAGGTTTGTCAAATGTGCTCACTAAGTGGAAGCCACAATATGATGATGATGAAAATTCTGAATCTTGGTAGCTCAATGGTAAGAGCATCTTGCTGGTCATCAGAAGGTTGCAGGTTTGGTTCCTGTCCAGGGCTCAGAAATCATTTTTCTGTGATCATGAGCTTAACAAACGTTTGCTGGTCATCTGATACTGTATGTACACCAAGCTCCCACATGAACAAATTTGGTGTTCAGCATTCAGTATGAATTGGTTGAATTATTTGGTTTAGTACCTGGCCATTGTCTGCTTGAGGTGGCCAATTTGATGTAACTGTTGGAGGCTGCTTGCCACTAAGAAACCATGGCATGAGGTAACAAGGAGCAGATCCTTCATTGACATGGGCAAGGTCAAGACCATTCATGTATGCTGGTATTTCACAAGCTAACCCAAAATGAGTTAACAAGGTCAACAACTGGGAGAAGATATCACCAGATGATTGTAACACATCAGACCATATGCATCTACATGAAAAGAAGTACAACAGTTGCTTACCGTACATGTTTTAAAAACTACTTGTTCTAGAAACTGGGCAGATGACCAGATTCACTAAGAACAATTTCCAAATGCTCTATTATCATGACAACAACTCAAGCAGCAACTGTGCAGGTAAGTGTTTACAGTTCTGATGTGTACTGTAGCTATCAAAAGTATCAACTGTGCATGGAACACTGGTACACCATGGAGTACACTAATGATATTGTCTGGTAAAGACCTGTTATGTAAAGACCTGTTGTACATTATATCACATTCAAAAAGGTGTGTTTACTATCATGGGCCTGCGGATTGTACTTGACCTCAAACTCAGAAATGATTTTACATGTACTACAGAACTTGAAAAATATACACAAGCACCTAAAATGCACCAAGAACAAAGTCATGACCTACTGAAGTTAACAGTACAGTAGTACAATGTGACAGCTATGGGTGTATGTATTGTGGACTTAGTGAATTGTGAAGTGGACAAAATTTTATTTTGTATCCAGAGAAACAGTTAAGAATTCAAATGTAAAAAAGTTCACTTTTAGTGTACATAACATAATACCTGAGCAAAGTTGGTGTCATAATACCATTGTTAAACAGTTCCCGTTTGTCCTGGTTTAATTGGAACTGGTGTACACCTAACTTCCGATAGACTTCTCTGTATATTAACGTTTTCTCAAGGTCATGCCTAAAGAGACATCTCAGGACTGATCCCAGCCAGTAAGGGTTAAGGACAATTTTCTTCAGAAGATCTGGGATATCTTTGAAGTAAAGCAGCTCTCCAATTCCATGCAAGTACTTCAAGCAAGAATCCAGTTCTGAGTGAGAAATATCAACATTCCTTGTGTTTAAAAGTTCCAGAAACTCTGCTACTGATACACAAGGAATTGTCATGCTTTTCCTAACCTCTTTCATTGTTCTTTCCACCTCTACCCAGGATTCTGGAAGTTGAGTGTCAACAGTGGGAAATAGATCCTTGTTCCTTGCAATCCTGGCCAACTCTCTTCGTAGGTGCATCATTCCCTCCAGACCGGTAACATTACTAACAGGTATGATGTTCATATGTAGGTCTGTTGCTGAATTGCAAGTTTTCTCTGAGTCCTATGCAGAAGAAACAAGAAGGTAATTGTCAATGTTTGCAATTCAAGCTTGCAAATACTCATACCACAAACTGGTTGATCAAGTTTTTTCTGAAACTGGTTGTGTTAGTTTTGCTTGAATTAAAGAACCGAAAACCAAAAAGCTAACCATTAAATTGTTAAATTTCTATGTTAATGCAACAACAAAAAATATTATGTCTTGAAAAGGCTAAGAACAACTGATGCAATATTTCATTAAATTTAACCTTGAGTGGATCTCTTGCAATCTTAAAATTTAAATTTTGTTCACATCCTTAAGACTGATGTCTTCATCTCAAAAGAAAGGTAGTTTAAAACTTTTTGCCAAGAAAAATACAAACTAATTTGGGTAGTTTTATGGGGGGTTTTTCAGTTTTTCAAAAGTGCTCTAGCCAAAATGCTTCTAGGTTCCAGATAGGAATTGAATGCTGATTGGTCAAAACTTTATGCCAGTTAACAACTGGTTGCAAGTTTAATTCCCAGAATTGTTCCAGAAGACACCCCATTTAACAGGTACAGTACATATATACAGTGTGAGCTGACTGGTGTTGGCAAATGGCAGTACAAAAACAGATGATTTTACCATGTATTTTTTGCACCACTAATTAAATAATACACCTACTGTAAGTTCAAACATACATAAGCAAGTACCAACAATCTTGCCCTGACCTTCAATTGCTGGTATTGCAGAGATATCACTGGAAGGTTGTCTTTTCTCTTCAGGTGTTCTTTAAGCAGCCTATCGTGTTCTTCTTCTGGGATGCAGGATCCTTCAGTTTTCAAAACATATTTGATTTTCCTATCAATTTCTTCTATCATTTCTTGGCAATCATCCAGGACATTAGCCAAAATATTCTTGCATTTCAGGTCAATCTCTTCCTGGCAAACACAATTGTCCACATGGGTTGGTACAATTAGGACCCTTGCCCTTGGGACTTTTGCAGCAACAAGTTTGATCCAGTCACCAACTGTAGTTTGAAAGCATTCTGGGTTGTCAAACTTGTAGGAAGACAGGTCAACAGCCAGAAGGAACAAGGCACCTTTAAAAGAAAACGAGTAAACTTCTGATTGTGACCCATCCCTGCTCAGACATCCAGCTAGCACCTTCCCTCTAATGAATAAAAGTATTTGAGCATTAACAATAATTAATAGATGAAGTCACCTAGGGCAGGAATAGATTTAAGGTGGGCAGTGTTGTGAGTACAGTACTGTAGTCCTAATAGAATTCATAAATCAGAAGAAATTTAAGTGTCTTTGAAACAAAACAAAGAAAATGAACTGGGCTGCTGCCAGGACAATAACTTTGAAAGTAAATGAGTGGGTATTTGTAACTATTTGGCCACAGCAAAAAGGGTTAAAGTTTCTCAAATGACCAACATGGGCCCTTTTAAGTAGATGCTTTCAGAATTATTTACAAAGTAACTATCACTGAGAAAAATGCTTCATGAGGTTTTGGGAGAAGTTATACCTGTATTTTTGCTTTTTACCTATGATGATATTGAATTTATGCATATGTATGAATTGTTTTTGCATTGAACAGGTATATTATTGATGTTTTTCAATGGACATACAGTATGAACATATCACTTCTCAGTTTTGCACTAACAGTTGCTGATATGGTTAAACATGTTAACAGTGAGCTGATATGGTTAAACATGTTGGCAACTAAGTTACATCAGAACAATTTCTATGGTCACTGCTATAATCATGGTTTTATCCAGTCCAGTCAGGAGATACAGTAATAACAGCATTGGGTAGGAGTCACCAATATTTGCATCATTAAAAATACTATGCAAGCAGTAAGGCATAGTGTTGAACAAATTAAAAACCAAAGTTAACACCGACTTAAAAAGTTTGAAAATGGAGCATGTAGGTTTGAATACTCAAACCTAAATCTTTTGTGTATTCACCAGAAGATCATTTATTCCGATAAGGCTGAAAAAGGTTTTGGTATTTATAATTAAACATACTATTTTCAAACTTTTTAAAGTCAGTCAGAACTCTAGTTTATCCTTATATTGCATCATATTTTGTTGTTCTTACAAACTGTATCTGGTGAACTACTAAGGCATGTTAAACATCTTAGGTAGATAAAATAAAACAATGCCATATTCTGTACCTAAACAGTAATTCGGTATTCATCATTCTTAGTTGCTATTGGTGAAGCAACTACCATATTACATATATAAACTAAACTAACTTTTTTATACCTTCAGAAATGAACAGTTGATGAGTCATTTGGTATTTTCTTTGCCCAGCACAATCCACCACTAACAGCTCTAGTTCATCAACATCTGGCTCTGGTTTCCAATGATAAAAAACAACCCCAAATGTTCGATCATCCTCATTGATTTCACAGGCCTCTCCTTTCACAAGGGCATTTACAAGACTAGTCTTCCCTGCCATAGACTCACCAAGCAAGAACACTTTTAACCTCTTGGAGTGAATGCGACCTGTGTTTCTCATTGCCTGGAAATAATTGGTGATGCTTGGAATGCCTTCATTGCAGACATGTACCGGAGGAACTTGCAAGGGATTGTCCTCTACAAGTAGTGTTTTGATGCTTGTGAGATTTGTAATACTTTCTGGTAATCTTGTCAACAAGTTCTGGTGCAAGTTGAGATAACTTAACTTTCTCATTTTTCCAATTGTGTCTGACAGTCTTGTCAGCTTGTTTTGATTTAACACCAAGTATTCTAGTTGAGCCAATTCACCAATGTTATCACCAAGAGTAGTAAGCTGGTTGGCATTTAGATGCAGTTTCTTCAAGTTGGATAACTCAAACAATTCATCTGGGAGCACCTTTAGCTGATTGTTTGTAAGTTGTAATCGTTCAAGATTTCCCAAGTTCTTTATTTCTTTACAGAGCGTTTCAAGCACTCCATCGCTCACGTACAATTTGATAAGATTTTGAAGCTTAGTTACACACAGAGGAAGTGTTGTAAAGAAATTATTGCTGAGGTCTAAAACCTTCAGCTGTTGCAGGTATTCTATTTCATCAGGTAGAGAAGAAAGTTTGCAATTATTGACATGGAGCTCTTCTAGATTAACCAATGTGGTCAGCTGCAATGGAAAATCTGACAATGGATTTCTCCTTAAATCAAGTAACCTTAGCTGTTCAAGATTCTTTAGACTGAGAGGTAGCTTTGTCAGGTTGCTGTGAGTGTGGTTCTCAAAATGGCATAAAACTAACTCCTCAAGGTTCTTCAAATTACCAATTCCATCTGGGATAGAGTAAAGGTTATCAGTAAATAGTTTTAGAACCTGGAGATTCTGGTGGGACAAGATGTCAGATGGAAACTGAGTTGGTGCATCATAAACAGTCAAGTCACAAACCACTTTACCATTGACTTTCATAACTGGAGAAGGCACAGGAGGAAAATTATAGTTGATGACATCAAAATCATCTTCCATTACTTAATATTGTACATGTACAAGCAGGCCATCAGTTCACTGGAAAGAAACAAAGCAGTGCATCAATATCATACTGCTTAGGCAGTCAATGTTTATAATAATAAATAAAATGCCTACATCTGATCTAAAATATCAATATATAATGTAAACTAAAATTTTCTATTCCCTTCAAAGTGGCCCTTTTCTGTTTCTGTTGGAAACTCATTATTTTCCCTTGTACCAGGCTTCGGTTATTCCCTTTGGGACTTCCACAGCGTTATGCTTTTGTCAATGCATTCCTGTAACTTGATTCAATTGCAGTCAGTCTTTGGGTTTTTTAAACACATGGGCTAGTATTTTGAATGGTCTGAACCCAGTCCCGAACTCAGTGAATGAATGGCAACAATTCTCCAGCATGTACCTGTACTTGCCTTTTTTAAGATCTTACAGGGACAATAAAAATTTTTAATAACTATATATTCACAGGTTTTAAATATTTCATCTGTAGTTCTAGTCATTGTTTTTCATATTGCTGCCAGATCAGATATAGGTGTTTTAAATTTCATTTTTCTGCTGTCTCTTAATGAAACTGGCATTTATTTTTAATATGATTGATCTAAGAAAAGATATTGTAAAGGGTTTCTGGTTGATTAATTGCAGGAAAGGTACCTTTGTATACATGTGCCTACTTTGTGGTGTCCAGCAGTATTTGTTTTGGAATTGGGAATCAATACAATGGGTTCTTAAAAATGGCTTAATTGACCTTAAAATTTGTACTGAGATTTGGGGTTGAACCCTGTAGATGACAAAATGTGGTGGTCGACACCTTCAATTTGTTGATATTTGGGGCTGCCAGCATTGTTCCACAGGCTATTTTGACAGCTAATTTTACTACTGGGATTGAAACAGTCTGACCAAGCTTGAAGCCAAATTTCAAATTTTCAATTTCAAAAGTCTGACCAAAGCTGAAAACAATCAAGTAAGCCAAGTATGGACAGAAATTTTGACTTGGAGTGAATTCCATCCCGTTTTAGTATAAACTTAAACCTAAACAGACATTGAAGTACATGGACGACTTGGTTTACATAACTTTTCTCTTCTCTTCGAAAATTACCATGCAATGAATGAGTGATATTAAAACCATTATGAGAAAAACGGGTAGATGACTTACCAAAATAAACCACATCAGTTTGTATTACTCGGTCTGAAGTGTAAATGTAATTGACAGGATCGTCCTAAACCGACGTCTGGCCACAGGAGTATCACTGTTTACAGCAAGTTTGTTTGTGGTCCCACCACGTACCCTTCAACCGGAAAACGTTCTACATCAGCCGTTCTGTACGACGTCACGCGTCATTTCCCGAAGTGGCAGTCGCACGCAATTTGCAAGATTTTCACCAAAACCACAATATAAGGAAAAACGAGTTGACTGGCGTCTAGACGGACATTTGGCCATTTCTGTGAAACTACCAAGATTTGTACTGTAAGATAAAAGTTGTGACCGGTTGGAGCAAAATTTTATACACCCCATGTTTCCAGTTTCAATTCAATATAACCGAAAGATACCAGCAAACCGCTATTCGATAAGTGCTTACTCGAAAGCTTCTGCGGTTCTAAGAATAAGAATAGTCAGTGTATTTATTGATTGATTTATCTCCTTATGTACTGTGACCTATCTGTGGTTTCCCTTATATAAAAACAGATGCGCCATACGTGCACATACTAAAGCATTTCGAATTTGTTATACAGGTGATACATTTACGAGGTTCGAAAAATGAGACTTGGAGTGGGACAAACACTGTAGCGGAGTATTGCTCTTTAATTTAAGTAATACCATTCACGTAATATATGATACACGAGAAGGAGTGTTTCTTTAGGATATCAAAACACCGAGAAGTTTGCTGAAGACCCAGGCGATAGACGAGGTTTTTTACAAACCTGAAGGTATTTGGATATCTGATGAAACACGACTCTCGAGTGTCTCAAGCAAATCAGTATTTGAGGAGAAAATCGATGTGAAATTCGGCTTAATTTATGTACTTTCTCCCTCATATCTAAGCCATGTCTTGGTGATTTCCTTTGTGCTTCTCTCAGGAATTGTTAATGAATTTGAGATTTAAGTATCACGCATTTACTTTGAGGTGCCCGAGAGGATTTTTGCCACAAAAGACGCTACTTTTAAAAAGGTTTTTCAAATCTCTCAATTTTTTCGCAAAGGTTTTCTGCCTTTATTTTTCGATCAGGATTGCTTTCTCCCTCCCTTTTTTCCTCACCAGTTTCAAGTTGTTCAGGTCTCCAGAAATTCAAGATATAACAAATAAATTCTTCAAATTGAAGATTATCACTAACTTCTTTTGTTTCTCGCCCATCAATGATTAATGAGTTAGGGAAATAAGATGGAAATATTAGCACTGCTTTTAATTTAAAAATAATTCTCAAAAAATAATTTCTGCCAGTCATAACTTATCCTTTACTTTTTTCAGTTCGTTTCTAAAGGAGCATTGCGTCACACACCATTCATCTAATTGCCTACTTACCTATTGTACGTTAGTCGAGAAGTGGTAGAGCCCCAAATTAGGTATACTTCGAATTTTTTAAGATCTTTCTAGAGTTGTCGCCTATTTAACATCGATTTGCGCCGTTTGAAGTAATTGTAGCTTTTACAAATTGCACGCTGAGTTGACTTAATTGAAGGAAACAGGATTACGACCTGGAAATATTTAGTTCCTGCAGTTTTTCGATGTTATCAGAAAAGACATTAATGACGTAGTTCCTTTCGTGATGGGGAACCCCACGCTATGTTGTACTGTTGAAGGTTGTGCTTTGTTCTGTTAAATAGGCCACGCCAACTGTTTTTGTCACTTCGGTTCTGTCATGTTTTGTTCTCCACTCTAATTCTTTGGTGTTTATGGCGCTTCTCCACGATAACGTACAACTAAGTGATGTGCGACAGTTGTGCGATAAGTCGTCACAGTTAACTGTTTGATAAAGTTGTCTTGTCTCGCTGGGACATCAGGTGCAGGCGTTTAAAACAGAAACCGTAAGATTCTCAGCATTTTACTCAATGAAATCACGGTCAAGTATTTTCTGAATACCAAAACAAGCAAAATTAACGGTGTTTCATTCTTCAGTATGAAACATTAACTAATCACGGCTTTCTGTCATCGTAGCCGTAATAATTTGTGAAGTGGACTGGCAATTATTCAACCGATATGTGGACATCACGTATGGTGTATAATTTCAAGCAATCGAGTAGAAGTTGAGAATGACTATCACTGATGACTAACTTTCTTGCACTTGTCAATGACGGTAAAATGCAAATTAAATCCAAGTAGTTTTACAAGATCCACATGATATATTACATGCCAATTATCAACTTTTTTTTTGTATAAATTGTATAATTTGTATAAATACTCATTACTTTCATCGGAGAGCCCATGAGACAAAGACAAAGTTGCTTCACGCAAAATAATTCGCCCAGTGGCAAACTTCTTTTAATGTCGGAAAGTCTAGTAATTACAATAGTTCATTCACATTCATGTCTCGGAACGAGTGACCCACTGCATCCAATATACAACTTCCCACTTCCCTTTTTTTTCCCAAAATTCCTTGAATTTCTGGAAATACGACAGAAATTTCGTGAAAATCTTCTGCATTACTCCAAAGCTCACAGTTTACAGGTCAGTTTGTTCATAAACAATCAAAGGGAATGGTCTGGAAACTCGAAAAACTTCAAGGCATCTAACAATGAATGTGTGAATTTATATTGGGAGGGCCCTCGCCGTACACATATCTTTCGTTTTATGTCATTAGGGAGCTTTACACCTTTTGCCCTTCATTAGAGCGAAAGCGGTGTGCGCATTAGTGCGATTGTCATCTTTAATAGTGCCTTTCAAACTTCAACAACGCCAATCAAATTATAATTACGCTAAAAGTAAATTCAATGACAACAAGTAGTTAAATATACCGTTAAACTGAAGTTCAATGACGCCAATGTCAAAAACATTAACATTTATGGTATATCATTAGCGTCAACCAAAATTCAATAAGAAAAAAGGGGAAATCAACAACATAAAATAAAAACTCAATTAGGGATAATGCATATGTATTGATATATGTTGTATGAAAAAGACTGTTAATAACAATTATATATAATTGTTATTAACGGTCTTTTTCATACAACATATATCAATCGCTCTAGTGAACACCGCTTTCGCTTTAATGAAAGGCAAAAGGTGTAGTAAACTCAAGGGGAACGTGAAAGACGACGTCTTTGACACAACAGATTTATTTATCCAAAACAAAGACAATGAATATCAGCTATCGAATGACCAGGCGGAAAACGTAATCTCAGGAGGAATATCAAAGCCCAGCAAAATATCTTTATTAAAGCCATTGAGTCGGAGTTAGAAGTAAAATCATAATATTTAATAAAGTTCTAACGTTTCGTTGTATGATCACAATACAACGAAACGTTAGAACTTTATTAAATATTATGATTTTACTTCTATGTCCGACTCAATGGCTTTAATAAAGACAATGAATAGTATTTAGTTCTACGAGTAATTACAATGTCGTTCTCGTTCTTCAGAAGCATTTTTACGAGTTCATGAGTTTAACATCTTCCCATGGAACAGAATCCCGTTAAAAGGTTTCAAGCTTTTAAGAGATCGAAAAACATGCGTTAGGTATCTACTAGGATGTCAATGATCCGCGGTTTCTCTTAAATTCTAAAACATTGGTTGGTCATTCCTCGCCGTCTTCAGCCAACTTTGCTAAAGGTTCCTAATAAATATTTGGACGGAACGGTTTAGTGACTGACAATTCTTTTGGCTGGATGTCTCATTCCTCAAGACTTCTTTAGTGTTCAGTCTCCGCATAATCATGAATAAAAACCGTTGAAAAATTACTTTAATCTTGCTTCAAGAATACATTTCTCGAATGACTATGGTTTATTTTCACTGCCTCATTGGTAACATTCCTGTCACTGTTTTAAGGGTAAGTTCGATTGACTCTATTCCGGAATAAGAATACTTGGAATAGTCCAGAATATCCGTTTGATTGAACTACAATTATAATTTCAAAGTATTCAAAATAGCTATTTTGGAATATATTCTTATGCCGGAAAAGCACCCTCAGATTTGCTGTTTTAGCCTACTCTAAATGCATTCTGGGACGAGTATGTTCAGAAATTTATGAAGCTTCCCTCCCAACCCTATATAAAAGCTGGAAAGTTGGCTCGAAATTCTGTGTCTTGGGGCTTGCAAATTAACAAATAGAGTGAAAATATAAGAATAGAGAAAAGCGAAGAGAAAGTGACAATTTATTCCAGAAGTATATGTATTATTGTGCAGGGCATTTGTGGTGTCGTGCTTCCATCTGCTACTGGATCTCGTAGCTCGAACAATTTCGTAAGAACGCCACTTGGATATACGAAAAATCGACATTTGGTCAATCCAAATCGATTCATTATTACTAATTCAAATACCGACTACGAGCCTTTCTGGAACAAGCATAAACTCACCTACAGACATACACCCATGCAAGCAAATAGTTATGTCTATAATTTCGAAAAATTTCCGGATTACCATTCTTAAAAGCTTTCTAGGTCATTAAATAAACAAGTCACCGTACAGTTAATTCCACAGTAAACAGGAAAGCGTCATATTTAGCTTTTATGATCGCAATCTTGTATGGTCTGATATGTGCGAAACTACGATATTTGGATGACAAGTTTTGTTGTTATAACAGGATTTGGTGATGTGGAATTATGGAATTTGTTCACATCAGTCCCGTCTTTACATATCTGAGTATGTAAGTCAACGAAAACGGAAAACTAGGTGAAAGGTTACTAAAGCATGTAAAATGCCATAGCTATCGAAGAAGCACTACGTTAATCAACAATCCGTACTTGTGGTTCCGCCATCTGAAATTGCTGTAAGGATCTTAACCCAAGAAAACAAAAACAGCGAGCTGATAATTAATGTGCATCTTTTTTTTACCTGGCCTTACCTATATATGGCCAACTACCATGACATCTGCAAAGAATTTAACAGTATCGTGAAAACTCTTTTTTACGCAAAAGTGGGAGGGTTCGAAATAGCCCCCCATACTCAAGTTAAATTGTTTAGGCCTTTTTTTTTTGCAAAAACAATCCTAATACTTAGTTTTCGCAAAAAATTTGAGAAGCCGACGATGATGAACTAGTTTCTACTAGAATGATTGGGTTATTCCCTTTCAATTACTATGTGATGATAGTTTTGTATATAGCAGCTTTGCACGCGTCATACGTCACATAGAAATTTCAAGCTCAAAATCTGATGGATAATTCGAGGTGCGACCACCAACAGATTTAATTCAAAAATTTCAGTTGTTTTTATCAACAGAACAGCTGTCAGACTTACTTGCTCGATGTAATATGTCACACACAAGAAGGATTGTTTCATCAGGATAGCAAACACCGAGAGGTTTGTTGAAAACTAAGGCGACAGCCAAAGTTTTTTAACAAAGTTTGAGGTTTTTTGCATCTCAAAAGAATGAGTATTTCAAGAGAAAATCGAGGTGAAAGTTGGCTTAAATTATGTAATTTCTTCCTCAGATATCCAAATGCCGTCTCGTGATTTTCTTTGTGTTTTTCTCTTTTAATGAAGTTGAGATAGTCGGTAGAAAGTATGGTCAAAGTTTCGGTATAACATTACTAGGCAAGATTTGTTAAATATGTTTTTTACTTGAAGGTTTGCGCAAGCATTCTTACAGAAATAAGAGCAACTTTACATTATTTCTTTTCAAACCTTCATATCTGTTCACATCGGAAACCTTTCAGGGTCATAAACGTTGCCTGAAGCTCGATGAATTAAAAATAGTCAATGGGAAAAAGCAAAACACAAATATGTTGACAAATAGGATGACATTCCAAAATTAATATTTGGATGCGGCAAGCAAGATCTTTTGATGTGAAACATTTAAATCCAAGCAATAACGCTGAAAATATACTGCTGAGAAACTTTTGGATTGATTGTTATAACTGGATATCCAATAAGAATCTTAAAACAGTAGAAGCCAAGGTTGAGTTGATGCAACTTGCAACTGAAACGGGCCCTCTTTTTTTGTTCTTAAAAACTCTTGCTTGTCGTCACCCCCAAAAAACAGTTAGAAGGTACGGTACTCTATCAGGGACGTTATGTGTGAAAACATCAGTTAGATCGAATCCATTGAGCATGAAAAGAAATTCAGAAAAACACTATTTCTGTATTCGTCTTTGGAAAGTGCAATTTGATACTGTACTGTTCAAGGCTTTGATGTATTTTGCTATTCAAACTGAGGTAGGCCCAAGACTCAGAAAAACTGAATCGTTTTCTGAGTCTTTGGCCAACTACTAGTTGAACAGCAAGAAACAAAGCATTTGACGGTATCAAGCTACAATTATCGAAAACAAATAAAGAAATAATGACACTGATCTGTCTGAAGATTCATCGACACCTAGCGACTTGCAGTCCGGCAGATCATTGCCAACTGACTTCGAACTTGGTTTAACTACCAAAAGTAACCTTGCACTGCCACCTAAGATCTGGTGGCTCAGTGATTAGAACAACTATCTGTCTGTCTGGCATTCAGAGGGATGTGGGTCCGACTCCCTAATGTTTTTCTGTGTACTTGGCTTACCACAGTTTGAATAGCAAAATATACCAAAGATTCAAATTCTGAAATGGTCGGTTGAAAATTGGATCGAGGCGATGCAGAGCTACTTTTTTACCAGCAACCATGGATTAAGACATATCATCGGAGGATTATCTCTCACGTTTGTTCCTTATCATTTTAAGAGTTTCTCAATATTTTGAGATAAAATCGTTAATGAAGTTTGTTGTATTTGAAACTTTGTATACTCTGGCTCCACCAGGTAAATATTGAGTTAACATGTGTTTTCTTTCTATGAGATACAAAACCAATTCCAAGGAAAAGGTTCTCGTAAAACTCGTGATTCAAGGTGATAGAAAAATTAGAAAATAAAAGGAACTGATATTTCGAATCTATTACAGGATCATTGTCGAAGCTAACTGTAGTTTCTCTCTTCTTGGCTTGTAAGCTATTTTAGAGTTCAGCTAGACAACCCGCCGTAGACAGTTAAGTCTCATGCAACGTCACCCATCGATTTAGTACAAATAACAATAACTTTGGCTGAATGCCCACTTTCCATATGAAGTTCGGATTATCTAAAAAGTCGAGTGCCCCGATGGCGCAAAGATACTGAAGTGTTTCTCGTTTACAATGAAACGACAAGTTTGTTTTTCTTTCTTGCTATTTGAGAACCTCTTCAAATAACGAGGACTGGCGTTTACAGCTCTTGGTCGAGATCCTATACTGTCCACTCATATTCTTAAGTACAAGGGATTGATAATTCTTGTGGTGGCGACGGGGGGGCTATACATAGAAGAAAGGAATAGAATGTGAAAGGAAAAATAAAGGAAAAAAAAGGGACGAACAAAGTTTACTATGTTGCAATGGCAACAGACGTAAGTCATGCAATGGTCTAGCTGACCATGCCAAAACATGGCCTTAGCATTAGATATTCAAACCTACCACCAAGGGTGAAATTTAGGTGTGATATAACTGAAAGATATAACCAACTAGTCCAGGAATTTGTCCAATGAAATGGTTTTAACTGAGATTGGGGCTGTGTGTCACTCCTTCATACCTCTCGAGGTTTCACATCTGCGCACCACTTTCGATTTACATCTCCCATTGCTGTATCAGCTGAGAAACGACGAGTGGCGAATTGCGTCTGACAAAACAGGGAAGTCTACCAGAACTTGTCGAAGGTACCAAGCTTGTCCAAGTTGAATAAATGTGAAACAGGATTTTCTTTCGTAGGTTGGTAGGTCGGTAAGCAGGTGAAAGTATTTTCTTTCTTACTTCTCTTCTTCCTTCCTAAATATACCCACGTTATGTGTTTTACAAGAACTTGGATCCATGCCCCCCTGGTTCCCCCTTTCATTCGCCCGTGGCTACCACAAAGCGCGACTCTTAAATCCCACTGGAAATCAGGCTTAACATATTAGTGGTACACTCGTATGTTTTCATAACAAATCCAGGGATCGGTTGTAGATTAACGAATGTAAAAGAATTTGATACTTAAGGCCTAAAATTTTCATTAAACTATATGTCACCAGACCAGATTGCATGAGTTAGGCGAAGATTGGTTTCCACCAATGGACAATGACTTTATAAACGGATGGTCAAAATGAGAACTGAAGCGATTGAAAGCAATTCATTGGCACATTGATTTCTAAAAGAACGAATCGAAGTAAACCGTTCCACGACAGTATAATTAGTAATATTAGTAGGATGTAATGTTATTCTCAAATCGATGTAGTGCCGTATGCATGCACTAATACGATAACCTTATTTGATAATGATAACCTTGTTTTCCTAATACGGAAACAGGCTTCAACTCTGCTTCTGTTGCATACACTGTAAATGGCTGACCCGATCTCCCGTTTCTGATGCATTGGTCTGTGAGCATGCGCGACAATATCCTGTTGCAATAATAAATACCTTCCGAAACCTCTCTACCTTTGCTAATTATTTACATGAATCAAGTGAATTGATTCGAATGTCAGGTAAACTTTATTCGCGAAAGACACCTTACTTAGATGATGAGAAAGAGTGAAAGAAAAGCAACATTTACAAAAGGTGCTAATAACAATAAAAATAAGAGTTTCGGAACTTTTTAACATGTTGATACATGAATACCAGAAATGAGCAACAACTCCGTTGTCTAAGCCTATCAAAACTGACAAGATGGCATCTCAAGGGCCTCTAATTGACAACTCTGGTTAGGGATGATAATCCTCGGCGCCAGTCATCATACTGTAGGCCGCCATGGATGCTATCCCAAATCGTGTACAGGCATAAACCGTCTTTTAAAATCCCAAGCCGAATTTAAAAAAAAAATTAAACTTTTAAAAGTAACTTTTGCCTAAACCGCTTATAAAGAATTCTGAATAATTTAAACCAAAATCTTATCAGAGCTAAGCTGCCTTGGTGCATTGTACATTATTTCAATATTTCACACACTTAAGCTAAGATAAACACTCCAGCGATCACTACCGCCTGCAATTTTCTGAATAATTACCCTGCACTTACAGGAGCACTATAGATATGTACGTCATTGCGCTGGCGCAAATTCTTTTCAAGCTCGTTTTGACAATTCGATCTATACTACGCAATTGTACAAATATGTCCAAGTAGATATCTTAATTCGTGGTTAAATTCTCAACGTTGGTACTCATTTTTCTAATTCATGTCTTTTAGATTTTTTATCCTCTTTCCTCTTCCTATTATTGTGTCGCGGTTTCCTCAGGTTTTCGTATCTGCGAAGCCTCTCTTGAGAAGCCTCTCTTTAAGCAAGTTGTTACTAGCTAATTGCGCATTCCAAAGTTAAAACTTGCTTAGCGGCAAAATCCGCTTATGAACTAAAAACAGGCGGCTAACATGGTGGCGACTGTGCAATTCTAACTGACAAGATCAATTTGGAATTCTGATTATAACCATGCTAAGCTTGGTAAAATAAATTCCTGACTCTGTCCAGCCAACTTTGGAATGTAATCACTGCAGTCTTTATCCTAAATTCCTATCTAAAACCGTCAAGCTATCGTTTGGTATTCGCAGCAGTTACATGTGCGGGTTGCTCTCTGGAACTAAACTTTCTGATTCAAGAAAACTACGGAAATTTTTAGGAAGAAAAGTTACTTCGACGCTCTCTTGAGGATGTCAAATCTCAATTAAAGCGCTCTGAGCCAAATAATTCTGCAGATTTCCAGACATAATACTTAAACTAAAATATGTACAAGAATTTTTAAGTAAGTCTTACATGATAAGTATTTTAAATCTTATGCACCGCTGAATAATCTCAAGACGTTTCAACCATGGTCACTCCAATTTCGAGGATTTAATTCCAAAAGAGGTCTGCCAAAAGACCATGAAATGTTCGGGGTGGTATGACATGGAAAAAAAAAGTGGTTGAAGTCCATATCGTTTTCATATGGACTAAAGTTTATTTTCACACCTG
>JBAHVQ010000262.1:920659-953861 GCA_036872915.1 Nanipora kamurai | reverse complement strand
CAGCAATGACGTTTTAAAATTGCTCGTGATTGCACACGTAAATAATCAACCGAAATTTACAGCCGTTTGCTGCATAAGTCCGAGGATGTTGACAAAATGTTTTAAAAGTCTTTGCTCAAGATCGTGTCACGTTTCATTTCACAGCAACGGACAGTGTAACGATCAACAAAAAACATTCTGACTTAAATTGTTATGCACATTCTAAAAAACTTAGTTTCGAGACGAAATTCGAAGAAAAATTAAGTCAAAATGGCAAAAGTTTACACCGGGCACTGTGGTCGGATACTTCATAGAATGGACTAAATAGAGTAAAGGCGCTTTTACACGACAAACAAATGTTTGCAAACACAAGTTGGCGAACTTGTGTTATCGCAAGGCAAATTTCAGCCAACATAAAGATGTCGTTATAAAAGGTACAGCTCGTAACTGTCTATGTCCATAACCTACTCGGACGCTTGTCAAAATTGAATCCCAGGGTGTGACGAAAAATCGTGTAAAAATTGGTGGTGTTTTTTCCCCGGCAGAAAGAGTCATGTGACAAAAAAAATGGCCAGTCGGACTTTAAAATCAGTTAAAAATTCAGTAGTTAGATGTAAATTATCGAGATTCACGTGCTATTTTCATTTGCTATTTAGTATTTTAGGTTTTAGTATTTCAGTTCCCTAACCGTTTTCTAAACTTAGGTCGTTCAACACTGCCTGCACGGTACTCCAGTCCGTAAATCCGTCCAATCTGCAAAACGAGTCCGCACTCCATTCAATCCACAGAACATGTTTCACGAGATTTTGAGAGGTGGATCTTCCATTGGTTGCTATCCGCCTCCCTTGAAGAGAGTACAGGAACATTAAGATTTACGACGACAATTTCCACGACCGGACCTTTCAAACTTTCATCATTTATAGAAACCACGGTTAATTAACCGCAGCATGACTGATACTTGTCGTTTGTTTTACTGGGACTTCTACAACTGTCCAGTTCTCCTAAAACGACTGTAGTTTCGGTTTAAATTCAATCTTAAGCAACAGCTTTTGTCCCCTTGAGAGCTGAAGTCGTCCTCAAGACATTAAAATGGACAGGTTGGCGTTGTATAAAGAACGACGACGATGTGGAGAATGCTCTGGAGATTTAAAATTATTCATACCATTTCTTTTGAATGAAAAATTCTTTTGTTTAGAGAACGCCGTCGTTGAAGTTGCCGTCATAGATCCCTAATGTAGACCGAAATTGGGCATGCTCCTCAAGCTTATTAACTCAGAAAACTTATCTGAACCTCTGATGGGAATAGGTAATCCCTAATGCAATTGATAGTACTGAACCATAATTCTTAGCGCGCCGTAAATGTCATATCTTGCTGAAATATTAGGGAGTTTGAGATTCACGTTGCTACGACAAACGACAAATAGCGGCCGGCGAATGTGAAATTCCGGTTTGGGAATTGGAAATAGAACCCGTTTTCCAGTAGGCGAATGAACCCTTTTACGGAAACACTGCATCATGAGTAATCAGGACTAAATTGAAAGGAAATACTTGATCCGTCATGTATCGAGTCATGGGCGTTTCCTTTGAAAGTGACTGCACGGATCACCGAACTCTGTATAACTGGACTGCGGATTTCTGATATTTTTGTATTGCCAAAAGTGTCCTCAATTGACCGGCGCCATCTTGGTGAGTCATCCGACGAATAATACTGCATAAAAACATTCAGAATTATCTTCCGATGGGAAACTTGTAAAAGATATCCGAACTTAGTCAAATTTTTGGTTTACCGACAAATCCAAAATGTTTTTAGCCTTCAAAATGATATCAACTCACTAAACTCGCTTCTCTCTCGAGCTTACTCCCATGCTCCTTTTCCATCCCATGAAATACATCTTGCATGTGATTGGTTGAGGATGGCTTATGACCTACCAAGATGGCGGACTTTTGAGGCCATTTTCTAGAGGTGCATCCGCAGTCCAGTTATATAGGGGTCAGTGGTTCGGATCAAGTATTTTTTTTCAAATTAGACCTGATTTCCCATGATGCAACATTTTCGTAAAAGGGCTTGGTTTCTCACGTGAATCCACTTTTCTTTGTATAGATTGAATAGATTTTTTATTAGCTCCAGCCGAGAGCCCATTAGACCAAAGAAAAATTTGTTTCGAAACGCGAGGTCAAAAGTAGCCGAAGCCGAATTCTGCAAACAAAACAGCCTTGCCATTTACAGTGGCTTTTGAATAGGAATCCTAACCTCTCTATTGACTTATATGATGTTCGCGTCCTCTAAAATATTGTTCACTTTGGGGCAGGAAGCATTTTTTGCATCAGAAAATGCCCCATGAGACTGTGTCATGCAAATAATTCCCTGTCCTCCCAAACAAACCGTGTTATTGTTTTCTGGAATATTTGATGAAATTGGCTATCTCAAATAGCTCGATGAACATCTTCAAATGCATGGAACTGTATGATGGTAGAGGAGTGGACAACAGCAAGATTGGCGTTCAAAAATGTTAAATTTAGTGATCTCATCTTTGATCTCGTTATTGTATCGTAATACGCTAAACATTCTTGAAGTAATATTTAAATAACGAGTAGGAGTGTTTTATCGGATATAAAACATGAGGCGACAGCCGAGTGTTTTTGATCCGATAAAACACGAACTACGAGTTTTTTGAATGGCTTAAAAAACGAACCCCTCAACACGCCAATCTGCGAAGAAAGTTTGAAAATTAATGTTTTCTAAGCCGAGAAAATTCGACGAGAAAAACGAGGGTAGCTTTATCACATATAAAGATACGACACGGTTATGATTTTCCTTTGTGTTTTCCTCGTGAATTATTAATGAGTTTTTGAACATTTTTTAAAGATGATGTAAGTTTGCCAAGCATTGAGAGTCAGGCGCGTATGACGGGGTAGGAGTCGAGGGGATCGAACGAACTCCCCTGGAAAATGAGTAACGTCAGATTGAAAACCGAATATCGATGGTTTAGCTCTTAACCTTTAGTGTCCGAGTTTTTTTTTTCAGGAAGTTCCTCCGGTGAGTGTTTTCAATTGTTTTAAAAACTGTAAAAGGTACCCACAGAAATTTTTTGTTTTATATCGATCTAATAGATAACTTCTGCACACAAAAAGTTAAATCACATACACTAAAGGTTAAATTGCGTTCTTTGGTCTACCAATTGGTGACCGCAGTGGCACGTCTAAAAATTTCAGTTAGAATTTTCTGAAAGGAGTCTCAAAAATGAGAAAAAACGTAATTAAGGGAGCGTCGATTATCAAACATTCCCGCATGAACAAAGCCAAGGCTCCGGACCTTCCCAGGGAAGTGAGCTTTCGGAACATGTTCTCATCAAAAGGCGTAACGAACATCCCCCCTAAAATCCTTGCTATGTTGCATTTTTTAAGTAACGTCAATTGCGGTCTGAGCACTCATCGCTGAAGCTATCAGCGGTACTTAACGTGGCGTTTGGTTATTCCAGAAAATTTTCGTCCCGATTGTGTGGCACCAAGCTAACGTTCAACAAGCTTAAATCGACAAAAAAGCTTTTCAGAAAACTTTTCATGCAGATCGGGTCTTGAACCTTAAAAATTCGTCTCAATGGTGGTCTGAAGGTTTGGGGTTGAATTCCCTTCTTGAACTCGAAAACATTTTCAAGTCAATGTATATGACCAGTGTTCGCGCGTCCTCTGTCGTAACTCCAAGCTAGCAAGTGCATACACGTCAATGAACATCATTCGAAGCGTTGATTATTAGACGACGTTATATATAAACAATCATCAACACAAATGTTATATACAAATGTTATTTCATGTGGAAGCTTAGTATTATTACAGACGACAAGTGGACGTTCGTCAATCTCATTTACGTACAAATCTCAGACGGGGATCGAACCCGTTACTTTCTGATAACCCGTGAGACGCTCTATGCATCGGTGCTACCGAGACTCGGATGTCGAACGAAGGTGTTGGTTCGAGGTATGTGTTGCTTACCCGGTAGTCATGATATTATAATTGTGTTAACGAAAGACATGAATGTTTACAAGCAGTTGTGAATGTGGGTGCTTGTTGTTATTACAGACGAACAATCAGGCTATAAATATAAGTCAAGCCTCCACGTCATTAACTGACTGCTAAATATCCTTTGATGAGGACTTGGCCATGACTGTGTGTTGATTGAATATCACACCTCAAAATATACTAAAAGTCATAAACTTATACTTTTGCAAGAGCAGAATACTTTTTACTCTGGCTATTGTAAATAACGGCGCGTCTCAGTTGTCCTTCAACAAGTCAAACGAGACAGCCTGGAACGCCATTTTTGCAAATCTTGGAGACAACATTCTGCCGTTTTGAGTGGGATTCTCTGTAGTAATCTTCTAATAAGATGAGAAAGAGCTTTGGATTTTTATTCCACTACAAGTACGACTTAAATGCGAGATCACGTCCTAAGAAATCTTGAAGCTTAAATTAATCGTAGCTTCGCAGCTTACGTTTTAGTTTTACGTTGGGCAAGGTAGTGGTGAACTCGTTGAAAAATAAGATTTTTTTTTCAAAAGAAAAATATATAAAGCGATAGAAACTCCTATTACTTCCTCTCTGAATGTCTTTGAACTTTTTCGGGGAAACCTTTGGGGAAAAAGCCGAAGTTCCTTTTCAAAATCAGTCCAAGTGTCTTGACTCGGAGATTTTTCAAAAAAGTTTCTTAAAATTTTTGTCAAACGCTATTGAGCAACATTTATCCCACTTTGTTTTTCTACTGCAACATTGTTTGACCATTTGTCAACTCTCAATCAGTTAATTATTTACATTCACAATAATTAATTACTTTTTAATTACTTAATTATTTTTCTAGTAATGATGTTCGAAAAAATGTTTGATAACGCGATAGTCCACCCGGCATCCATTCCAAAGAATACCGTTGGAACAAACTGGGTGCGAGAAACGGTGCAACAACGTTGCAGATACTTTGTGCGAGTGTCGTGGAGGTGATAACATAGACCTTAAGCAAAGAGAATGGGAATATATGGCAATAACGACGTCCATTACATCATAGAATTTTACGTGTAAGACAAAGAGAATAACCAATATTCAATCCAAAGTGTAACCTCAATGTCGTTTTTGTTCTGCATTAAGCGCTAATTAAAGTATTTTCACGTGTTCAGTATTACGTTTACGCATGCAACGGATAAATCTGTTAGTTGAGCTTGACGTCAAACCATTGAACAGAATCTCATTAGATACTCTGAAGCTTTTTAAAGGTCGATCTAGAACGACGTCAGTAATCCATGGTTTCTGATCAATTCCAAAACTGTTGCCTATCAATCACCATCGTCGTCCTAGACATTTTAATACAGACCTTAAGCAAACACCACTGGAACGTCAACGACGGCGCCCTTCATATAATATAATTTTTCATGTAAAACCAAGAGAATGAATGACCTTAAGTCTCAAGCGTAATCCCAAACTCGTCCTTGTTCTCCATACCACGTCACTTAGAGCATTTTCACGGTTTTAGGATGACATTAAATCATGGAACGACTAAACTTCTTAGCCGAGTTTGACGTCAAATACAATTGAACAGAATTCTTTTAGATACTTTAAGGCTTTTTACTAGTCAAAAAAACAGACTTCAAGTATCCAGAGAAGAGCGTCAGTGATCCGTGGTTTCTGATCAGTTAAGAAATTTTGGTTGTTTAATAATCGCCATTGTCGACCTAGCCAGCGGCGTAACTAGCGGTGTTTGTAACTTGGGCGGGGAACTTATTACGGGCGGACACGTGGTGCAACATCGCACATAATATTGCATAAAATCCTGAATGGTACAGTATATTTGAAGTTAGAAAAACGTGATATAAGGAAACCAGGTCAACTGTTCACCACTCCTGAAACCTCGGGCTGCCTGAGCACAAATGCTCCTCCGCAAGGGTTGCTGTGGCATTTTCGGTGAGAAAATACTATTCAAGGTTGAGAAAAGTTTTCTTAGAAGATGATATACAGGGAGTAAGGCATCCACAAGTTAGTCTGGACGAATGTACTGTTTCTCGGTTTAGTAGATGGTTGCTATGTAAAGCAGCAAAACCCAGTGACAAAAAAAAACGAAACTTATTGAACTGTTAGTTTTGCGTGTAAAGTCGTATCCTATTTTAAGACAATACGGTACGAAGCAATTTGTATTCTCAAGCAGTTTAGATGCTAAAACAACCAGCTTAACTCAAAATACGACGCCAACACGGACTTTATTTTGAAGATTAATTTGTCCTCCGAAAATATCCCTGAATGCTTACCACGTCCAGCCTGGACCCAGTTTCCCCGAAGTTTTTGAAGTGGTCAATATGTTAATGAAAGCCTAACCTCAAATATATCCTGACCTGACTTTTTGGCTTTAATGCTTACCCTAAATCTAATCCTCCTGTGGAACAATGGCTTGCCATGTTGCATTGTGTGTCAGTGGCTTAACCTTAAGATTTCTCTTACAAACCAAAAGAATTGAAAAATTTGACGTCCCTCGAGTACTCTCCACGCCTTCCTGACTCCACACAAGACGTGACGAAGAGCATTTCCACGCATTCACAATGAACCGACACTTAAGACAAAGGAGCTTTGGGCCGTATTTGACGACTAACGTCAATTGGCTATAAACTAAGATAGTCTGGAAGTGTTGCACCGAGAGAAAATAAGATCCCGAGTGCAGTATGAATGATTTGCTTCACAGCTGTAAAGTTTAAAGTTACTTTGTTTCTAAAATTACACGCGTAGGCGTTGTAGCTTATTTAAACTGAGCACGAAAGGACTCTACCCTGGGTTTGACCTAAGTGACCTTCTAGATCTATAATAAAACATGGACGCCGATTTTAATTTACAGCAGCTGATTTAGCATCATTTAATGTGAGAATCAGAGACTCCTTTGTTTCTACAGGCATGACGCTTAAGGTAACCAAAGTTTATAGTTCAGGTAATCGTTGATCCACAACATCTGATCATATGACCATGCTTACTTATTCATTGATTTTCTTGTCATCTTGTGTCAATAGATGACGAAAACACACTAGTCTTTTAGCGCTCGTGATAACCAGTGGTCCAAACCAAAGATTCATGCACACAAGTCGAGAGCAGCTGATGACGTTTTTATTCGGATTGGCTGCATTCTTAAGGGGACCTAAAGCGTTAGAGGGAGTTTCAGCACAGACGTGTTCTTATGAACTAGAATTTCCGAACGCTTGACCGTTGTGTGGCGGTCACTGTCCATCTGCCTGGTTTTGAGGCACCTCTTCTTTACAAATAATTGTTTTCAAATTGTGCCTATTGATTGTGAAGGCGAAAAATACCATAAAAGAGTGAAGATAATCGCCCTGCTTAGGATTTTGAAGGGTAAAACCTTGATAATGTTCTGTTGCCAACGTTCAACATGTTTTGCGTATTGATTTACAGGTGTTCACATATAGACAGATATAGAATATACATCTGGGCTCTTATCCTTATTTCTCGTAGTTTGCAAATTGTTTAACTGAATAAAAATTTACGTTCCTAACTACCTTATTATCGAGTTGGACTTGGTGACAATGTGCAAGGTAATTTATTGCTTATAAAAAATAATGAAAAATGGAAGACGGTTTTCCATTATGACATATCGTGATATAGAAACGCGAGATGTTGTGAGACTAAAGAGAAAAACCTAAGTGTTTATGTCCTTATATTTTAAGCACACTAACAGGCCAGTCAAAAGTTGAAAAACTAAAGCAAACCATTTAAGAAAGTTATACCTGAAGATACTTTTTTAGCCCTTATTACTTTCACAAATTAATTCTTATTCTTGAATCTTGCACAATTCGTGACGAACAAAGCAATGATACGCTGGTAACCTTTCTCAATCCCTTGCATCTTTTGTATGTTTAGATGCTAGTTCAGTCATATTTGTGTATTTGATTGCTGGTTATTCCAATGTTGTAATATCACTTCAGTTTGCGTGAACCTGACGACCTTGGCTCAATGTTCGTAGAGGCAGCGCAACTGGGGGGTAAAGGGAATATTTATCCACGTAAAATTTTGCCAAGATCTGCCCTTAAAAGAATGAATATTGAAGGAAAAACAACAAACAGAATAACCGGTCATGTAACTCTCTTAAAAGATTCACCTTAGAAACAATGATATAAAAGCAGAGAGCTGCGTCGGTAGTACAGAACGGCTTGTAGATTACCAAAAGGGTTGGGGAACTGCCAGAACTTAAACTTACAGAAACTGACGTTTCGAGCGAAGGCATTCATGTTTCATTCTAACGAAGGGCCTTCGCTCGAAACGTCAGTTTCTTCTTAGAAACACGATGGTTATGCGTATCAATGTTAACGGATCAAAAACTCTTCCCTATTTTCCATGCATTTTGACAAAACCAACTCCGACGCTCTAGGGCGTCAATTTATCCAATTCATTTTGAATAGGCATTTCAAATCCGACCGGCGCTAGCTGGGATGACGAGTATTATCTTCAGGTCCCATGACTTATGATTTGGGATTAACAACAAACTTGTCACACATTCTGTGCAGGCAGGAAATGGAGGTCCAGGAGATAAATAGTGGAAAACAATTCTTGAGTTCATTATTTTCGAATATTCTCCGGAAATATATCCAACAAGATAACAATCAGATGGTTCTATTCCTTGGCTCCTCATTAGGATGTAAATATCTGAAGCAGTATAACTTTACGTGGTGTCCTCAGTTAGTTGTACCCCCTTCACTTGAAAAAGCTCTTGCCGTCTTGGTTAGAGAAAATTCTTGTTAGAAATATTGGGGAAAGGATATTACAACTTTATGGTCCCCAGTATCGCAGCCCTTAAGCTAAGTTCTGGTATATTCCATGTCTTATGTATTCGATATGAGCAGTTTGTAACTGCAATGTATTGATTTTGTATGGATATCATACGAACCTAGCTCACGATCTCATGAAAAGAAACTACCATCTCGCGTTTCGGATCAAATCGAAAGGATCAGTATGAGATCATTTTACACTGGTTAGCATTTTGATTCAAGTCGCGTAACTTGAGTTACTCACGAAAGGTTTTAATAAAATGGCCAAGTTATGATTGATATGTAAACGGATAATTTAAACTAACTTCGCTAACGTGACTATGTACTGGAATTTTAACACTATTCATAGGCTATACAAACTCCCTGTTGCGGCAATCCGTTTCATGAGTGCTCGGTTTTGTTCAAAAATGATAAGACAGGGAACAATGTTACTTTTTCTCCTGGTGCTTTGTTTGCTTTGCGAAACTCAAAACCGGCATGCTGGCAAAGCACGAACTTAGTTAAATCTCAACGCAAATTCAGTATTGATGCTGACCACAAGCGACCAGTGTAAACTAGTAACGCATAAAAAGACACACCAAAACGCTAGAATGGTGGGGTATATAAATACTTAAATTATTATGGCTTAGGTTTTAGCGCGCGCGGTATTTCCTGTGAAGTACCATGGCTTGACGTTCTGTGTTCTTCCTTACATTCCCAAATGTAACGGAGAGGATCTTATTTTACGAGAAAGTTGGATGAAATTGGCAACAAAACTCGTGCCTTTCCTCTCAAACATTTTTTTTTTCTAGTGGAATACAAACCATTATATGATTGAAAATCATAACATTGTCTGGCAACAGTTTGAAGCAGAGAAACTCTAATTTATTCTAACTCGGGACTATCTTATCTATAGGAATAATCTTCACGGACATAAAAGGTGCTTAATTCTTACATTGAAGCGTATACCATTCTATCATGTATAAAATCTTATTTTAATTTTGGAACTTTATTTCATCATGAAATCCATAATATTGTAAAATTGTTCTCTGTTGTTCGCAATGGATATGTCTTGCTCTTGTCAGATTTAAATATTTTACCTACACATAATCTATAAAACTAATTTTATAAGATCTGTTTTTCGTTAAATGGTTTAATGTCACATTTTCGAAACGTGCAAGAAGTGCTAGGTGCCTTAAACTGTCTGCGGTGGGTTACTTCCCACTAAAAAACGCCCAGTAATTAATATTAACGTTTGACTCTGGTCATTCTGCTTCAATGGATTCGAGGGGCGATTATTGGAGAGTTGTTTAAAGCTGAGCGCTTTGTCAGAACAAGCGCAGCTTCGTCAGAAGTCGACTCCTCAAATTGCCTTTTGATTTCGAACTCATTAGTGATTTTATCTCATTGCAATGACACCTGAGCCGTTTGTCCAATACGATAGTCGCTTAATTAACATGCCTCTAGAAATCACCTCGACTTTTTATGGTTATAGTGTGACCTCTTGGCAATTAAAAAGACCATTGTTCCAAGTTTATCTGATCATCTTCAATCCTCCAGTGATCTCTGGAATATTAGCAAAGTTGATAAATCAATGAACGACATGATCAAGAGTCTTATGAGCCTCTTACCACGAGTGATCGAAAATATTTGTGGAAAAGTTGCAAGGGCAAGATCCATTAGCATGGAATCTTGAGATGATCACACAGGAAGCTCAAGCCGAGAAATTAAATGCCATCTCGATTCAAGTAATATAGGCGATAAAGTTGTACCGAGATTTCAAGTCTGTGAAGAGACATAGGTCCCATGCGTACAAGACTAAACTGTGGAGCAGTTTATTAATCACGGTCATTTTTGCCATTGCCGATTTTCCTGTTTTTAGAGCAAACTATATGAAGATATTTTTCGAACAGAAGCGATAATCGTACGTTGTTGACCAGCAGACATTCCCACTTAGAGATCGATTAAGTAAATTAAATTGTGGTTAAGACGCTTGCCATGTTTGTGAAGTGTTCACACCGCCCACAATTTAAGCCCTTCCAGATACAACTGTCATGGTTTTAAAAAATTCCATTTTGTGTCAACGGCCTAAATGTGCCAAACGTTAGGGTGCATCCGGCAAGCACAATGCTTAGCAAACATTTTCCGAACGCAAAGTTTAGCTAAGTATAACAAGACTAAAGCTTTTCAATAAACTTTAGATTTTGTGTAAAGTTTACAGACTCTCACAGTCACCGAACTTGTAGAGGAAGATATGAGGGAAAGATACCTGTGGTTTAGTTAATGGGATTTTTCAGTCAGCAACTGAGGCAGGATTAGCACTTCTTGCATTCACTCACATCCGACATTTCACACTCAAATGTCTGGAGAGCATGACGCTTGGCGTTTCACATAACACACAAGTCCTTTTGTCCTGTCACGGATGTGTGCACTCAGAATTTAAGAGGGTCAAAGAAAGGAGGAATATTAGGGAAATCTATAGGGATTTTGAGAAAAACCGGGGTGGCTTAAGCCTATAGTCACCTTATCCCGTCACTTTTACCATTACTGGTAAGGATTTTTTCCTCGTTTTGTTTAAATGTGTCACTGGCGACTTCCGAATGACCACACTGCAGAGTTGACATGTTTGGCTGTTGAAATGCTTATCGTCAGTTGGCGAAGTGTCGAGATGACACACGCCTTTTGTTTCAGGCCTTTTTTAAATAATTACATTGTCTACTTAGCGCTGATTGCAAAGTGAACAGCTTTTCGCCCACGAGAGGTCCCCCATTTCAGTCTTACGCTCTAGCAGACAGGTCGCATGAAATGGAGGTCCCTAATCGAACGTCATTCTCTGTTCGAGATATCCTCAATATGCCAGAGCCCAACGAAAGAGAACTTACCTTGAAGAAAGAAGAAACAAAAGGAGTCGAGAATACGACTGAATTCAAAGGACCGTCGTCAGAGAACCTATTTAGACCACCAAGTTGTGAAGGAAGAGAGACAAGTTCAAGAGGTAAAAGCAATTACTGCAATAGTTACTCAACATCGATAACAAGTGCACTGTTTCGACGTGCTTCATGCAATAACATACACTCCAAGAATAACAAAGAGTTGTTTGTAGTTTGGGAGAGGAGAAAAGCTTTTAAATGATCGAGAGAAAAATGGCGTTAACCAATTTAAACGTCACAAGCCGTAATTGATTCGAGAGCTCTTCCTTCTTGTTGAATGTATTAGTCATGGAAACATAGTAACGTGATTGAATAACTGTGCTGTATTTCATTGTCTGCAATGTGAAAATCTGTTTAAGTTGGGTTATCTTATCTTAAGTAATTAAAACGAATTGAACACAACCCATTGTGTGTGGCTGGCTGGCAGTAAGGACAATATGGTGTCACGTCCCGTCCCAATTAGCCCAAAGAACGATTCCTCGACTGATAAGAACTGATTTATATGGGCTCACACTGCATGGTATGTTATTCTTCCCTAATAAAGAGAAACTAACGCCATTTTATCTTTTTTTGACAGAAAAACAAACGAGACACTTGCCTTTTGCGGACGTTGAGTCTGAAGACAACTCGAAGGGAAAACAAAAGAAAAGGAAGCGTCGAGTTCTTTTCACAAAAGCTCAAACGTTCGAACTAGAGCGTCGTTTTCGTCAGCAGCGTTACCTTTCAGCTCCGGAACGAGAGCATTTAGCAAGGATGATATGCCTCACACCCACTCAGGTAAAAATCTGGTTTCAGAATCATCGTTACAAACAGAAAAGGCACATAAGTGAACATGGCGAAGACGGATTCGACGCCTTACATATGGCTCAAGCTGTACCAATTCCAATGTTGGTCAGAGATGGATTGGTCTACCATAATCCTGTGGGTAATTACACGTCATATTTTCCACCTCATGCCGATTTTTGTAACGCTTATTCGCATCTACCGTCTCCTCGGTACTTTACGAGTTCTTATCATTCATGGTGAGCCGTTATGCAACTGAGAAAGTTGATTTAACTAAAAAAACACGAACAAATTCCAGATTCAAGTGTTGAAAATGAACGTAAATGAATTGATTCATAATAGCTTCACTGCCCCTTAGAGCCAACATCAAGATTAGCATCAGGAAGTGGCTAGCAATTCGCCATAGAGGTGTTTCAGCCAAAGCGTTCTTGAAAAAAAACAAAGCGTACGCAGACATCTAATTTGAAACTTCAGAAAAGAGTGCTCCTTTAAGGATGGAGCGTAACCAATTGTTCTTGTAATTTTGAGTATAAACTTACTGAGCATTGAGAGAAAATTGATTGTAAGGACATAACACATCGCCATTGTATATATTAATAAGGTATTTATTTCAGCTATTGTACAGTTTGTTCCATTGTATTAAAAAACGGTTACCAAAGTGACTGTTATGAGTGTGTACCTAGTTTGTCCAAAATAATGGCCCTGAATTCGTGATACATAAAGGTGTACGCGCAGTTTATTCTCTAAATCATATATAGCACGTTTTCAGTTCTTCTTCTGCGTGTAACTTGGCCAGTGGCCGTCTCCCATGAACCGATCTCGACATTCCACTTGGCAAGGCATAACTTACACACATTGCCTCATGATTTATTCAACTTGTAGGTTAGACTTTGTAGACAAGAGTGACGACTGACTCGTCGTAAAATTATAATGTAACTTTAGCTTACAGGTGAGATCCTATAAGTCTAAGATTTTCAGAACCTGTCCTCACAAATTACAGGCCTATCGGTAAAATGCTGATCCAACTAGTTTTTCGGATATGTTTATCCATGTCTAAACATTCAATATAGCCATAACTTCGGTGAAACAAAGTTGTATGTAAGACATTTTTGATTTGGTTCACAAAAGCACTATCGAAACCCCTGATTCCGTGCAACTTTGCGCAACTTGTTCACAAGACACGGTCATATGCCCGGACGTGAAATCTACGGAATAGGATAAGGGTCAGACTATGGTAAAAGTTGCCAAGACAATATATGTTGAACAAGATGTCCCAATGCAATACGTACAGACAAGTGGATAACAGTTAAACTAACGACAAAGGAGGGGGGAAATTGCAATCTGAAGAACCGTAGAATCAAGGGTGGAAGTCATTTTAATATTTCAATTAAGCATTTCCCTGCATTTTCCATAACCAGTCTATGTCAACATAAAAATCATAAGCTGCTAAGCGTGCTGCTGAATGTCATCCGGAACAGTTAATAAACACGAAACGTTGTATATGACTTCCTTCGTGTCGACACGGTTGTGTGTAACGTCGGTCGGAACCTTTGGCTGTGTTTCGCCTTGCCTTTCGCCACAACGATTTGCAGTTGAGACTGCAGTAGGCTGAAACATGCAGTGTTAACTTGTAAAATGTTGCCAAGAGAATTGTTCTGAACAATAAGAGTTTACCTAAAATGAATTATAGTCATATAATTTAGTTAAAGGTGCGATAAGGTTAAAGCCTTAGGTCGAAAAGTAAAATCTCGAAATTTCAATGGAGATCAAAATTTAAAATAGTTTTTATGACATTTTCCATGTACTCATAGAGTTTTCCTTCCTTGGGGAGATAAAAATCAGAGGTGCGTTGGAGTAATGTTGTCAAACAGAAATGACATTCAGGATTCATGTCACGAACTCAAGCGACATCTTTGACGATCACTTTGAAATCGCAGAACAAGAATTGGGTAATCGCTCATGTAATTTAAAGTCGAAATCGACAGAACCAGAACTAGAACTGTGTGTAGATGTTGGGAAATTAGAACGTGATTGACGATAATTTGTTAAACAGCTAAAAATTGTAATCACGTTATAGTAATTGGATTCCTTGTTGAATGCCAACTTTTAAACATTCTGTAAATTTCGATGGAATTGGCCTTTGGGCAATCGAGAATGGAATTCTCTTATGTTGAGCAATATGATATATATATATATATATATATATTAGGCGAAATATCGTCCCTTGCAAGGGGTAATGCAAACGCTCTAGCCATGAGGTTATTTTGCCCAAATCAACAATGCCTTTTCCCCGTTTATCTTCAACGCATCTGACATCCGATTCCCTATTTGTCTATTTGTCTGATGAACATCATAATTAATTACGTGAGGCGTAGGAGCTGTAGCTGTATGTGGCGCCAACGTACATTGAAAAAACAGAGCTTTAGCTCGCAAATGTCAACATAAATCCATCTTTCCTCTGCCAGGTCGCGGCTATGCTCTTACCGTGATGACCTAAGAATCGGACCAGTAAACCGAAGAACGCGAATTCAAGTAACTACCCAATCATTGCTATAATTGTAATTTTATTCAAGTTGCCGAATAAACAAACATAAATGTTCATGCTCGTTCGTTCAGCCTCAGTTCGGTTGCGAACTATGCAGTGTCATTTTCACAATAGGTTCTTTACCCGGGCGTATGCCATTATCTCAGGAGAGTACGATTAAATGTTACAGTTCACTCACAAATGTTGCAAAACCTCCTGAGGACACTTGTTACTGAATCGTATACACCAGGAAGACTGTTGGATCAGCCTTAAAGGAAACAGCTCACTGGAACAACTCTTAAATTTAGCACTCAACTCGTGACCGATAAACCCCCGATACTTCCACTCTCCCGATGGGATCAACCTTTTTGTTTGAATCTGGAGTCGGGAAAAACTTTACGAAGATTAAAGACATCAAAGTTCCAAACTTTATAATTTCTCCTCCTCAAGTGGTTGAGTAAAATTATTCCAGTGAAGGTCAGCTTGCGGCTAAGTTAATCAAAATATTCCTGGTTTAACTAGTAAATAGCTTATCGTGTAATAACAGATTGCCTCCTCGCCCATTCCAGGAGAACTTCACTTCAAGCATTTCACAAGTTGTTATCATTATGTATTAGCAAACGTATTATCAACTGATTGTCCAACGTTTCTGCATTAATAAATACGTTAAAAAATTAGTTCAAAAAACACAGCTGCCTTTTTTGGCCAATCGCACGAACAGACTAAATTCCTTGAGAAAATAATATTAAATTTAAGAACGTCTATTTATAGCTTGGCATTCGAGTCAAGCTTATGGCAATACACGATGAACGTGGGTCTTTTTAAAGGAGACTCGATGACGCCACTCTTACAACCAAGCGTAGAGTCTAAAGACTAAACCACAGTAGTTGTGCTGATCTCTAAAGTAGTTTACAAGCATTGTTGCCATTAAGGATTTGCTGAAATGGGGCCGCCATTCTCCTGTGGAGTACTTTTGAAGATAGTGTTTGTTTTCTTGGCATGTTTTCACAAAAGTAGAGGATTATACCCCCAAAGAGTACCTTCTGAATTAGCGTTAGTCTGCCTTCTTAGAATGTATTTATTTAAGGGAATTACTCCAGTTGAGAAATGTATCATATGGCGATACCAGAAGTGCCTCATGTATGAGTAAGAATTTTAGTTTAGATCGTAAACAGGAGTTCTAAGGTATCATGTGAATCATAACACAAGTCAAAAAATGTCGTTTTTGAAGAAAATATTTAGCCTTTTAAGGATAAACATCAGATTGAAAACCTCCTTTGGTATAATTAATTTTAACCTTTCTTTAAGGGTCAAAACGCTCTATATAGTGCCTCATTAACTAAGAACAGAAGTGGGTCTTTTTTCAGTTTCTAAATCGATTTGTTTTAAGAAAAATTGATTACCATTGAACTTATATTATGCTGGCCCTGTTTGATAGTAACTGTTGACAATGTACTATGTTTAGGTCTGTCGGAAAATAAAGAAAAAGATTTGTTGGTTCAAGCTACAACACAAAATAAGCCCATTAAATAACCCAGCGGATAAATAAGCCCTCGCCCTGCCCCCAAGGATTTGATAGATTTTAGTTGATAAAAACTAAGTATTGTACAGCTTGTGTTCAATAATGAGCTAAACTCCTCGTTACTTTGGGTGAAAAAGTGAAATATACAGATACGCAGATTAACTTCACGTGTGTTGTACGCTGTTGTTAGCTGTTGTTCATTCAGGCAGTGCCAGATGTAAGGAAAATGTAGCAGTGCTTTACCCACCAGGAAAATTATAACTATTCCAGTGGGCCGAAGTGTGCTTTAATGTGGCAAATTTCTACTGTTAAAAGTTTAGTTTCATCATGTAAGTACAATGGGAACCAGCTCTTCTAATAACTATAGAACCAAGAAACATTTTCTGTAACTAGCTAACTAGAGCAACACTCCCAACGAACCTTTTAAGTTCTAAGGTCGCTTGCTCAGTTGAGTTTCCAAAACTAAAAAAACATTCTAACCCACATGTTATCTTTTAGCTCCACTTTCCCGCTAAAACATCGATTTCATGACACTGTTCAGTCATATGTTTGTGCTTAAGTTTCATAGTATTGTTAATTAAGTTTCATAGCTCATTGGATAGTGGGTAAATATGAGCTTACTCCTTTAATAGATTATCTGGGAAGACCTAGATATTAATTCATGAGATATGCACACGAAAGAAGAAGTTAAACGAAAATTAGGTTTAGGCACCAGGTAGAGACTGTTGTGCGTTAGCCTGTTGAGGAAGGCTTACTCCCAGAGAGAGCATAGGTCAAGTTCAGGTCTCATCGCCAGTGTAGAATGTAATCGAGTAATTCTGGCTACCTGACACGAATGCTGTGTTCAACTTATGCATTTATTGGTGTTTGTGTTTGTAGGTGTACGTGTTACTCTGTCTATTGTGTAGTTTAAAACGCAGTTCAACTGATGACTTGCGAGAAAGTGTCTGTCAGTCCTTAAATACCAAATATTCCTTTGTTTATCAGTTTAGAAAAGCTTAGGTTTATTCTCGAATGGTTTAAAACTTGAAAACAAGTTTTTAATGTGCTAAGTTCAAAGTTCAACTTCTTATTTAAATCTGTTTTCCGCTTTGCTGAGTGTGGTTTTGAGCTGACAATTATGTGCACACCATACTATATCCCACACACGTTGCAGGTAGAGCACATTAAGTGAGCAACTAATGGCGGAGACTTTTGATATATCACATACCGAGGAAATTTACTTGTTCCTTTCGTTTTTATGGACTTCTGTATTTGCATAGAAGGGATAGAATGGTCAAGCAAACGTTGAGTGATATGTGTCCGACTGCGATTTGCAATAAATCTGATGATACTCCAGCACTGCGGATGTTATTAACGAAATCAATAGAGCTGTTGTTAAACATTATTTAGATAAAAGCTTAAATAGCATTAACCAGCATTACAAAAAATTCGAAATATTTGTCATGATCATCCATGAAGCGAAATGAAAATGCTTTATGTTACCCTAAGGACGGTTCTGATAGAAAACCGAAACAGTGCACATCCTACTGAATAATTTTCCTTCTGATTTCTATGATTTTATGTAAGCGTTTACTTTATCAACCAAACCGACATATTGTTTGTGTATCAATATAAAATAAATATGTCGAAGGAAAGCGTGGGAGTGAACGCTCTTCTCTATCCTCGAATTTACTTTACTGTGTGTTCATTTCTTGCGGATACGCATCTAGTTGCCACAAAATTTAAATTGGATACTCACTTTTATAGTAATGACCAAATGCCTGAATGAATTCTGCAATGCTCCAGAACATCCGTAACAGTGGATTTTGAAACCATGATATTTTGAAATTGCTCTTTTACTTTGTATATTATGGCCATCCGTCTGCAATATAATATAGGTTTGTTAATAAACGATGCAATAGGATAAGTTTCATGGTAGGCCCGTCATTGAACAGTAAAATCAGGTCAATTTATCTCAAGAATAGTCGTGAGAGGCTAAAATTGCGTGCTGGCGTAGCAAGGTGGAAGGGGTTCAGGGATTCAAACTTTACAGCTAAAATCTCATAATTACCAGAGAGTAAATATACTAATTATTTAAGCGCTGTTTAATCGCCCATAATAATATTTAGAAAAAGAATAAACAAAGTGCATGTCCTGTTATCTTTTTTACCACGATACACGTAATGTTAGTCTTGTTTAGATCATCACTTGGCTTGTCGCCACACGTAGAACTACCTAAACCCCACAGGGGTAACGTGTTGAGGACTCTGCCTAGACCTGGTGTGATAACATCACGGTATAACCTCTCCACGAGGAGAGAGAATTTGAGTCTGGAGGTGAAAGAGTAATACAGAGAAAGGGGGAGGGAAGGAAAAAGGGAAGTAAACGAAGAGAAGAAGAAGGAGAGGGATTGAGAAACAGAGAGAGAAAAGGAGATGGAGAAGAACAGGGAGAGGAAAAGAGGGAAGGGAACCACGGAAGGGGGTGAGAGGGAGGAGGAGTGAGAGGATCAGGGGAGATGGAGAAAGAGGGACAGGTAGGGAGGTGGGAAGGGGTGGGAGAAGGAGGAGAGAGGGAGAAAGAGAGAGGGGAGGGAAAGATGGAGGGATGGTCAAGAGAGAGAGGCATGGAAGAGAGAGATGGAAACAGAGAAATGAAAGGAGGCGGAGATGGGGAGGGAAAGACACAGGAAGACATGCACACACAGAGAAAATTCTTAAATATTACAAACCCATTGCATTAATTTGGAATTGCCCATTTGAAAAACCCATTGATTTGGAAAACCCATTGAATTGATTTGGCAATTAGAATTGATTACTCTGTACAATATTAAACAGCACCGTAACTGAGTAGCGTAGGAATTTGGGCAAAAGAAGCAGCAAGCATCCTGCTAAATGACCGAGGTGGAAGGCAGTTGGCTGTTTTTCCCCTCCCTAATGAAGTTCCGACACACAGGTTAATCTTTACTCACCAGCCTGCTCCCACACAGCTTTTTCTAAAAAAAAAAAAACAGTATTACTATCGCCCCTACCGTAAATATAAGTTCTTAGCTCCTTTTCGGGATATATTTTAATTTCACAAAATAACTTATTTGAAATGGGAGGGGACCGAGAGCCGCTTTATTGGGTAGTAAAGTGGTGCGAACTACATCAGGGCCCGGTTGTTCAAACGGCGATTACCCTTAATCCTGGGTTAAAATTTAGTCGGCTCCTGCATTGGACATGTTCTGTTTGATAACTTTAGCTGAACTTTCTAGGATAAAACCTTTCTATACTTATATGATGCACGAACAAAAAACTTTAAACATTCTTTCCTACATCAGCAGTATTTCATCCGCAAAGTTTTCGCTAACCCTGGATTAAGCTAATCGCTGTTTTGAACAACCCGGCCCTGAGGTCTACCCTCGCAAAATTCCCTAAGTTGTCACACCAATGTTGGCTGAACAATGTTACAAAAACACTGTTATTGATAAAACAGTGACGGTTGTTCTCAGTTTTAAATACGTGGTAAAATGCATCGATAGCACAAAAGGTTTAGTAAACTGCCCAAACTTAGAAAGACAAAGTACTATTGTTTCGAGCGAACGCCTCCTGTCAGAGTGACGTTTCATACCGACCAGTGGCGAAGCTAAGCATGGGAGCAGGTAGCTCAATGGCAAGAGCGTGTCACCGGTCACCTGAATTTGGGGGTTCGATTTCCGTCTAGGGCTCAACAATGGTTTTTCTGAGATCACGAACTTTACTAACGTTCGCTGGTCGTCTCAATTTACAACGTTGTCGTTCCATCTTGAATGTTCCATTGTGTACGTTGTTACAGCATTGTTGACTGAACAATGATGTGAAAAGGTTGTCATGATCGCTGAATTACATTGGTGAAAATATCACTCAAGGGAAGCACCGTTGTTCCAACGGGCAGTTGAACATTGCTCACGCCCGTTAACAATCTTGAACAAGTTATACGTGTAGATCGAAGTCATAAGACGATCCATCGTCTCAAAGTGAAAGGAATGCGGTAGCCAGATGTTAATGAGTTTGCATGCAAGTGTCGCTACCAGACTTCCCCATCTGGAGAACCAAACAAGTGACAAATTAATTTTTGAAGGTGCAACTATTCCATGGAAAATATGCCAATTTTTTGCGAGAAATGAAAAACTACTAGGATAATGGACAACTAAACTCCTATAGTTCCAGTAGAAAACCAAACATGTAAAAATGTCCCACAACTTTCTTTCAATGTATGTTCTGAATTAACAAATAAACCACAGGAATAACACACTTCTTCGACTTTTATTGTGTCATAAAGCATAAGGAGGGGACAAAACAAAGTAAATTTCTATGGGGGAGCAAATACCTCCTTTGCTCCCCTTTTACGAAGTTTGAGCTAACAATTGAGCTACCCGTGAAATACCGCAGACTGCTCACGGCTGTTAACAAGGGTGAGCAAAGCTGGTGCAGCACCGCACGATCGATGTTGTGTTGCACCCCGTGAACAAGGTTGTCAACAATGTTCTTCAACAATGACAACAACAATGTTACACCATTGTCGAGCCATCAACGCGCACGCGCAGTAATAACGTGTTAACAAGGTCCAACAAACGACGTGTCAGCAATAACGAACATGATGGTTCTGTTTATGTATTCTTCCCTATTCGAACAACCATTGACAACGTTGTGACTTCATCAATGCGGAACATATATTGAGGGGGACAATCATTTAGCCAACAAGTTTTATGAACAAGTTTCTTTCCTTTCACGGAACATATATTGTTGAAATAATGCACAATATCCTTGGTTCGTCAATGTAGTTTATTCACGAGAACAATGTTGTTGCAGAATTGTTCCTCCAGTAATGTTTTAAGAAGTTGTGAGACCTTTAGGTGGATAAGCGTACTCAGATAGCGAGGGAAGATTAAAGGCGTGCTATTTGTTAGTGATGTTGTATATCAAGCACCTAAGCGGAAATTTTGATGGGTGTTTCATGCACCATCTGACTTGGTCCAAGCCACCAAGGACGATTATTTTAAAATTGCTCGATGGGAAAATTTTTTCCTGGATTGGATTATCTGATGCTGGTTCTGTTACAATTTGGCTACGGCTGTTGGAAGTGTGAATATTTAGAATGCATGCGATAATCCATTATCAAGCGATTTTCTTTCTATTTAACCTTAAGGTATGGCGTCAAATTGTCGCGAAAATTCTCTTCCACTTAAACGAACGAAGACACACACACAGTGTTCCCACTAGCTGCAGCAGATCGAAAAACCCCAAGGCTGTTATTTGCTTTCTTGAATGTCTGTTCACTTCTGTGTTATATTATGTTGTTTAGGGCGATGGGAACCTGGCATGAGTTTCACAGAGCCTTAGAATAAATGTTCTTCTGTTCGTCGATCAACTGTTTTTTTCGTTCAATTTTTAAACCATGTTTTGCTGCTGGCGTTGCGAAGTAAAACTTTGCATTAAAAAAACTGGGTTAGCGTTAGGATTATTTGGGATTAGTTTACCTAGAAAAAGATCAATTTATGAAATTAGGTTTTTCATCTGTATCGAAAACAGTACACGGGGTAGTTTAATTGTAAAGGTATATGTTGAGGCTAGTCTATTGTGATCGGATTTGGGAATTAGCTTAATTGTTCTACCACTGAAAATACGCCAATTTTGGGTTGACTTTCGCAATTTTTCGTTGGATTATCAAGAAAATTTCTACGTTAAGCCAGAAAAGATGATTATGAAAAGCATTATCTACTTAATCTTCTTTTTTTTGACAGGTTTTCCTTTTGGAGGCCTTTTGGAATGCGTGGTCTACACCAAGCCACCCCCAATTTCTCAGCTGCACTGACACCGACAGCCATCAATTAGCTTCACGGTTTAATCCGGACAGAGCAATAGTTGCATTAAACTACATTTAATCCTTCTGGCTCCTTCTTATCTTTTAGCTTATACTCTATACTCAACATAAAAGCATAGTGTTAAAAAAGGAAATTTATATGTTAAAACCTAACAAAAAGAGGAATTCACAACTTTCTAAAGCTAACAGCGTGAAGCCAGAAAGAAATAATAATCTCACCGCCGGCAAAAAAAAGGGCTGAAGATTTTCCTTCAAAAGATCGAGAAATAAAGAAAGCGATTTATAAACTTTCTACTTAAAGCGGCTTGGTTGTGTCATTACTCGCGGGTCTTGTGGCTTCATTAATATGGACCTCCTATGGTTTAATTTAATCTGCATTGTGTTTTAAGTAAATCTAGATTAAATTCTGACTCACATGACGGAAAAAGCACAATCAGAGGACGAAAACAGGATAAGACAGTGCGAGAACTATTGGGGGATAAAACAAGCATTATACTTCGGCATCAGCACAAGCAATATCTCAAACACAAGCAACAACACGAGCACAAGCTCAAAGACGATCATACAAGCATGAATGTTTGCATTAACTTAGGCAAAAACATAACCACAGAAACAACTACGCGAAACTTTAGAAAGCAGCTTGCATTGTGCGCATGCTTGGGTTAGTTTCAGAGGCGAATCTAGGCTTGCTCACCTGCCTTGGTGATCAACCATTTCGAAATTGAGATTCACCTTGTGTAAGTTCTTGATTTAGAAGTCACTCCAAATCCCACAAAGGATTCGGTTTGTTTTCTTGCTTTTGTCGTGATACCACGAAGGTATCATATTGCTATTATGAGAGTACTTGTTTGTGCATGTATTATCTCGCATCAGGCGTACGATACCACGTTGTGCTTGTGTTTGCGGTTACGTAACCAAATTTCAAACCAGTGTTTCAGCTTGTTCTACTCTGTGTGTGTGTGTACTGATCTGTTACCACCGTTCACACAAAAGATATGGTTTCCTAAAGGTGAATGCTTGCGTTGCCTCAGGGTGGTGGCGTAACTAGGACTTTTTCCAGGGGGAATCTTTACGGGGCTTTAGTGAATTTAGGAGGTTCCAAAATTCCAAATAGATTTGCGAGAGGAAAGTTATTATTACTTGGAAAACCTAAATTAATTATTGTAACATGTTTAAACTGTTTGATATATAACCATAGATTTGGAAGGTAACACATTCATTCTTACAAATTTTAATATCTTAGAAACTTTATAATTTGATAGTTGGTGTTTTCTTGGCGCAAAGAATCACGGTAAAATGTACAAACCACCATGTTGGATTATAGAAAAGTCTAGGTTGTCAGTGTTTATATTACTCTGCCGTTGGGTGGCTCAGGTGGGTATTAGCTGGGTCTGAGCCCCAACGTCGGCCGGTAGTTAGGTCGTTGCCTTAGACTGGACTATTCAGTTTGCCATTCGTGTTCTCTGTTCTCCTGAAGGATTTTGGTAACAAAAAAAAGTTGATTGGGTGAACCAGTGGCGGCTCCAGGTCTGACAATATGAGGGTGGGGCAATTGAGGGGCAAGGTAGGTATGGGGCAAGTCTGCGATTAATACATTTAGTCGTCTGGCAGTTTCAAGTACTAGGACTGAGCTGTGCAATGTCAAGTTGAACAACTTCAAATGTATTGCCTACGCTCTGCCATCTGAGTCCCACCATCTCAATGGCAAGAACGTCTCACCGGCGATCTGAAGATCGGTGGTCCGACTTCGGTCTAGGGCTAAGAAATTTTTCTGAGTAAAATAGTTCGAGGAACATATTCAAAAAGGTAAATAGTATTTAGCGAAACTTGCTAGCGGTTTTAGTGGGTGGACAATGGCATCAAACTCCCTGTAAGATTGTCTGACGCGTAAACGTAAACTGTCTGGAATGATAAGAGCTACTTGATTAAAAATAGACAGCACTGATTTGGTTGAACGCTAAGAGTACACTTGTTGAAGTTTGGATTATCATCTAGAGGTGTTAGTGGCCACGCAGAAGCCACTGAGACAGTTAAGTGCTTGTGTACTGCAAGCGGTATGCAATACGAGAAATTTGTTTTGTTGTTTTGTTTTAGCTGGAGAAATCCTTTGTAATGTGACTGACTCAGGCGGAGGTAATTAATAAAAGAACTAAAGAAGAAATATAAAAACAGAAAGGAAAAGATAGACAGGATCGGGTTGAAAAAGAAATAAAATACAATAGAGTGCAAAAAAATAGGCACTACGCTCCAACATTCACGTTTGAAACTCTCTTGTTTTTTTGTCCGCTTTATGGTTACTAATGCAAAATATTAAATCAAACCTCATTTTTCAGTTTAACGCAACAGACATAAGTAGTCGAGAACTCCTTCTGGCTTATGTGATAGGAGTAATGTCATCAACCTATATTAACCGTAACAAACGAACCAGAAGTGAAACACAATCAGGATTGTCACTCACGTGTGTAATGTGGGGTGTAGTTTTCCCTTGTAATCAGGAGTAACTACTAATTTGGAAAAATTGTTCGTAATCTTAGACCAGACACTATTACTTTGAACGTATTTGTAATGAAGGATGCAATTAGAAGTAACTAAAAGTAATAAATGTTGGTCTGAGTTAAATTTAACTTCAGCTGGCAGTTTACTATTTTGAATTTCCTAATTCAGTTCACATCCAGACACATTTTTGCCGACTGTAATCCAATAAATTTCCCGACTACACGGATGACTAGGGAGTGTACCACCCCCGACATCTCCTTTGACGGTCCTGAGTAGAACGACATTCATAATAGACCACTAACTTTCAGCAGATTTAGTTGTCAAAGATGGCCGTATCTATGAACCTCTGGCAATTATATTAAGTACACCCAGTTGATAGGTTACGTTCACATGAATGAAAACTGCCAGATAAAAAAATTCGCGGATCAATTTACGACAAAGACTGAACAGAGAGATCGGTAGAATGAAGTTTGATGTCGATTTTAGAGCGGTTAAAAGAAGTTCGGTTCAAAAGGTGGTCTCAAATTGGGCTCAACAGATAAATATGGAGCATAAGCTGATTTTAGGGGAGGCTGAAAATTGGGGTGTTGTCCCCGAAGTTTTGGAGCATCTGACTATCTAAGCATTTGGCGGGACGCCCTCCTATCCCACCTTATCTACACGATAATCTTCCATATGATCTCTCCCAGATATATCCAAGATTTAGTGAAACGCAATGTCGACTGGATATTAATGTTGTAGTATCAGCGACATAGGCATCAACACATTAGTGAGAAGAATAAAAAATATAGTGATGTAAATACAAAAATAAATACAGTAAACTTCAAGAAAGAAAGTTTTGATAGATATTCGCGTTATCAACGGAATACATATCAATGGAACGTGTCCGTTGTAAAACAACGATGCTTTCAGCTTATTGCTACAGAATATATGTACCGTGATATAAGCTGCTATAGTCTGTAAGGTATGGGAAACCTTGAGATAGATGCGGTAGTCTGTGATAATTGTTTGGAAACGTTACAAATCTTGCCCTCCACCAGAAAAATATATGTACGCCATTGGATGCGTAGGTTTTATAATTTGCAAACCCATACTCATAGAGCATCTCGCCTGGTCTCACAACAAATTTATGCCACTCAGCCGATAAGCCACGTCTCTGAAATTATCATGTTCTTTTATGGAAATTTGCCGGACCAACCAGTGTAACTGAGTCTGTAGAAACAGAAAGTCTCCCAGGCAAAATTCAGATAAGGAATAAGAGATTTCAAGAAATACCTACGATAGGTATTTCTTGACTCTTTGAAGCTGTAATGAGTTTTAAAGGAAGAAATATGGGCTCTAACGTGATGTGAGTCACGCGGCTTCGCGCAGATCGTCTCACTGTTTACCTTTCAAATTGGTTCTCTTATCTCTTGCACAGCTCCAGCGAATCCAAACCATTTCCACAGATTTCTTTGTGATCAGTCTTTTTTTTTTCCCGAAGACGAGATGTGCTGGTGTCGTTTCTGCTGTTTTGAAATGTCGCAAACGAAACTGTTATCCGGCCCTCAAAATTTCGGTAATTCTGCTATTTTGAGTACAACAACAGTATATTATTCGCTCTATTATAAGACCGGAATAGGTCACAAGAAAGCGCGATGAAGATTAAACCCGTCCCGTTTATTCTTATTACGGAATACTCCACATAAATGCACCGTCAGTATAACTTTTGTGACAAATAAGGATCACGAGAAAGTCGATCTCGGTGAGGTAGCAAACAAGGACTTTGTCGTCGTCGAATGATCGGTCATCTTTAGTTAGCAACTTATCGACGACTACATGAATAGCAGCTTTTATATAGTCTGAATTTGCATCCAAAAAGGGAAAGAATGAATAATTTGTAGTACATCACCGCGTCCATGAGCATATTTCCACGTCTTCACAATGGGTAAACGTGAAAATGTTCTGGTAATTTGAACCTAACCAAACCGGTCAGACTTGCACAGAAGGGTTTTAGAGGAAGGAAAAGAACATTTCTCATCCACAGTTCGTCCCACAGTGGCGAGTGCGAAAACATAGGCTGCTTTGTCAAATGCCTTAACCGTCCTATCTAGCTCTGATTCCCAGTTCTTGTCATGGACGAATGACCGAACATGGACGTTTGTTGACGACAATGAAGACATACATTACCAATCTTTGTTGCTCATCTGAGGCGATTCAGCTCAATTACTAATGGCGTCTCATGACACCCATAGTCATTGAGAGGTTCTGGGTTCGATTCAAAGCAGCCAGCAAACGACAAGCTTTCACAACCATCCCGAAGATTACGATTATATTGATTTGAAATTGTAATGATGTTAGTATGCTACAAGCTATCTTGTTTTTACTGTCCAGAAAACTACTCACATATTCCTTACCGAAAGCGTCGAAGTCGAAGAAGATACTGCAATATGTCCACTTGTCCAGAGAGGTGCGGGGATAAAAGTACTTCTGTTTACTCAATGAGTACAGTTTCAACCATGAATTACAGAACTTCAGGATGAAGAGGTTCTTTTTTAAGTTATATTGAGCCATTTATTTTCAAGATAGACAGGCGAGTTTGAAAAACGTCCACCTTGAACAGCTCACGTGATGTTCTAGGTCATGCAAGTACTAACAAGAAAGGTCTCGTGGGATTTGGCCTTTCATCGGAAAAACAACCACTTGTGAAAACAAAAATTCTTCTCGTTTGATTGCTCGTTTATTCAAATATTTGAATTAAAGGCAGGATTGTATAGTAAAACAAAATGAACTTCTCCAAGTACTCAGATTCTTTTAGGGATAGCTCATTATTTATGGCTGGGGTTGGAACCGAAGCGAAAAGTTTTTGAATTTAAAAATTTTGCCAACCCAGCCGTTAATATGGAAAAAAAATGCCTTTCCCAGCCTTCAAAACGAACAAAAAACAATTACCTAACCTATAAATTTTTAACTCAAATAGAAACGTTTAATTCATTCACTACCAGAAATTGCATCAATCTTAATGTAATGAAAAAGTTTAAGACTAAAAAAAAGCCAAAGAGCAACAATCCAAGGAAAAAAAGAAAATAGAGATTGCTGCCAAAGCTAAATTGGGATGACAGAGATGACCAAGCAAAAGACACGAGCGGTGATGAAATTCCTATTGACATTTTGGATGATGAAATCTAAACTATTTTCAATTTATAAACATTTTAGATTACATTAAACAATAACCACGATGGGAGAAGTGATTTTTTTTAGAAATTTCGATTTCGGTGTAAACCGCGGCCATAAATAATGACCTGTTCTTTACAACAAATCCGACGACGGAAAACGGATATCCAGTATATTATAACCAGTTTTAAGATATAGATTGAACAGTTTATAAGCAAAATAATCTCCAATTTGCAGCAGGGGCATGGCTCCCCTGTATAAACAATTTCAGCCCCCCCCACTTCTAAATAGCTTCCGCGGCCCCTGCAACGAAACAGTATTTACCCCTATACTACTCCGGCTACATTTCAAACCGCTATTAAAACTGTTCGGATTTATACGGCTTTATACGGTTATTGAACTAAGAGATTTTTTCTTTCTACAATGTCCAAAATACCGTTGTTGCACTTCACAACACGCTTTCTTTGACGAAATGTCACGAAATTCTACATTGATAAACTATGTTAAGTTTGTGGAACACCACGTTTTATTTATCGCTGAGCTTTCGGCCTGTTGACTCAGGACTTCATCAGAGCAAGAAAACAAACAGTGTAATTTTAATTAACTAAATCTGAAGACAACAGGGTACAAGAATTAACCGAACAGAGCTGTCCATGTGCTGTTCAATGGCTGTCCTTCTTGGCAAATTGTTGGATTTCTTGCAATTTCTATGGATTCTCCCATTCTCCGGCTGAAGTAATGTGATGAAGTCCTGAGTCAACAGGTCGAAAGCTCAGCGATAAAATAAAACGTTGGTGTTCTACAAACTTAACATGGCACAACTCACCATGCAAAACTTCGAAGGATTGATCAAATTCTACATCGTTTGTAATTATTAATGCGACTCTTACCTTAAAGTGTTTACCACAGTTATTCACATTGAATTTCTGTTTCATTTTACTTTCCTTTTGTTGACTTTTGAAGCTTGCTCCACAGCTAAACTGGACGAAGCTTCCACAAAGCGAATTTGCCAGACATGTTGTCATAGTTTCGGCGGGAAAACCATTAGCCAATCATAACGGAACATTGATACGACCTTTTTTACCGGTGAAAAAAATCGTATCAGCAATAAAGACGGGGGTCGATCAGTGTGGTTGATAAAAAAAATGAGGGGGTGTCACCAGCCCGAGTACCTGGGCCCTACAGATCGCCAGGAGAAAATTGACTTTAATGGAGTATCCCGGCAATGGTGTAAGAATGAAAATGACAATAAAATTCATTCTTGGATATAACAAAGGAGTTTCAAGTCCATGATATTCTACATGTGCAACTCACCAGTCAGAGTGAAAGTAAAAACAGTGATATGAAAGTAGAGTGCTGCGTCGGCAGACTTGAACGGCTTGTAGATAATCAAAAGGTTTGGGAAACTGCCGGAACTTAAGAATGGTTAAACTGACGTTTCGAGCGAAGGCCCTTTTCACTCCGACGAAGGGTAACTATTCTTAAGTTCCGGCAGTTTCCCAAGCCTTTTGATTACCCAGAGTGAAAGTAACCTTTCCGACATTCAATGCGGCAAATCCGCGAATTAAATTGTAATTCACAGTTCAGCTTGATGCTTTCTCATAAGTATTGCTCTACCACCGTTTCCAAGCACGGAGTTATGGCCGGTCGCTCGCAATCATGTTACCCCCTTAGGACAATTCTAAGTTCATCAAGCACCAGTCAGATCCCAATCATATCCCATGAACCTCGATACCATTCTTTTTAATCCCTGTGTATTGTCTTTGCTGTGATGACCTTTGCACAAATTGAACGAGCAAAAGTCAGTGAAAATCAAAATAATGCCATCAAGGTTAAACGGGAATGATAAGGACCAATTTCTATTGGGCACTAAATAATTTCTGGGAAATTTAGTTTTCAAGTCAGTCTTTTGAGCCCAGCTACAGTTAATTTACTTTTAGGAAATTCTGGGCGAGTCTAGCTGGAAAAAGCGCAAAATTTGCAGGCAATCACAGTCTTCTTGAAAAGCATGCAGGGAGTTCATGTAAGAAAATTGTTGAACATTTCAATTGTCAACTAAATTTTTTTCTTCTTGAATCTCAAACCAAAGGGGGAAAGCAATATCGGAAACCCAGCATAATCGTCTAGCGTCAGCCAGAGTAAAATTAATAAGTTGCCGGTATGGCAACCCTGGCCAAAAAAGGGTTGAATGTCAACAACTGAAATTTCAGTCCCTCTCCCACTTTCATTTTGATTATATTTTATACATAATTAATATTACCTATTATTATTCGATTTATTTTTGTCACCATTTTTCATTGGCTAAAAGACCACTACGTTGATGACTTTGAGCGAGTAATGGTTTGCTCCTGCGCATTGATTAGGCAACGTTGTTTTGCTGCAAATAATACTCTGCTCATGCGAATTACCTTTCTCCTTCGTAAACAAAGCTCGTTCGGTCAAGTTTTGAAAAGAAAAGATGTTAAACTACATTTATCTGTAATAATTCATGAGGGAAGACAACAGAAATTGATGTTTAATCAACTCTTGTAAATTCAGCTACAGGATCTTTCTTTACTTACACCTTTTCCAAATACCTTAACCTTTTTCTTGGCTGAAATGTTTCGCGGCCCCAAAATAGTTCGTATACATAAACCTTCAGATGCATGCATTCGATAAATTATATGCAGTACTCGCGTCCGAACTGGGTGAAATTTACTACGGCTGGCCTTGTAAATCCCCATACAGTTCGGCCGTCGATACTGTATATATCACATACAAACCGAATAATAGAATTGAGTTCGGTTATCGTAAAATATCGTGATCTGTCAGTGTCTCGCAGAGATATTATTCGCCTATGCCTTCGGCATCGACAAATAATTGTTCAACTCGCCACTGACAAATCACGATATTTTCCTCAACCTTGTCCAATAGTTGTTAAATTCTCGTAAAACCCGATAGTTGCCTGCCTGAATATTTCAACTAAAATTCAGGAAACGCCGGCGGACGACAGAACGACGAGACACGGGTTCATTATTTTTTTATTCAAATGTACGCTTCTTCTGAGGCAATAAAAACGTGCTCTTTATCAGAGACTTTAAATCAGTGGCACGCAACTGGAACTTATTTCACAATACAATAAGACCTAGGAAATATTCTGGGTGCAAAAATAAATCTTTATATTTAACCTGTACAATTATTCCTTAAAAACGAATTCTGTTCATGTTTTGAATGATTCACTCTCACGACAGTCTCGATATAACACTTAAAAACGGCGCCTTGTCAGGCAATAAATAAATTTTCTTCATTTAACAGGAAATCCTCATTAATAAATTTCTTTCATAAATAACTCGTAAAAATCCTTTGTACACTGGTAGCCTGCCCAGCCGTGGACGACGAAGGTGTAGTCACCAACTCCTAGGAAAAGATAAATCGACACGATTTGGTTAAAAGGTCGCACGAAGAATATTCACCAACTTAATTTTTCCATATTTAATTATAGCGCGATCTTACCTGTCATACATTTGATTCTCCTTTCTCTGCTAAAAGTAAAGGTCTGATATTGGTCACTTCGTGCTGAAAAAAGAAATAAAAGAATTTTAATCAAAAATTATGTGTAATTCACAAAATCAGCTGAAAGAAACGATGCCTATCGACCACTCCAGACACCCCGAAGACACTGGGTTCCGGGTAATCAGTGCAATTGGTCGTTGTAAACCTTTAGCCAATCACACCTCGTCCAGGTTACCTAGACCCCAGTCTTTCCACGGTTTCTGTAGTGGTCAATTGAGCTTCTCTTTTAACAGTTGACTTCTCAAGTATTATACGAGTATTATTACTCAAGTGTTATTCTAAGCGTGTGGTATAAAAGGTTAAATAATCTATGGAAAAATTGACAAACGTTTTCGATCATCATTAGGTACGTTTTTATTACGTTGCACAAAGACATCGAGGAACGCCAATTAAGAGAAGGTTCAGAGCTCAACTGAGCAATAGATGCAAGGGACAAGTTGGGAGTACATGAGCGCAAAAGCTCTTTCCAGTGTCCTCCCAACTTTCCAAGTGCATCTGTAGTTAGCCGAGCACAAAAAGGCTCGAAGCATGGGATACGACACGAAATAACCCTTTCTCTACTGAGGACGTACGCGTTACGACAGCAAGATTTCAAGTTTTCTCCTCGGCAAGTCCAAATCCTTAAAACACTTCTGATTGGTTACGTGACAATCCCGTGCTACTACAGGTAAATTGAGCACGCGCAACAACCAATCAAAAGTGTCAATCAATGTCAAACCTTTTTTGTGTACAGTATATCTCTCCTAATTACCTGATTCTTCCTTCTTCGCGCATTAAACGAAGCCAGCCTAGAGGTATTCAATCTGACGCCAGGAACGGGAAAAGGAGGGCGAGGTGATATCATCTGGAAAAAAAGTAACGTTAAAACTATACAAATAAATAAAGTAAATTTAAATTTCAAGCCTGACAAACAGGATAATTCAAACTGAACTCGCCTGGCGTTTTGTCAACACAGGACAAATGCTTCACAGGTATATCAAAAACATAACTCAAGTTACATACCTTCATCCATCTCATATCCAAACAATCACTAATTTCTGGTCTTCGCCTTTAAATCGAGAAAACTACGATTAGATAAAGTACTGCGAAATGGTAAAGAGTACTGCGAAGAGTAAACTGTATATGAAATGAAAATTAAGTTTCTCTTGTATTCTTAAAATTATAGCGCAAGCTCTTTTACACTTTTTCCATATCTCACTTCGTTCTTGCGATATTATACAATTATTGGACGAAGTTGAGCAAAATATCGTGATTTATCAGTGGCGAGCAGATCAATTATTAGATTAATTATTAGATCAATTATTAGATCAATTATTACAAATAGAAATTAATAATTATTAATTATTAATAATTATTAATAATTAATTATTAATAATAATTACTATTTAATTATTAGATCAATTATTATTAATTATTTCTGTGCAATTATTAGATAAAGTACTGCGAAATGGTACTAAAGAGTAAAGTGTACATGAAATGAAAATTAAGTTTCTCTTATATTCTTAAAATTATATCACAAGTTCTTTTACACTTTTTCCATATCTCACTTCGTTCTTGAGATATTAAGATTTATTTGATAATACCATGATCGCCTCGTTTTCTATTGTTCTCACAGGGAATTTAAATCCCGTATTATCCTCATTACGCATGCAACAGGGAA
>JBAHVQ010000262.1:881894-920559 GCA_036872915.1 Nanipora kamurai | reverse complement strand
TGGACTTTCACAAATCTTCCCTCGGCAGCGGGCAATTTAATCGCTAATTTCCCTCAAGCCATGTTATTACTTATAATAAGTAAATAACACCTTGTATACGTCACGGTGCATAATGAGTTGTTGTAAAATTAGGAATATTGTTGAAGTTACGGAATAATGTCACATGAAACTGTGAATGTCGGTGTACTTACCTCATAACATTAAACAGACAAAGTTTCTAGTGACTTAACAGAATAATTTCAAAGATATGCGTAATCTTTTCATAACTCATTATATGCTATCGCGTATGCAAGGTGTAATTTACATATCAAATAAATCTTGAGATCTCAAGAACGAAGTGAGACACGGAAAAAGTGCAAAAGATGTTGCGTTATAATTTCAAGGGTTTTTTCATATAAGATAAATTAAATTTTCACTTCATATACACTTAAAGCCTAAAGTAATTACAGCGATTGCTGAATGCACGACTTCGACAAAGAATGCTTAGGACTCACCACTGCTCTCGCACGAGTAACCTTTTGATAAAGAGTTTCGCTTCAGCCGATATGCCCGACATTACAACGTTATCAAGATCATACTGATCCTTGGCGATGTTATCACACATTGTTTGTAAGTGTTCGTCGTAGAAAGGCGAGACGCCAGTCAGCCTAAAATGGAAGTGGAGGAATATCTCATAAGAAGCCTAAGCAAAAAGTAGAACTGGTTAGATATAAAAATGCTTATACGCATTGCTATTTGGCATCGGGGCTTGAAAGAGTATAAAAGTACAGTGCGCCATTTATGGCAGAAATGAAAAAGACGTTTTTTGCGATCTTCAAATACACATATCGGGCCATCCTTATTTTTTTTAACATGAAGCGTAGGTCTATGTAATACTTACTGAGCGGAATAAAGAAAGAAAAATTCAGAGTTTTGACCCAGTTTTTGTACACCGAGAGCTTAACTCACTAAGCTCCGAGGAAACAGAACGATTCATACACTGTTACTGCACTTCGTGTCACGGGTCAAAAAAGCACGTTTCTAACTCAAATTTTCACGCAGAATTAAAAAAGCACTGTTTTCACAGTGTTTCACTAGTCAAAGGTTTACATCGTACACTGATGACGGATATCCTAAGTTAAATAAATAAAAGAGTAAATGAAATTAAGGAAAGACTTACATAACGTGAACGATTACACCAATACTCCTAAAAACGAAAGATAAAGCAAAATAAATTAACGTTTCAGAATGTGCATAACAATGATGTAGTTCTGAGGCCAATGAGCGAAAGACGAAATCACGAAATGAAATTAATATTCGTACCATACGTCTGTTTCTACACTAACTGGAAGGCCTCGGATAATCTCTGGAGCTATGCAAAGTAACAAGGAAAATACAAATTAAATTCAGGATTTAACCTTAAGTGATCATACATAAAAGATCACAGTTGGCTCTCTTAGGTAAAGCACTGTTTATAGAGAAAAACAGGATCTGAGCACTGCTAACAACAGTAAACGTGAAATGTATTAAGGATGGGACGAAGCTTATAGCCGTCGGTGGCTTCAACCGGTTCAGGTTTCGGGTGCTTCACTCCTTCCTTGCCAAGGGGAACTTTTATTATCTTGCTCTGGCAGAAGATTTGGCTCGCCAAAGGGAGGGATGTGGTAGGTAAAAGAGTTAAAGTTAAACTTGATTCCTTTTCCTGATGCCCCGGTCGCGTTCAATTTAGTGTTAGCGACCGATCGGACGGATGTTTAACCACACTAGTGCTGACGAAGGAACCACTATAATCCTCCACATTGTTATGGGCCGATGTTGTAAGATATGTTGTAGCTTGGTATGTGTAGATCTTAACTGCGCATGCTCTTTGAGAAACAGTAAGCAGTCCACATCTACCATATCAGTCCGTGTAACTCAATGGTTAGAGCATCTCACCAGCGACCAGCAGGTAACGGGTTCGCCAGAGGCTTAGCAAACTTTCTTGAGTTAGGTTGAGGAGCATGTCCATTTAAGATACCCCACATTCAAGCCTTAAGTTACGTCAATTGACGATTAGTCGCCGAATCCTCGTTTCAGCCCTATAATCTGAACATATCGCTGGTCAAACATTAGAGATAACGTGGTTTTGGTCTGCTTACCAGAGAATTCTGGGTTACCGAGAAGGTCTGGGATAATGTTTTCGTTAGACATGGTAAAGGCGTCGCCGAAGTCGACGAGTTTGACTTTAGGTATGGGTCCTCCATCGAGCAATAGGTTTTCGGGCTGAAATAAAATTAAGCTCGCTTGGTAAGGTGAACGGCAAAGTTAGCAAATACATATAGTATTTCTTAAAGACGTGGGAGGAGGAAAATAAGCAGTTCGGGTGGAGAGGAGAAAGGAAGAAGGGAAAAGATCGGGTGGAGAGGAGAAAGGAAGAAGGGAAAAGATAGAAAGGATGTTACACGAGACAAGAGGATGTCGAACGAGGTGAAACGAAGAGAAATTGAAGGATTCGGAAGAAAAGGAAGATGAATAGGTAATAAGAAGAGAAGGAACATGAAGAGGATTAGAGAGAACGGGGGAAAGGAAGGAAAGAAAAAACAAGATAGAAAAAGGATGAAAAGCAGGAAGAGTGATGACGAAAAAGAGGAAAGAGAGGACAATTAGAAAATAAAAATATGAAGACAAGAAACAAGACACAACTTACAGACATACTAAGAGGATACAAGAAAGCACGAGATAAATTAAAAGCGAACGATGGAAGACTGGGGCAGGGTTTTTCGAGGAAACAGGGATATGGAAGGAAATTCACATAATCCAAAAAAAAAGAAGGGATCGGAAGAACAGAAAAGACCGTATGTAACCACTACAGAGACGACAAAAAAGTATGCAAGAATGCTCGGCAAAATCTTGGAAGTAAATAATGAGTTAAGAAGAATCGACAGGCTTACCTTTAAATCTAAATGCGCTACTCGACAATCATGGAGATGTTGAACAGCCTCGAGAATTTGTTTAACAAACCCCACGGCTTCTTTTTCTGTCCACGGGTTTGCCACAACAATAGAGTCGAACAACCTCCCATTTGGTAAGAGTTCCAGGACCAGAATCCAATTTTTGTCATTCTCGAACGAGTCCACAATTACATTCAAATTAGGATGTTTCAAACGACGTAGAATGGATACTTCTCTTTCTACGTGTTGCTGCGAACGCATTCTCTTCTTGGTAAACTTTGCGGCGTATTCCTTGCCGGACGTTTTGTCCACGCATTTTTTGACCACCGAATATCTTCCCCTAAAAAAGACCACTCTCGGAATAAGTTTGAGGCGACCGTGAAGATTTTTTAAAACTCGTTGACGGTTTTCTCTTGACGTGATAGTCGCCATGTTGCTGTTCCTTAACAAAAGAATTTTAGTCACTTCCTTTGGTTAGGTACATCAACATGACCGTCACGACCTTTGTGTGAGTGAAAACACGCTCTAGGCGTTAGTCTTGAAGTTTTCAATATTTATAAATAAAATAACTGAAATATAATAATGTAAAATAAAAGAAAAGAAATGCAAAAATAAATTAATTTAAAATAATTGAAGTAAATAAATAAAATATAATATGTCAATGTATCTGAAGACATTGAACATCACTAGGAAAAATATCTTTTCCCAAGCAACATATTTCTTTCTTCGAAAGCCACAATGATATATTTGCTCTGACAGTTAACCAAGGTATCTTTCTTTTTGCTGCATATCGGCGAGTAAAATTCACACAAAAACATGCCTCCCAAACCAAAAATAGAAGATGAACATGGACAAACCTAAACCACGTATTTTTACTTTTGCCAACGTGAGCGGTCTTGCAACTAACACGTCACCATGGCAACGCTGCTATCTCGTAAGGATGCACAGTTTTAAGAAACCTATCAATGTGCAAACTTTCAAGTGAACTCCTTCCATGACCTCAGTAACCTCTCGAGAGTCAAAGTACTCTGTCAATTTCACGACATCATAGATACACGTTAAAGAAAAGCCTGAGCATATATCAACAACAAAGACAGACATGCAAGAGCTGTAAACACAATAGGTAACTTTAGAAAAGAGTAAAAGTCTGGGGCGAGTTATTTTTTGGGTGGGGACAAGAAACGTGAACTTTGAGATTAAAATCTTAAGAAGCATCTCATGGTTAACAAAATCAAAGCTGTTAACACAAGATATAATAGGAAGACCGTAATTTGGAAGCGATTTTAGCAGATGGAAGATTTACTTTTCCCCCAAAACAGTTTCTCGCCCCAGGCTATTACTCTTTCCAAAGTGGCCGATCGTCACTTCACTGGTTCATTTAAATAAATGAAACCGACTTTCATATACATAACTTGGTATTGACTTTTACGGCACAGAACGAATTTTAAAGTATTTAAGCCGCAAGACACCAGATATACGGATATTAATCCTACCCGTTTCGTACAACGCCAGACACAAATGTGTGCATGCGGGACTTTGGTGTAATAGCAGACGACATATGAAAGTTCGTCAAGGTCGTGTCCTCAGAAAAACGATTTCTGAGCCCCCGACGGGAGTTTCTTGTGAACGTCGCATTAACCGGTTTTTTCAAAGAACATCACCAATTATTGAACGAATTCAGGAAATAAACTTGTCAATGTGAGGAAATTTTTATTGAACGATTCTTTAAGGAACACTTCGATTGTCACGACATTAACGCACATGCTAATGGCCGGATGTATACAAACTTAGCAAATGCAATGTTTCGTAGTCTGTTGCTGCATAATTAAACGATAATTAGGTTTACCACAAGCATTTCCGGTTTCAATAAGAAAAGGAAAGTCGCCAGGGTTCAGACGAACTCGGGAACTTGATGAAAGTTAGATTCAAATTCAACGCGACCTGTTTAAGAACTTTTCAAAACTGCACCTTCGCATGCTGTGTTTCGCTGTTTTAAAGTCTTCCCACACACGTTAGTAGGCGTGGCTTAATGGTTACTTGAACCACTGTCACATACCTCCCTAATTCTGCATAAACATTGTGGCATTCGTCAATATTTTGCTTCCACGTCACTGCGTCTTTACTTGAATCTCTTTGGTGTTTCCCTGAAAAGAGTATGTGAACACAAATGTGAGGATAGCTGAAAATGTTCAAAACATACAGCGACTGAGCGACTGGTGGTTAGTAAATAATTGAAGAGGCAGGAGAAGATCACTTTGAACAGAGCTTTTATTTAATTCATTGTTTTATATTGACCGTTTAGATGTTTTAATGATCGTTTAATGTGTTTTTAAACAAAATAATCAGTTGAAGATCGTGTTTATTTTAAACTCCTTTCCGTTTTAGACATCTTTATATGGTTATAGCTAGCGTTTACTTTCCATTCTTAAAGCTTTATACAATTTTAAGACATACTTATATTTAGCTGCCGATAAACATGTAAAGTTATGGCATTAATTTAAATGTGTTAACCACAGCTCGCCTGATTGGCCGCAACTCGCAATAATAACTCCAGCACACGAAAGAAACGCTTCATTTGGATTAAATAATCCCCGGCGAGGTGCTATTAAGCGGACATACTAACGAGATTTATTAGGTAAGGGTGATTTAGATATAACTGAATACGAAGTGAAATTACTTCGTTTGAATCGTTTCTGTTTTGATGCACCCCACCGGTAAACAGCGTAATGAATTATAAATATTATAAATTATTAAGTCCCTCAACTGTTTGTATCGCAAATTTATTTGAGTTGAGTTGAGTATCAACTGTAGCCACTCTGGGCTATCAATCATGTCAACTTCAAATGCCTTTTGAAGTACAAATTGACAAATGATAGACGAGCGAATGATATACGGTTAAACAATGTATTCACTGAAAGAAAGAAACTTCCGTGTGCTATGTTTTGTCGTTTCATTGCAGCGAGACGATGTTGATTGAATATTTCAAATAGTTTGGCTAAGTTTTGTCTGGTCTTGACAAAGATATTGCCAATGAATAAATAATTCGCCAGACCATAAAATACGTACTTCGTTGTTGTGGGACAAGGTTTCTCTGAGTTCTGAGAAAGCAAAGCGGGCCGTGTTTCGAGTTAAAACTTTTCTTTTATTCTTTTTACCAGAAGATTTTAAAACAAATGCTAACGTATTTACACAATTCTACTTCTTATATAAATATAGCTTATACACCTCAGCATAACATTTCACTGTCATAAATAACGTTTACAGTTAGTTTATCATTTAATGGTTATCTGTTCAAAGAATCCTCGATTTTAATCTTCTTGTTCGTACTGGAATGATTTTACAGCTAGTGGAACAAAGTGATCCTCGTCCTCTTCCTTTGAGGTCACAATGCGTACTATAAAGTAGTTTGACCTGAAAATGACAAGATATAGATAGGTAAATAGGTATCCATAGTTAAACAATGCAAGGAGCCACAGTAACTGGCTGCTACTGAGGCCCACAACAGAGTTCACTACACAATTATGCAATAACAGTTATGCGTCAAGTGGTGCAGTAATCAAGGGTCAAAACAACGGGTAAAGACAATAGTAAGGTTAGAAGCATCCGTCAAACAAGAACATAACGTAGGGTCTGTCGCCAGACGACTTTATCGTCAAAGGGAAGACCCCGGGTCTCTGTGCGCATGAAAGGGTTAAGTCACATGTCCTACCAATTTACATCGACGTACACTTGTATTTACTTTGCCGGAATATTTAGCTGACATGTGGTCAATTACCATTAAGTGAGCCGTCAATCAATGTTTGTGGATAACCAACAGTTAAAAACCTTAGCGATGGTAAAAGACGTTTCAGAATCGTAGTCAAACTTCGTGTGGTGTGAATGGGAGTCGGAGCACGAAAGTCCACGTAAATTCGTAGACAACACTTAGCACGAAAGTAAGCTTCGACTTTCAATTCACTATCATGGCTCTCAGTCACAGGTGGATGACTTTCGATGAGAAATTATGATAAGAACTTGGGGGTACTTGGCTTACACGGACTAACCTTGCCTATCATGCTTTCAAGTCAAACGAGCAAAATTATCTACAAGATCAGGTAGACAAGTTTTTAAATTAATTTAAATTAATTAATCGACTAACCTAGAGTTTTGCATTCTTCAGCGAAGACATGTTAAATCAAATGTAAAAGACCCGCCAGCCTGGTTATTGTGGCGTAGCTCACGTTTTTTTTTTCTATTTCACGGGTAAGTTAAGGTCGCATGGGAAATACACTCAAAAACGTAAGTGCTGTATCCGTTTCTTTCAGGAAAAAAGTGGCCAACCTTATGACAGCATCATCGCCATCGCCGCAGACAGCATCAGGGCTAAATCTTGTAATATATCAAGCATTACATGATAACATCGCCTAACTACGTCACTGATATAACTATGCTGAAATATGGTATGGCTAGTTTCGTTATACCTCTTTAATCGATGGCAACAGACATGTTCGGTCAACATAGTCGGTTGCTTTATCGCATTTGTTTTAATAGACTGCCACAGATTTCAGAAGAACATACAGGCATCTAAGTTTGGGTGTGATAAGCAGGAGGTCTGACAGGAGGTCTAGACGTTGTTGGTATTGATGCTAAAGGTATGATGCAAGAGGTCATTCAACACAACCTAACATTAGTGCGTCAGCTAGACAATGTTATCATGCACTGCATATATATATATATATATATCTTGATGCAATGTGCGATGGGGCCATTATTGCCTGATTGCGCGGAGTGTTGCCACCAACGGATAATTACGGCTTCAAACGTAATCCTAAAACCTCTTCCCTTATTAAGTAAGTTTATCTGAGCTGCACAATACAACAAGAATTTTATCGAAAGTAATAAGCGTGCCCCCATCGTATTTAATGAAATTCCATGCACATGATTTTCTTGTGGTCTCATCTTGAATAATTGATGACCTTCAGGACCTCATTTCAACCCAAAATTAAAGAACCGCTTCCATCCGAACCGTAAAATTAGACAGTTACACGAATCTTCATCGTTTTGAAAACAAATTCCTTGCACAATCTCCATTATAAAGCCCCTTTCATCCCCTTGATCATTATTTACCACGCTTGATGATAAATCATGTTTCTTACGAGGGCTATTTGAGAAAGGATATATGCACAAACTACATACACAGCATAAATTCAATTATTTTCATTAATTTCATCACTAAGATGATGTTACCCGCGACAATTTTGAACGCAACATGTTGTTGAATCGTTCAATAATGGCGCTTTACGCACATCAACTTTTTGGGTAACACCCGCGCTACAACACCTTCACAAAAACAAGTTAAGGTAGCTGGTCTTACGAAGCTGTTATTTGTTTTACTTACCATTACCGATATCAAGCGTTATTGGATCCGTTGGTGGGCTCGGTTTGCTGATTCCTACCACGTTGTTCGCACTAACTCGGAACTGATACGAAGAACCAGGGGTAAGATCGTCCACGACAGTCGACGTTGTCGCAACAAAAGGGACTGGTGCTTGCCATTGGCTCACCCCAGTTTCCTTACACTCCACGGTGTACGCAGTAATCGGGCTGTTGCCGTCGCTGTCCGGCGCATTCCATTTCACGATGACGGACGATGAAGTGATTTCGGTGACGGTTGGTCTTGAAGGTGATGCGGGTTTGTCTGGTAAGTAAGAAACAGAAAACAGCTACGTTAGGAAAGACTGAAAGAAGAACCAAGGAAGTACTTTTCGAGCAAAGTATACTGAAAATCGACAGTAAACCCTAAAAAGTGATGAAGCAGACTATCACGTGCGACGTGCCTGGTCATATTGAATTGACCTAACACTTGTGTGGGCCTGCAGTTATGGCGGCCGCTAGTTGGACGTTCATCCCGTCGTCTGCCGTAACTTTAAGCTTTGTACACACACAACATTCGGATTCCTCCCATTATCTCACCTCGCACTTGTACAATACACGACGTGGTAACCCGACCAATTTCGTTAATTGCAGTACAGGTATAAACCCCGCTGTCTTCGAAACTTGTTTCAATAATCTCCAGGGTGTTCATAAAGGATTCTCGCGTTATCTTGATTCGCTCGCACTCTTGTAGTGGTTTGGAATCCTTCTCCCAATGGATGCTAGGTTTTGGACTTGCCATCATTTCACATGATAGCCTCACCGTGGTAGGTCGATTAACAGCAACATCTCGCAGTTCCAGCTGACATCGAGGGCTTACTAAAATGGAGGGGAGAACGTTGTTTAAAATTATGCGCATACGTGAACAGTCTCTCAAACAATTCCCTATCCATGTCTTCACATGCTTTTAGCATAAGATCCCATCAACAAAGGATAACTCGTAAGCGAGGCCACAGCCCGTACACACAAATCCAGAATGAATACCTGATGAGATATTTAGTGCAAAGACCTAATACAAGTTTCGCTTTTATAACAAACGTTGACACTGGTTAACACCTTCCTTACCACGGGGAACTTTTATTATTTTACTCTGGATAACGCCAGACGATTTTATTCGTCAAAGGGAGAGATGTGGCAGTGAAGTAGTTAAAAATCTATGAAACAGCCCATTTCACACAAAGTATAAAGACCTTTTTTCAGCTAATGGCTCCAGAGATATACGTTTACCTTGGTTATTTTCTTTCCGCAAAAGGAACGCGTAGCCGTTCTGGCGATCGCCAATGATGCAACTAAACTAAACCTGATATTTATTTAAGTGCAATCAGAATGAGAGCGGGGCCTCCAACATGGCAATTCCCTTCCTAGCCTTTCATGATTGAATCAGAAGCTCTCTTGATTGAATTAAATCAATATATCATCTTTAAACTTACTTTCGTAAACCGATTTTCCGTTAGTTAACTACAAGAAACGAGAAAGTAAAACGTAAGTGGTAAGTAAAAATAAAAAACCCAACCTAAAAACTCAAATTAAAGTATTCAAGCTAAGCATGGTCAGTTTTATCCAAAATGTCGCGATTGTGTTTTCAGGGCTTGCAAGCCAATTCCAGAGTCGTGTATAACAAGGGCATTATTAGGTAATTTAATAAGCTTCCTCAAATTTCCCAATTTCTTCCCGCAATTTTTCTAGATGAAAGCATGAGTGTTTTGGGTCGAGACGACTCCGTTATTGCGTCACGAACTAAACACTTCAGGCGCATTTGTATATTACGAGTAGTAAGTGATCTGACATAATTGCCAGGGTTGTGCTCTCTATGTACAGTAGGTCATTTGATACGCCAAGATTCAATTTCACTATAATTCTTCATCTAAGAGAACGATTCTAGCATTTTTTGATGGGTTTTTCACAACTTAATCTTACCACGTCTGACGTTGATTCGCTACTGAACAAAGAACCATCAGGCGAGTCGAAGTCGTGTCGAAATTTCTCGATACTATCTTTTAGCCGCGCAGAAATGTAAGAGAAAGATTCATCCTTATTCTTCCTTAGGTTCATACGGCGGAACGTGCTGCTTCTGGATAAAAAATAACAGGAAAAATAACAACAGTGAGACTAACAACCAAGTACTTCTCTGCAACAGAATTAACCGGCACAGATAAGATGCAGATCTCAGTTTCCAAAATTATTCTTTTTCTGCAGATCCTCATACAGAGGTAGGGTTGAAATCGCTTATAAGCTATTTTACTAGGAGAAAATCCAGATACACTTCGACCATTTTGGCAAAGTAAAACAAAGTTCATTATACAAGCGGATCCCAAGGGTTAACTAGGGTATATCGACGAAATTGCTCTGATCATTTAATCAGCTATATTGTTCCCGGTGGGGCACGAAACCTGGGATTTTTACTGCTTACACAATGGCAGTTTCATAAGCCGCATTACATGTCAGTTTCCAATCCATCAATTGGCGTGTTTTTATTTTCTTGAGGAACTGGATGAATGGAAAACTAGACCGGTAGTGATGTAGCTTTCGTGTGGGAGGAAAGGGCTACCAACAGGAAGGTAATGTAGGACTTGCTAAAAACGTTCAAGACGCACTTGGATAGATGTATATTGATAATAAATTAACAGCCAAAACCAAAATACTCACGGACAGCTTTGCTTGTGCGTGAGCTTCGACTTGTCAACGCTGTTCGAGATGGACTCTGCAGTAAAAACGGTTTATCATGCTGTGGTGAGTTTGACAGTGATTAAAGAAAAGGGTTGTGTCGTGTGTGAAGGGAATGGGGTATAATGGGTGGACGGGAATTAGATAGCAAAGCAAAGACGTGACAAAAAAACAGCAAGTTGCAATTAACGGGTATATAAGATAGATTAAAATGAGATGCCGATGGATAAGATGTGAAGATGTACAGAAATGACATGAGAACAGATGAACGACATGCGATAAGCCGAAATAACAAGAGATGCGACGGGAATGGATCGAATTAAGTAGGCATGACACGTACTAAGATGGATCAACGAGCGTCGGACGACAAATACCACTGAAGATTTGAGCGCAAGTCAGATTAACCCTGTCCTTCCTGCTGTTGCCGTTTGTCTACGTATCTTAGTTTTAGCTAATGTTTTTCGATTATATGCAATTTTTAACTTCATGTAAAGCCATTGTATTTCTTAGGCTAAAGGTAGGTCAATATTATTTTTCTAATGCCACACAGTTATACTCGTCAAGGGGAGACCTCCTGAAACGATGGGAAGTAAAGGGTTAAATAGGGACAAGTCAGGATAAGGTACAAAAAGAAGGCACAAAATAGGGAAATATCGACTTACCGTCCTCATTTACGTGGTTTTCATCGAGCTCTCGCTGTAAAACCCGCGCCGGAACAAGACCAAGAGTTTCACCTCCAGCCACGTGACCGTAAAGCCACTTTTTATCGTGTCTTTTACTCGAAACGACGTAGAAAGTATCGCCCTTTTTCACGGAAATTTGGTCTTTCGCTTTGCTTTTGTAATCGTCGGTTGCAACGTATTTATCTTTGCCCCTCTGAAAGAGAGTGGTAGAAAAAAAATTCGTGAAGGCACCAAAAAAACTGCGGTTCGTGCCGGTGAAAAAAAATCGATTTTCCGGGAAACTTACCGCTTCCGAGAAAGCTCCAGTAAGTCCTTCTAAGGTTTTTGCGGTATTGAGTGGAATAAGACTAAAATGTCTTACTTGGCTTCTAGAAGATTCGTTCGAATTCTGAAAAGCAAATATTGGAGTTTTTATAAGTGGAGAACGCAGTTTAAATGGATATTATTAATTAGTTGGACAAACGTGGCCTCATTGTCTCATCCAATCGATTGTCTGTATTTTACCGATAGCCTCATGCACTTACGTGGCTGACGACAAAATGACCATTCGCGCCGCTTCAACAGTTAATCTGTTGATTATTGATTATCCGTTGATAATCTGTTGTATGACGATTGAAGCGAAGAATCTTTCCTCGTAACTTAAAAAGACGCTAAGCCAAAAATAGAAAGTTTCCCAACGAGAAACCATGAAACGTACTTTAGATGCCGAGCTGTGCCGTCGACGAAGAACATCTGGACTTGGTTGTGAATTTCTAGAATTTTTTTCCGTCACAGCAGACGACGTAACTTGACCTTGAGAACTGGTGACACTAGACCACACATGGGAATAAGATGAGGAAGAAGTCAGTAATCAAACGACTTTTCTTCGATTTTGTAATTCATGATCGAACTCACTAACTTACTTGTTCAGGCCCGTTGGATCGCTGTTACTACCTCCTTGGTACTCAATTGGGTTGACGAGAGCTAAAAAATGAGATCAAAACCGAAATGAGGATGATCAAATTGCGAGAATACTAAAGTACGGCACGCAAAGTAACCCCAGAAGTCCCTTTAAAGTTTGAACCTACAGTGTTAGAAATTTAACTGGCTCCCAGACATTTGGTATAGAATATTGTTTGTTGTTTTTTGGGTTTCTTTTATCTCCGTGTAACTTTTACTTTGTTTGTTTAGAGTGTGGATTGCTTTTTGTGATTTTACTTAACATTACTTACTTAAGACTTGCCATGTTTATTGAGGAATTTATTTATGAATGATAGGGGACAGAAACCACAGAAATCCCCAAAAGACCAGGCTCTGTGTAACATGCGCGAGTTGTCATTGGCTGAATGTTAACAACGACCATTCATAGCTCGAGAAGATTACCTACAACCCAGTCTTTCCGGGCTTTCTGTAGCAGTCAGCTTATTAAGAAAAGATATATAATTACCAGACCTTACACTGTAAACATGTCTGTTACCGTAGCCTTCAGCGCAGCTGTAGTAGTCGTCGACTTCATACCGTCTCATTTATAGTTGTTATTTCGTTCGTTTTTTTAGCGTCTTCTGTTGTTGTTAAAGTTGAAGCAGCTCGTGATGTAGTTTTTGCGATGATTGTCATGGTCATAGTGATGTTCCTTGAGCCAGCCAAGCTGACAGTCAATCAAAGGCCCGATGTCAAACGAATCGTAAGCGGAATCCCGTTCTTGGAGGGTAAACACCGACGCCAGAATCACATGTATCAACTGTGCAGATGAACCTTTGGTTTCCTCTGTCATAGTCGTCACTGTACATGTACGTCCTTGTCGTAACCTGAGCGGTCTATTAAATAGTCTACCTTTAGTTAAGCTTTAATACGAATATTTTAATGTTTATGTTTACTGTTTTTTTTACATAGCCCACCTTCATCACCGTGAGGCATGTCTACCGAATCGTTACAACTGCTTTTGTTTTCTGAAGTTTAGAAAAATATTTAGTTAGAACAACAACACGTGAACTACTTTATCGAAGTCTTTTAAGCTAATTTTATTCACGAGGTACTGTTTAATGAGATAGAACCCTCTTTTCTATCAATGATGTTGCACCGACGTCACATCAAGTTACAAGTTTAACCAATAAAACGATTGCACGCACCATCATCACTTGGACGACCTGGAATTTGTAGTAAGTCATGCTTGTCTTACTATATACAAACAATTCTTATGTTAAAGAATTTTATTAAATATCTCAACGTTTCTGTCTGCAAAAATAATATTTATGTTAACTGTTATATGTCCTTTATTCCATAACTTGAATTTAGGTCAACGCGTTATTCTTTATTAGTAAATCGTTTATAAAAATTTTAATGTATTGATTATTTCTGTTATACTATTAGAACATTCGCAAGTTCTCCTTTTCCTGCTTTTTGGGCTGAACGGGGAGTATAGCTTGGGTCACCTAAACTGAAGTGGCGAAGACAGTTTTCTGATGTTGTCGCTTCTCAAAAGAGCAGCCACAGTTAGTAAGAGGCGATTAAATCCCCAACACTACAAACTAAACGTTTGCATTCGACTTCCCACAGATATCCGGCTCTCGAAACCAAAACACTAACTTGCTGATGACAAATTTGCCAAATTTTTCTCCTGAATTCATAGCTAATAAGCAAATCTTAAAAGGCAAAAGTGATTTTTCCTCGATGACAGTCTTACGACACAATTGTACTGAAATTTTCTGCCTTACCATTAGCAAATTGTTTCAAGTGTTCTAACAGCTGTTGTAGAGTCTTTATCCATTTGTTTTTCAGTTCGGGAGTTTCAGCTTTTAATAAATATATTTCACTAGGGCTTCGCGTTGTCCATATCGCGAATTTGCAGGGGTCGTCCTCTACAGTCTCCGTTACACCCATAAAGTTAGTCTGTAAAGTAAAGAAATATTACAAAGGTCAGGTGATACTGTTTCAATGAATAGCGAACGTGCAAATCTACTGACCGATCAGGGACCTTTAAACGAAGCCCAAGATAGGTCAACTCACCTAAACCGCGCCCGGTTTAGCCAACTACATGTAACCCAAGTGAACATTTTCGACGAAGGAAATTTTTCAAGTGCTAGGATATTGTAATTCTATGACCCAACCGGGACCTGTAGCGAAAAATGCAACATCTGGCCTTCCGGCTGGGAATCGAACCCGCGACCTCGCGAATCGAGTGCGATTCTCTAACCATTAAGCTAGGGAGACCGTTACCGACAGCATGGTCACGAGTTCTGTATTTATTGTGGGTAATGTCGATGCAGAGAATTGGGTACAATCAAAGAATAATTATTGGATATATTCAACAATAATTATTGGGTATATTCAACGAATAAATATTCCTTGAATACATGTTACCCAGTTCAACAACAGGGAACCCAATCGAAGGAAAAAATCACCCAAATTACCATGCAACCTATCAACCCATAAACCTACCAACTTACTAACCAGTCTATCAATCAGCCAACCAACACATCCACCAACCTACCCGCTATTTCACCAACACTCTAACTACCAACCGACACCCAAACACCCCACCTGTCCCCACACGACCCCATCCGACCCCACACAACACAGCTCAACATAACTGAAACCATCCCAGCCAGCCACTATATAAGAAGAAGCTTCGAAGAAGGAACAACTGTGATACAAATCAGAAGAGACCGGGAGACTAACAAGAGTGTAAAAATCTGGTCATTTGCCGACAACCTTTATCATCACTATTTATAAGGAACTCGTCACAATACAACCTACGACGAAAATGACTCTAACGCTATGGGACATTATTATAATAATATAATAAATATAATAATGGGACATTATTAAATAGTCCGGTTTAATGCACTCTTGTTCATAATTTATAAATTTTATATAGATCTTTATAACTGTTTTGTAATTTAACCTATTTTCTTTAATTTCATATTTAAAAGCTCACGACCCCATCAGTTTTAAGCTGTATTACTTATCGTGATTAAATAACTGCTATTATTATCATTAACTCTTCCGCACTTACTTTTATACTATGTCGATAAATAAATACGGTCCAGTCCTTCTTCCGTTCGAAAGGTTCACTGAATATAACCATCTGCTCGAAGACAAAGACACGTCTTCTTGCAGGCTTGGTTTTTGCCTTGACATCCGCGACTAGAAGGCTGTCTTGTAATATTAAATCACCTTGCGCCTTCACATTACCCTGGAAAAAAAATAATCAAGAACAATATTAACAGACTAACTGAAGTTATCTCGGAGTTTCTAAGGTTTATTCAGCGAAAGCCGGGAGTACTTGGAAACCTTACGCGGTTCGGTTGGTTTATCTCAATGACTCCCATGGTAGGCAGGTTAACTGTAAAGCGAAAGAATAAACAAGCAGGACAACACCGGATACATACGCGATATCCTTCTAGCATTCCAACGTTCATCATATCATTCGCTTTCTTGGGAATAATTTTCATAATCTGCAACGCATTCTGTAAGACGGAGAACAGTTAGAAATTTTAAATCCTCGATGAAACATTTTCGTTACATATTCCGGTTGATCTATGACGGTTGAATCGCTTTAGTAGGTTCTTAAGCTTGTCATTTTTCAACTCACCTTTAAGTCAGTCGATTCTAAGTTTGCTCTATCAGTGTACTTCAAGATATCCTGCAAAAGACAGAATAAAACTTCAAAGTTGAGTAAAAATTTATCTCGCCCACCTGAACTGCAGTCTTCTTTGGTTTTTAACAACAATTAACAGCCTCATTACTGCATTTACCTTTAGTAAGAGTTGATATTTCATTATTCGTTGAACGGGTTTAATTAAGTAATCCGAGAGAGCTAAACGATGACCAAGCCGAGTTTTTAAATCCTAATTAAAAAACAAATAATTAGTTTGATGTAAGAGATTATCCATTTAATCGGGGTAAAATTACAAGTCTCTATCTGCTGGTAACTCATATGCCAATGTAACTCGTCGCAATCTAAATCAATAGGATTTTTTGCTGGCTGTTACCTGGAAGTACGAGTCTTCGAATTCTCTAACAAGGCCCTCTGACTTTGGCTTCTTTTGGCAGTAATGGATGTACATCTCTAGTCTTTTGGCCTAAAGAAGTTGCATTTTCGTGAAGATAGAGCATCATAATTTTGAGTTCTGTGCCGTGCGGTAGGGTCGTGGTGTAGTGTGGAGTAGTTGCATGCGGAAGGTCGTGTGGCGTAGTGTTGTGAAATGTAATAGTGTGGTATGGTGTGATGCGGTTTGGTGTGGTGTCTGAGAACGTGATGTTGTGCACTGATGTGGTGTGTCAACGTTAAGTATCGTGCAGTGTGGTGCAATATAGTGTATTATTATATGGCAACGTTCGTTTTCCGGTCTGTACGCAAAATGACGCATGCTGATTGGCTGCCTAGCTGTGCAATAAGTTTTTCGTACATTCCGGGTAGCAGTTTGGGGCGCGCAATGTGAGTTCCTTGTCTGATTTACACATTTTCCGGCCATACAGTAAATTCCTTAACTTCGTTTGGTCGGTCTGCACGGGAAAGTATTTGTCCTCGGAATCTACACAGAGGAATCTGTAAAATCCTCGGGCAAATACTTTCTCGTACAGACCTCACACTCGATTAATAAGTAATCAGTATAGGAAAGTCTTTTCAGAGTACAGTAGCGTAGCTGGTTTGGTGCAGTTTAGATGGGCACAGTGGTGCACAATTGCTCGTCATGGAAACGGTTAGTAAAGTAGAGCAGACTAAGTAGACGAAGTTTGATAAGAGCGGGATAAAAAGGAGCGGAGTGGTGTTGGGAGAGGGAAACTAACTTGAAGGCAGAGTGGCGTACAAGCTTTGCGTACTTACAGCTTTCAAAAACACCGATCCTATCCTCTCTGGTGCATCTTCACATTTTTCAAGTTCCTTGCAAAAGAAGCTGAAAAAGAGCACGTCATTACAACACTATATAACCAATAACTAAATGAAACTCTTCACTAGGAGATAATGTGGTGATACCTCTTGTGCCACTCAAGAATCTGCTTCATGTTTCCAAAGATATCCCTCTCTTTCCCTCGGAGTTCTTCGGGAACATCGTCTTGTGATAATTCCGGAATGTATCCCTGTTTAAACAAAACGAGAAGGCCTACCATGTATTGCGAATACTCATCAAAACCACTGAAACCTTTGCAAAAGGTGGAATTGGTCACTTACCTGTACAACGGCCTCAAGATCTTTGACGTAATCTTGTTCAGTTTGAATAAGTTCTTTGATAACATACCTGAGAAGGTTTGAAGAGAACATTAATGATAGGGCAATCGAATAACATAAATTAAAAAAGTGAGTAAGGGAAAGACAACGGGAGTAGGGAACGGAATAGGGAAAAGAGGGATGGAGGAAAGAAGCAAAGAAAGCAAAGGAGGGAAGGAGGAAGGGAGGGAGGGAGGGAGAGAGAGAGAGGGAGAGGGGGAGGGAGGGAGAGAGAGAGGGGGAAGGAGGGAGAGAGAGAGAGGGAGGGAGGGAGGAAGGGAGGGAGGAAGGGAGGGAGGGAGGGGGAGAGAGAGAGGGAGGGAGGGAGGGAAAGAGGGAGGGAAAGAGGGAGGGAAAGAGGGAGGGAGGGAGGGACGGAGCGAGGAAGGAAGGTCGAAAGAACAGAAAGAAGGAAGTTAGGAAGTACGGACAAAAAGAAGGATAGAAGGAACGAAGGAAGAATGGATAGAAAGAATAAAGGATTGAATGATGGTAGGAACGAAGGGACGAAGAATGGAATGAAAGGAAGGAAAGGAAGAAAATAAACATCCAAAGAAGGAGAGGAAGGAAACAGAGGAAAAAGAACGAAAAGAAGGAAGGTTTTCCTCCACATAGCTTTGAGTGTAGTTGTACTTCATCCCTATTTTTATTCTACTTACATTCTCTTCTTTAGAGCGATCGCTTCTTTATCCTCTTCACGTGGATCTTCTCCTTCTTTTCCATCTTCAACGTCTTCCAAGCTGCTGCTCTTTTCTTCATCGTTCAGTAAACTTTCGTTGCTTTCCTTCAAGATTTCCCCGCTTTTTAAACCATCCTCGCTTCCCTCGTTAATCGATTCCATCCCATCCTTTTCGTCCTCAAAAATGTCCTGGTTTTCCACGCTGCCTGGTGTCGACGACACGTCCTCTTCCAGTGACTCCGAATGCTAGGTAAAAACATACAACTTCATTTTAGTTCGTTAAGTAATTCAAAGTTTCCTTGTTTTTTTGTTCCTTCTTCTTTCCGCGTGGGCTTTCATTTCTTCTAATTTTCTTTCTCTTTGCTTTCCTGACTCTCCTTTTCCGCGTTCCACATTCGTTCACCTTCTCTTTCTATCGTTTCCTTATATACATTCCTTATACATTCTTCCTTTGCTTTCTTAGTCTTAAAGAGAAAACATCTTCCCGGGCTAATCCCTGACTCGGTCATTTCCACAACACTTCTTCGTAGTTCGTTATCTTTCCTTACCTTGAGTAGGCCATGTGGAGGTGGGGTAGAATTTGTCTTTATGAGTAGATCAATGTCATTCTCGCTGGCGCCAAGTAAAGCCTACAAAAAAAAATTATATACAACATACGATACTCAAAACAAACAGACAGCAAAAAAACTCTGGGTAACATGTACGCTATGGGATCACTTTTCATGAGGTTATGGTAGCATAGTTACATACTTGCAGCTTTTTGCTCCCTCCACCAGATATTCTAGTGTTTCTAGGAATAGAAGAAGCTGAAGGAGATTTGACGCTCTTTTTCATAGAATCACGTCTCCACGGCTTCATTCTACAAGTTATAATGGAAAACTCCAGGTTAATAACTTCGCACCCTAAGTCAATCACATGAACCATGATGCACCACATTGGACGAACCACCATTTCCACCAAACCTGACCAAACTATCACCACGACGACTACCATTACAAACCTAATTATCACCACCACCACGCGTACAAACAAGATGAAAAAGAGCTTTACGATGACCTGATACAAAATGACCTGTACGATGGTGCTGTTGGATGGAATTCTTTAAGAAACGAATTGAGAGAATGTAAACCTCTATCTCCATTTAGAATAAATTGCTGCTTTTATGATCGTAGGTTATTGAATTCTAGAGTTACATAATTACGTAAATATTGTATTTATGTGTAAATAATATATTTTTGTACTTTACATTAATTTATAATTTAGTATAATGAACTTCCTTAACATCTATTGAACCTTACCTTATAATATTATAACATTACCTTGTAATTTTTTGTATACCCGCCCCTTATGGAAACCTACCTATGTTGAAGAGGCCAGGGTGTTTAAATAAAGTTCTACCTATCCATCTATCTGTCCATCTATCTATCTATCTATGTCTGTCTGTCTGTCTATCTGCCTGTCTGCCTGCCTGCCTGCCTATTTCAACATGACTACAAGCCAACCACCACAACAGGAATTGCCTCCACATCATTTCCACAATTACACTCCTTATGAGCAACGACCAACGCAATGTTGAAGCTCGCCACCATCACTATCACCACCAAAGATCGTGGTTAATATGATTAGCTTTCTGCGACAATTCACCAGACACTGACCTTAAAGTACCAAACTGTCCAGTGGACTTCGACCTCCGCCTAGAAGGTGGCGATGATCCACTTCCGCCGTTTAAAACACCAGGACTGTTATACAGCGAAGCGGCTGGGCTTATATCATTGCAGGAGGATAATGAATTGGAATCTAAATAAGAAAGAAAGAAAAAAAATGCCTGGGCTTGGAGAAAAATAGAGCAAAACGAACAAAGTATTTCTCTGGGAGATGTGTGAACTTTTTAGAGTAAAAAGAAATCGTGGGGTGATATACACTTTAACGCGCTGTGGCCGATATACCGGACAACTATACCGATAGAATAGATTACATAACATAGTAAAAACAAAGAAAGAATAATGAGACAAAAACGTTGACGTACTGACAAGTTAAGAGAAACAATTTCTCGCGTTCAGTACAGAATAAAATAAAGCCGACACGAGTCACTGACTCGTTCCAGGTTTAAATATTGAAAGCAACCTTGCTGTGCCATCACTGTTCCAGTGGCACAATCATTCAGAAGGTTGCAGGTTCGAGTCTCGTCTGAAACTCAGAGTATTTCAGTATCTAACCATCAGACTAATAAAAACTTAAAAAGTTTCAGGAAAGAGCTGTAAGAGTTCTTGCATAAAAGTAACAAAACAGACTCAGCTCTAGATAGCCAAAAAGCCAGGGAAATTGCCGGAATTTAGGTATAAAGAAACTGACGTTTCGAGCGAACGCCCTTCGTCTGAGTAAAACGCAAAAAAGTGTCACTCCGACGAAGAGCCTTCGCTCGAAATGTCAGTTTTTCTAGACCTAAGTTCCGGCAGTTTACCCAATCTTTTGGTTACCTACAAGTCGTTCAGTACTGTCAACGCAGCATTCTACTTTTATGACTCAGCTCTAGCTTTGTCTAAGATAGTATTAAAAAATTTAGCTGACAAAAAAAATACTCAACGCAATGCAACTCTTACGTATCGAATAAGAAATGGCTTTGTGCCAAAATGCATAATGACTAATTCACTGCCGATCATGAAATCACGTAGCATGACTCGAGAGCCTTTTATAAAAAATACCGAACTTTCTTTAAAAACGTTTAAAAGAGGACCACTTGGTTTGAGAGGTTTTAGCGTATTTGTGTCTAAATTGCTTATGTTTAGCTAAATTAACGTGCTACCAAATGAATTGCATTCTGTAAACTCTTTATCATCTGTTAAAAACGTTTGACAGACCGTCACTCTTCGACAGGTCTGAGCGTATTTTTGCTTTGTAATATTTTGATGGTTTACTTAACTTGCTTACTTGAATTTTCTGTATACACGTACGAATATTATGTCGTAGGTTCTGTGAAAATCAACTGATTTTTATTCCCAAATCATCCTCATGGTAATACGCTAGGAAAGCACAATCATCCATGACGACCTGTTCCCACCTGGTAACTGAGGGTAGATCAGATTAGCCAAACAGAGATGAGTGTGCTTACTTTTCTGAAGAGTAAAGCCATAATACGCAAGAGAAAAGTACACTCGTTGCTGTGTGACCAATCTAACCTACCCTTAGTTACCAGGTGACAACATATCGTTATGCATGATCGTACTTTCCTAGCGTAGAACGAAATGAAAATTTCATAATCACAAGTCATGAAATGCTTTCTTTAACTGATGTTTAGTTAATAGAATTACCGTGTATAACTTAAAGATTAAAGATTTCAGATTTAAGAGTAATTGTAGGGAGATTTCGTCGTTGAACCCAACTTCGACGCTGAGAACCAAGGCACCAAAAAGCGATTGGACATCAGACACCTCGTTATTCAAAACAAAGGAAAAACCTAATTTGATCGATCATAAAAAGGCTTCTCGTCAGCCATTTATGCTCGCCAGACAGCCAATGAATTTTTCGCGCGCATTCCCTAATTCTTGTTTCTCATTGGCTCTCGGAAACTCTTTCTTTTCCGAGAGCCAATGAGGAACAAGAAAAAGTCAATACGCGAGGAAAATTCCGCAAGTGGAAATCAGGCCTAAAAAAGGATATTCTCAGCGTACAATAGATTGATATGCGTAAATACAACACATCTTCCTCTCTTTCTCCCCAAAACTCATCCATTAATGATAATTCACCAAAAGTATGGAACCGTATCTCGGTAAACAAGGTGAAAATCTTGTCAAGTCTTGTATTCCTAACATTTGTCGTTATTATTTACAACACAAAAGAAGTCTCGTATTTTACTTCAACCAAAAATTAAATTCCCGAGTTATCTCGCAATAATGTTGCTTACGAAATTACTTGTCCCGGTTGTAATAAAACATACATAGGAAAAACCTATCGTCACCTTCAAAATCGCCTCTCCGAACATGGTACGCAACATGACAACAGTGCTGTTGCCCAACACCTCTTACACTGTGACCACGCACAATTTCTCGCAAACTTACACACACAATACGACCGACTTAATGACCTTTCCTCTTCTTCCGCCTTGTCTCCTTCGATTAAAAATCTTATCTTTAATAACTACAAAATTCTTTATTCTAATAATTCTATAACCGCAAATAAACTTTTAATAATTGAAGCTCTTAACATCAAATTTAATAAACCAGAATTGAATTCTGGTCTTAAGGTTACTAAAGAGCTCTCTCTTTTCACCTAATTGTTTTTCATATCCCACTGATATTTTCTTGCTTCCTATCCGCACCTTCTCAGTTCAGCGATGACATGTTAATGATTAATTAGCGTCCATCCTGTTTTTCTTTTATTTCTTTAAGTTGTCGGCTGGTTCTGGATTCAAGCATTATTAAGTTCCGGCAGTTTCCCAAACCTTTTGACTATCAGCCCATATGGTTTTGGCAACCAGCGAAACTTTACAATAAACATTTCACTCCAACGATTAACCGTTTTTGCGTTATACATATCGTTTAATACTGCTGACGCAGCTTCTACTTTTACAGTTTCTGCTACGGTCGGTCAAAATGTCTGACAAGATTCGAGATTTCATTTTGAGCAGAGAACTACAGATACTGAGGTTTTGTAACTGTCTTCAAATAAAAGATGACAATGCCATTCTTGACGTCAACAAGTATCTTGTAATCTGCTCAAATCTTGAGGACCCATACCAAGTAACAAACACAATGTTCTACAGCATTCAAGTCGACTGAGACTATTCTTAGTCTTACCTGCCTTCCGTCGTCCTTCCTCCCATGCAAATGACAACAGTCAGGAGTAAGTGAAGCTTGACAGATGTATGAAGGCAATTCAAACAACGAAAATACCTCCCTTTGGCTAGCAACTAGGTATGCTTCGTTACGTTATTCATTAAGACTTCTTCCAAACTACGCACAACTAACGAACGATATAAGGTTTACGAACCCATGACATTTCAAACGACGTAACAGTTTGACGAAAGCGCGCTACATGATTCATCTCAGTGTCAACTTTCAAGAGCTTCCTGTTGGTCTCTGATTCTCATCTGGCAGAAACACGAATGCGGGTCACACCTCCGGATTTTTCCACGATATTTCGGGAAATGAATTCAACGAGAAGCTGTTCCTTTTAACGTCGGCTTCGCTTTCCAGATTCGCGGACTGATTTCTTGAACTATCTTTTCTGTGACCAGCCAAGACCGTAGTCAAGAAAAGGTTCGCATTTGTCGTTGCAATATCAGATATTGTTGTCACGTCGGTACGGAAGTTGCGACGAGCGACTGCTAACAAACATGGACGCGATAATTATCTAACATGAGGTCTTGTATTGAAACAACGGTGCCGAATGCATGAGGAATGTTTGATTGTGTCTTTAATGAATCTTGCAGTCTTCACGTCGCACAATAGCAATACGTCACGGTTGGCTAGCTGGCTATCGCATCGGAACAGCCTGTAGACAGAATTCGAAGCGTGCAGCAGTTCGGCAAAATCGACTGACGTCCGGTGGTTATTAGGGATTTTAGACTAACTACAATCTCAGGCAATACGTTAAACTATAAACACATACTTGCTCGTACCCCACTTAAACCAACGGATTTTTTTTTTATCCAGAGGGTTCTGATAACACCAGGTGATCGAAGTGACAATCGAATCTGTGATCTTTCCCTGACACAACTGGATTACAGAAAATCCGAAGTGATGGTTAATTAAGAACTATTGGCGACGAGAAACGAATGCACTACCGAATTTTGTTCGTTATTGTAAACGTTTTTAAGAGGTTGACTTAAGGTTATGTTATTACTGGTATGCGTTTATAATAAAGGAACACAATAATCGATACCAAGAGATCATAAGGACATGTAAATATGTTTAACGCTGGAGTAAAACTCTCGAACGAAAGACTGCTATGAACTTATATTGTCCAAGCTTCCTCGTTGAAAGCGCGACAGGATGAACCTTTGGTATTTGGGGAATGGGTTTACGTAACACTGGCCAATATCACAATAAGGAAACTAACAGTAAAGGAAACGGCATTACTCACCTTCGCTGCTGCACAGAGAGCCCTCTGAGTTTCTCCTCCTTCGTGGATATTCTTGTCGACGCAAAGCATTCACCGGTACCCAGCCTTCATTACTTCGAAGATCAGAATCGCGAGTGATGATCCGCACTTTCCATCGTGGGCTATGGACAGGATTTTCGATGACGTCCACAAACTGTCCCTTTTTCATGGACAACTCGTCGTCGGCGACCGCTTGGTAGTCTTCCGAGCTGTAGTAAATAGTCTCGACGTTCGCAGAGTCTTCGGGACCCTAAAGAAACATACGCAGTGTATAGGAAGGCGAAAATTGAAAAAAATGGAAAAGCGATTCGCGCAGAATAAGCTGCTTTGTGCCAACACAGTTTGATCGGCTTGACATGTGTTAATACCGAAAGTTAACCAGAGGATAACAAAAGCGTTCCCTACGGGTGATGTAACTCGACCCCAGGTTTTACCACAGCGGCAGCAGAACAACCTTTCCTGATAAACTGGACCACAGTGGTCGCACACAGTGTTGGTCAGTTTATCAGCGACAGGCCAAGTAAGAATTAGGCCTCTCGTACTAGTGTTTGGTCTTCGACCTCTAAATCTTAAACTTCATTTGCACGATCAGTAGCTTGCAGTTGCGACCCGTTGCAAGTTTGTAACAGAGAAAGAAATATACTCTGACAAACAACATCTTGTACACCCAATTTTTCAGTTATAAAAACTGATCACGGTATCAATTTCATCTTGTTTTGTAACTCAAGTGTTGGGTTTACTTGATGTTCGTTGTTCGTCGGAGTATGTTTCTTGCTCTGTTTCTTAAACTTGTCGGCTGGTAAAAGTTTTGAAGCCTACCGTTTTACCAGTGAGTGAAAAAGATAACGAACGAAATCAATTACAAACTTATAGTATACCTAGGGAAAACCATACTTGGGCAAGCGCGGTCTTAATGTTTATGCGGGACTGGGGTGAGCCAGTTAGCAATCTGGCTAGTTGATATGGAGGCGAATCAGTCAGCTTACCAAGTTTCTCGGATCGCGGGATTGTAATCGACGATCTGTTTATACCAAACCGAGTTACCCAGCAGGCATAAGTGTAGGAGGTATGCGCCTCTATTGAAGTTTCATGAAGTTATCATACCCACAAAAATAGAACATTTTCATTTCGCTATCCCGAGATCATAGGTCGAGTTGTACTGAGTTCGTGGCAATGCATGTTGAACCGCCAGTCCAATATGAACAAAGGCCTCGGGTACATCTGAGACCTGTGTTTGCCACAGATGAAAATAATGTTAGGCCTCTTTACAATGTAGTTTTCCTGATTCCTAGCCAACCTTAAATGACAGCCCCTTAATCAGTGTAAAATCCACATTAGTTTCACAAATATCCCTCAAACAAACACTTTTGCTTATCGCTTATACACCGATAAGACCATCCCAAGTCAGTCAAAGATAAGTGAGCAATCGAGCCAGACATGTCTAGTTATGAACGGAAACGCGGGCTTGATAACGATACTCCACCCCAAGTAACGAAACCAGTTGGACCACCTTACTGTACATAGTTTTCAGGGAATATCTAATCCATGGAATCAAATTCGAAAACAATCTCTGTTTCTTTAGTATCATTGTGGAGAGGCGAGCCGCTTAATGAGGTTTTTATGTCCAACATCCACGATTGTTGCTTGTTTTCAAAAGAAGTGGAACTGAAACAGTGCAAGTTCGAGTAAAGTAGCTACGGTCATCAAGACTCTAGTTGAGGTTACTGAGTGGAACTAAAATCGATGTTTAAATTACGATCCAGTGCAGTTTTGTTTTCTGTCCGATTCTATAAGCAAATCCTCTTCCCACATCTGAACAAGGATTTAATGCAAGAGGTATTTCTCCCCTAAAAACAACCTCCACTTAAAGTTCAGTAAAATGCTATACGAGGCAATCGTTATCATACGAAGTAATCAAGGTAAACATCTATTTATCCTTAGATATTCCCATATTGGGAAACATCCGCAGTCAGAACATTGTTTGCCACCCACATGAGGCCGGATATTGTAATGTTTATTAAATATACGAAGAATGAAAGCATTTCATTTACATTTTGTCTTGGGTGGTGATGATTTTGTCGCAGGAGATGTCGCTAGGACTACTGCCTTATATCGTAACTCACTTGTTCCTCTTTGTAACTGCAGTAAACTAGAAGAAATAGGCCGATCGCAAGTCACGTCCGCTCTGAACAGCTTTTAGAGTTCTTTCAGCAACTGCTTTTGTAATGCTAATTTAATCAATTTGTATCACAATCCTTTGTGGGGGGAAGATTTTTGCAGCGTAGAGAAGAAAAATAAGGGCTAAAATTTTCGTATCTGTGTTCAGTTGGCATTGTAAAGTGCGATTATCTATTTTCTCCGGTCTCGTAGATACCAAATAGAGCTCTTACTTCAGTTGTAAACCGCCACAGAAATAGCCGGATTATCCTAGAATTAACATTTTTAGCTGTAACCCTATCCTTAGACAACCGTAAACTTGTCCTTTTTCTCATCCGTGTTTACATAGTACAGTAAATATTACGGCAGAACAGATCTTGGATGTTGACATAAAAAACCGCTCAGTTCTTTTGAACAAACGAGAACAAAGAATGTTATCGACTTTTTTGCAACAGGGCTTAGGGCTTACGGCTTACCAATTACGCGCTGGAGTTGCGCAACAGACGAACAGTCTTTTTATTACCATTAAAAACTGGTTATCTCCGTGGTATTTGGTTGTCCCAGACTTCACAACGACCCCACGGCAAACACATTCTTAAAGTAAGTTGACAGTATATGTGACACATTCTTTCGGAAGTTTAAGTGAAAAAAAACCCTTCCTGTTCGTGAAAATATTCACTCAAACCGCGAAATTTTCGGAACCAAAAACCGACACCATTTGAGGATTTCTAAACAAGTATGACTCCTGGAGTCATACTTGTTTCGAAAGGTCTCGAAAAAACTGCCATTTCTGACCGCATGACCACAAACACAGTAGCGCCAGACCAGTGGAGTCGTGCCCTGGAAAATTGTAAGCCCGAACGTTCGTGCATGTAATTTTCGAAATAACAGAAATTATTAGCGGATTGACGTATGTAGATCACGTAGCAAAACTTAATAAGCAAACTGCGGATACAAAGCCCACTCGCTGATAACTTATAGCTCGGATGTTTATCTTTTCACCCGGAAACAGGAAATCTGGAAGAAAAGCACACCACCCTCATACCTGGAATGCTATCAATGAAGTTTTCAAATCCATTGAGTTTCAACAATACTTCTACAATGTTACCTCAGCGAGTGATATACCACGTTGTGCCCCGAGAGAGCGTTCAACTACCATCGATACAGAGATAACTGCACATTTCATCTGATCAAAACATGCAGGGAGTTCTTCATTTCACAGACCTGCCAACTCACCCGATTTCTCAGCAAATCTCCAGATCTCTCGACTGTAGCTCACGTTCACCTGATTTCGACTGACTTTACATGAACAAAAAATCGACGTTGCATTAAGCTGTAGGCAGAGAATTGCCTGATAAAACATCCCTCTCAACGTTCAAGCCTTGGAGTTCTGGGGATCTCCAGGGATACAACTAGATAACTGAGATAAATCAGCTACCTATAACCCAAGTGCTTTTACGTTGTAAGTATTTCCAGTCTCTTTTCGACTCTTATATCGTTTGTCGGTGAAGTTCAAAAACCTCCAGATTTTACGCGAAATTTCCAGGTTTTTTAACGGCCTTTTTAACAATATCCAGATTTTCGTAACCCAGGGGTTGGCAGGTCTGATTTGAAGGCACGTGAATCGTGTTACGAGCACAATACTCTATCAGAAATCCAACGAGTGAACGCATGGAGCACATATGGTACAAACAAAGTAGGTATATATATATCTTACAAATAATTTCCCACGCTGTAACTTGTTTACTAAACAAGTATTGCCATTTACGTTTGTATATATAATTAGCAAAAGAGAAATACACACTACCTTCTCCGGGAATTCAAAGTCCCAAGAAACTCTATCGTCATCCACAACGCCGCTTTCCCTAGAATTTTACAAAAAAGATATTCAGATCAGCTAATAATGGGCTAGTATCGATTGCGTTGCTAATGGGGAAGGAAGTAGACTATATCGTACGCGTAGGGATGCATCATGGATAAATCAATACATGGACGGAGGACGAACTGACCACCAGCTGTTTTATCATCTGTCCTTCTCGATGGATTGATGGACGGGTGGATGGATGGATGAGATAGGACGGGATAGGATTGCACGGGATGGACGAATGAATTATTAGAAAAAATAACGAACGATATGCATCAAAACACAATACCTGTCAGGGTTCTTCTCGTCTTTCCTTAAGCAAGTCGACATGGCTAAAACAAGTGAAGAGCGTGTCATATAAGAATGATTCGAAAATCTTGGATAAATGACCAATAACTGGTATTTTTTTAAAATTACCCACTTACTTCGACTTCGTAAAACACCATAATGAAACTGTTGCTGTATATCTCTCAGTTGTTTTACCCAGTTTTGTTTAACTTCCAAAGTGTTCGCCTGGACATGGAAATGAACAGGAAAACAATTAATAGATTAAACCTGAACTGCTGACGATTCGTGCGAAGTAGTGAAACACCAGCAACTGGGCTCTGTTTGTGGAGGGTAAAGGTGGTTTTTGGTAATAATGCTCAGACCATCAGATGAATTTCCGCGACCGCACCCATTAGATTATACTAAATACTGAACACTAATCTGGTTCGTGTGGGAGCTTGGTATATATCCGACTACCACCGAATGTTCGTCAAGCTCGTTTCCTCAAAAAAAAAAACGATTTCTGAGCCCCAGACAGGAATTGAACCCGCAAACTTCATTGTTATCATATCGTAGCCTCCGCTTAGGGTGTACCAATGACGAGGCTGCACCTTAGCTCACCATCTGCGACTTGGTAGTTCAATGGTTAGAGCGTCTCACCGGTCATCAGAAGGTTGTGGGTTCAGGTCCCGCCTAGGGCTCAGAAATCGTTTTTCTGAGGAAACGAAGCAGATTATCTCATTAAGGGGATTGTTTTTAACTCCTTCACTGCTACATCTCTCCCTATGACAAGTAAAATCGTCTGGCGTTAGCCAGAGTAAAATAATACAAGTCCCCCTTGGTAGTTAAGGAGTTAAAAACACTAAAAGAGATATATAATCAAGGACGAGATCCAAGGTCAAAGAAACCCAAAGACACAAACAGAAACAGGCAGATATAGATATATACAGAAATACGAGGACGCACACGGACACACACAAAAACACTTACTTCTCCAGCCTTCTATTTCAGAATCATCCTCAGGGTAATATGAAACGATAAATTCACAATTATCCTACAATGCTGAAGTCAACTGAAAGAGTTTACTCGTGTCAACTTTTTCAATTGACTTTAGCAGTGTGGGATTGTGAATTTATCGTTTGATATTATCCAGTCTTCGCAACGTACCTTAAGTATTTTTTTATCCTCATTATTCGGTGGAACTCCGGTCCACACCGCAAACTTGCAGCTATCTTCGGCCAGGTGTTCCGTCACCCCGAGTTCTGAACACTAAAGTAGGACGATGTTGAGAAAAAAACACAACAGGTCACTTCGTTTACATGACAGCCATGAAGAAAACATCCCAGTTTAAAACACAACACAACCGTCATGTACCTTCAATTTGTACTTGTACAAGTAGGTAACCTTTCCGTCCGCGTCTTTGACTTCTTTAGTGACAAGCAGCGCTTGTTGAAACAGAAATAAGTGCCTTTCCTTGCCTTTTCTTCTGATTAACTTGGCATCCCAAATAACAAATATATCCTACAAAGCGACAGCACACCAGGTGGTTAGAACTTTCACTCAACAATGGCATTAGCGGGGGCAGGATTTGTGAATAGAGGTGGACCAAAGCGAGAGTTTGCAGAGATGGCTACACAGGTATACCCGTGGTGAAACTTTACGTTTGCTAGAGGGTAAGGTAGTATTTTCTCTATTTTAAAGTTTTTGTCAATATCTATGGCTCTAAATCACATATTTCCACACTACGATATGAAACATGTACACCACATAGTTCACAGTCCCTTGTATTCCAGCTAGTATTCCAGATTATGTAACTGAATGTGGTAAGTGGTTACACCATTGCATTTAAAGAACGTAACTAGTTTTGTCGCAAACGTCGGGAAGAGCTATTACATTTCTAACTCCTACATAGGGAAGCCGGGCCTCTCCCTTGCGCGCGCCACAAGAGAAACTAACGCTCGTCAAGCTAAAGTCCTAAGCTCCCGTGGGTTCGATTACCCAGACCAATGGTCTTCTGACTTTACGGTAAATCGATGAAATGAACATTTTCAAATGTACTTCAATGAACACGCTCTTTGTATGCTCAACCTTCCGTTGGTACCGTATACATATCCTGAGAGTCAGCGCCCACCGAAGATCACCGTTGTGGATCCTATTCTTGTTGCTTGTATTTGTGCATGGTTGTTTCATTCATAAAAACCACGACTAAGTGGGCTAAAGTGTTATTAACGGATAAGAACATCACCAACGAACACTACAACAACGAGATTAATTACATATTGACTTCTGGTAGTACCTGAAGTATAATTCTTCCCAAGCATTCCAAATGTTCCTGAAATGGAATAGAAAGCTGGCATATGAGCGCTTCATAATAGCAATGTTGGTATTTTATCAGTAAATACCATATAACAACCACAATAACGATACAGGTCATATTTTTGAAAGAAAATGAAAGCTTTGTTCGTCGGGTACACCGTTTCTAATGACTGTTCCAAGTTTCTCTATTGTTGAACCAGATCAATCTCGGTTCACTTTCAAGAACAGAGAAACTTCAAACGATCATCGGTATTATTGTTTTTATCACCGATATTTTGGCAAAAACCATTCGGGGTGGAACCTCATCGTTCGCCAACTGCAACAGTGATGTGATCACAATACATTTCAACCGAAACTTGGTAGTACTACGATGATACTACGCACTCTGAAGGTCTTCACTGAAGCGAAAAGGGTCAACTTTGTCGTGACAACAAAAAAGTGGTTTTGTTTTCTTCTTTGTCGTGCTGTCATTGACAACATCCTTGCGTTTTACGATTATATAACAATAAAAGATGCATGTATTACCGTCATAGCTATTGAAAATAAAGTGCTGCCAACATAGCGAAACAAAGTAGAAAAAAATACCCTCACACTTTCTGGAATAACGAAGTTAAATAGAAAATCCTAATAATCCTAGTGGTTAGCTCTTCCATTCAGCCACACCTAGTGTCACCGCTTCGAAAAGAAAAAAATGGAATTACTACCGAGTTTACTCACATCAAATCCTTGAATCAAACTTATTGACATTTCATCGTTGGCTTGTCGAGGAACGCTCAACATTACGTCCAGGCCAGCCTGAATAAAAATTGTATCAAGATTTTCAAGACCATTCTTAGACAAGATGTAGCTTTCAAATATATCTCGAATATTTTGACTAAGTAAGTGAAAGGGAAAGCTATAAAATGGTTAGAAATCAAGTGTTTAACTGAAGAAAACCAAAATGGTTGAGAAACTGACTGAACTTAGATCAAGAAAAGCTGACATTTCGAACGAAGCCCCTTCGTCGGAGTGAAACGGGAAGACGAAGGGCCTTCGCTCGAAATGTCAGTTTTTCTAGACCCAAGTTCCGGCAGTTTCCCAACTCTTTTGGTTTTCTACAAGTTGCTGAAAACTGCCTGAGCAACACTCTACTTTTTTATCATTATTTACCTGAAGACTTGTTTCCGATCCTTCACAACAAGATAACAGATCCTTTAAAAAACAGCGAAAGAACAGTTAACATACAATGACGCAAAACATTACGACGCAAAACATTACAACGCTAAAAATTCCGTTGTTTGTTCGTTCGTCTGTTTGTTGGTTGGTTGGTTGGTTGGTTAATTCGTCATATTGTTTAGTTGTTCATTCGTCGTGGTTATGCGTTCTGCTAGACCACAAGCAATCACACACAGAACTAGCGCGCGGTCTTCTAAAGATATATTCCCTAGATTCCTCAAGTTTATAAACGCAGAAAAGTTTTCTGAGGCCCTGACGGGAATCGAACCAGTAACCTTCTGATCGCCGGTGAGATGCTCTAACCATCGAGATACTTGGATTCAGACGGACGAGCGAACGTTACTATTTTACGGGTTCGTAGTTGACACGTGTACTGCTAACTGAAGTCTGGGACAGGCCATGTAATCCACATTAATTAAAGAGGCTCAGAAAACTTTTCTGAGTTTATAAACTTGAGGAGCATGCGCGATTTCCATCAGCACAAACCAAGCTACCACATGCCGCACGACATCGGCCAGTATAGTTAAGTTAATAAGGCACGGCGAACCTTAAGAAGAAGTTGGTATTTTGTTATCCGCTGAACAGGTTTTATGAGGTATGCAGCGATGGACAGTCCGTGATTATAAGACGCTTGGAGATCCTGGAGAGAAGAAAGTTGAATGTAATAGTGGTTAGGACCAGAAGCTGGTATTTGACAAAATATAAGGTAAAACATATTCCGAACATCTTGAAAACTCAGAATACGAGTCAAAATCCAGACGAAAGTTGAATCAGTAATATCTCGGTTTTATTTCAAAACCATCATGAGACCAATTAAAATTACATCGAGTATGCAGAGTTTGTATATACATGGTGGATGACATCATTCCGAATTAACGTGACTGTAAACCGGCATTTTTAAAGCAAGTCATGACATACTAAAGTCAAGTGACTCTGCATACTGGATGTAATTTTAATTGGTCTCATGATGGTCTTGAAATAAAACCGAAATATTACAGATTCAACTTTCGTCTTGATTTTGACTCGTATTCTGAGTTTTCAAGATGTTTCTCTTCGGAATATGTTTTACCTTATAACAGCGGTTAGGTTTACGATTACGGAAAGCGTTGCCCCCGAAAACACAAAAGTCAAGAATGGTACAACCACTTAGGAAAGAAATTGGGGAAATGACTAGACAATCAACCGTCAAGTCTACTTTAACTCTAATTTGATTGATTGTGTTCATGTTTTTGTACTTTGTTATTCTCACATAGTCATATTTCTAGCTCGATACTTGGGTTCTGTACGGGAGATAATAGATTACCGTGGATAATTGTATGTAACCGAACTCATTTGTGCAACGTCTACGAGTAAACATCTCACTGTTCCTGTGTCAACAGAAGTGTTTATGCCAATGTTTAGTCTGAGAATCTTCTGAAGCAGCATCTTACCGAAAAAAATGTTCCTCCATTCTCAATCAGCAAATTGTTAGATGACGGCTTGTTCTTGCAGTAAAAAACGTACATCTTGAATTCTTCCGCCTGGACAAAAAGGATACAGAAATACAATTAGTAAGCAATGAATATGTCAACGAGTCCCATTACTTGAACAGACCTCACTAAGAGTGAGCAGAAGACCTGTCAAGGTGAAGGAGCAAAACTGGAAATATTTTGCAGAAGACTTACATGTTCTACAAAGCATTCGCCCACATCTTCGGGATGAGTTTCGTATTTCTCCAAAGCGTTCAGAAATATACTGCAATGGACAATATAAAGACCAAGTCAAACCCAACTTCAATAAAACATACTTCAAACATACAACACATTTTATGCATCAATTGTAAATCAAACTTGATCCCTGTTTGTAAAGAAGAGGGTAATGGTCTCTTTGCGAGTTTAATCGCTCGATCACTTTTCAATTAACACAAAAATCAAACAAATTAAAAACAAACGCGTAAATAACCAAAGAAGAACAGTGTTATGTACACTAAAAGTAAACCAAACGTTTGTATAATACATAGTTCAAAGTTCTAAGCCTTCTTTGGACGAAATGTTATTTAAGCGAACATGCACAACAAACAAAAACGGTAGACCAGAGCCCTTCAACAAGTTGTTGAGATTACGTGAACGGAAACAAAATGGAAACAACAAACCTGTTGTGAAACTCATAGATATCCTTCATATTGCCAAAGATGACGTCTTCCTTGCCGACAAGACCGGAAGGTACTACTTGGTTGCCATCCATTACCTCCAGGTAATTCTACAAATGAGACGAGAAATGTATTAAGAACAAAATAAACTAAATCAGCTCTTTAAGAGCAAGACACCTTCCTTAGGAAGATGATGTTTGGTCAAAACTAGCTTCATTTCTCCCTCCTGCCCACAGCATTATATGTGCCTGCCTACAAAACATATCTGCACACCCTCAATCCCCCCTTTCCATCCACCTCCACCCCAACTCTTCCTCCCATCCCCCTATACTTCAGAAATTCGACAAACCTGTATGATGCATTTCAAATCCGCCACGTACGTTCTTTCTGTGTGTAATAGTTCGTTCATTATAAATCTGAAACAAAAATCAAAAAAGAAAAACACTGAATCAGAAATATGCCTGCACAAAGCAATCGCAGGGTTGTCGCCCAAGAGCTGTCCCGCCGCCATGGCATTCTGCCTCCACAGCAAAATGGCTCTGGCATCGGTTGATCGATTCTATAATCTGATGGGCCAAATTATGGAAACCGTTGAATATTTCCTATTCCGATTATTTAAGTCAACGACTAGTGCGACTACATCACTAACCATATTAACCGATGACATGTTTGTGGAAGTTGATCGTCCAGGTTAGTGTGGTCTTGAGAAAGACTTTTGGTAGAAGTGACCGACGTTTCGACAGCCTTAGCGGCGGCCAATTTTGACTCTGAAGATGACCGCCACCAAAGCTGTCGAAACGTCAGGTACGTCTACCAACAGTCTTTCTCAAGACCACACTTACCTGGACGATCAACTTCCACAAACATGTCACGATTCGCCCAGGTTCAAACCATTTATCATATTAACCGATGTAGGGAAAAGGGCGCATTTTAGTATTTTACTCTGGTTAACGTCACACGATTTTACTTGTCGTAGGATTAAGCCAAGGGCGTTTAAGGGTTAAAACACTTTGAAATCCTGGGTATCAGGCGACCGGCCAATACTAAGGCCATTTTGACGACTTTCCACTGTGGATGAAAAATGCCCTTGGAACGAGATTGGCGCAAGGTAATTAAAGCCACCAAGTCAAGTGAGACACGGCCTTATTAGGAAAGGTACTTGATGTTACAAGTCATTAGTACCAAGCTGACGAAGAAAAAGTTATTTTGAAAATAGAAATTTAACTTGCAAATTCACAAGCAAGGTCAAACATCTTCGCTGCTCCCGTTAACACAATAATAACATCCCTTAATTACAACCTTTTCCAAACTGTCTACAATAGAACGAAATCAAACGTGGAGAATGAAGTAACGAAAAAAGAAGGTCCAACAAAGTGTAGAAAGAAGGAAAGGTAGAGAGTTTCGAGCGAAAGGTTCGAGTACAACAATTCAAGTATTCTTTTTCCACTCTGTCGTTGCATGGAGTGAGAATTTTCTACTTGTTATACAGCTAAAATCTCGCAGTTTACAATTGTAGGTTATTTTACTTAATAGATAAGGGAATTGGTCTGGCATCTCCAATGTCAAAAGACACGAACGTGACACCTGTACTGCTTTTGATGTCACAACATTGACTGTCGAGATGCATCAAAGTTGTGTGTTACAAGCCGGTAGTTCCGCAACTATCTTGGTTTTCTTTCGTTGCTGGAACAACAGCGCCTAAATTCCCCAGCCAGGATGCACTTTTTTCTTTAATTCCCACTGAAAATGGTCTGGACTAGCCTGATTTCTCACTTCTTCTCGCTACTTGACAGTCACTTCAACATGAATTAGTGAGAACTAGACTAACATTTGAGCGTTGGTAACAAGATATTTTGGTATCGCTGAGACATGTGGTTAAGCTAGGTCTCGGAAAGTCCTCGAAACTTTCCTGGAGTCTCTGTAAAGTTAAATTACTATTTTCCTTGACACCATGGTATAACTTATAATTTAAACGTCAGTTGCAATAATGACGTCTGGGAAACACGTGTCGGAAATTATCAACCACACTTACTCTTTCCTTCGTGCAGATTTGCGTTTTTCTTCTTCCATCAGCTCATGGATTCCGCTATCCTTGGACAGTTCTCGTAAATTCAAGGTTTTCTCCCGTATAGCAAGACTTTGCTGATGTTGTTGGGTTTGCGAGAGAACAGAAACATCCGGCATTTCTTCATCGTTCTGCATAATAACATGAAATCATATTACACGACGAACTGCTGGCGAAAAAGAATTGTACAAAATTATAGTCCGTCAAGCAACTATAATGGAAAAACGTATTTTTTTTTGGTTAAAAAGTAACACAGTCAAAATTTTTACAGCTTCACACCGGACTAATGCGCTTCAGCTTCGGTGGCAAAAGGTCTTTGTTTTTAGCGACTCATGACGCTAATTCCGTGTCCTTTCATGTTCAGGGCATTGCATTTGGCTTATTTGTTATAAATACCCGATTTTTCGCCAAATTTATCGGCAGACTTTAAGCGAGACAGTACGTCTCACGAAGTGTCTATCGATGTAAACCATGCTCTCTTAGACAGAATTCGGCAATGATCATTCACTTCCTTCTATAGGAACAAATCCATGTTTCATAACAGTTACTTAACAGCTCTCCCTCAATTTTCACTCACCGTTGTCACGCAGATTTCAAACACTACTGATGACCGGCACAACCAAAATCGTTAAATGCTAGCTTCGACCCTTGGCCATGAAGTACGCCAAAGACTTCCGCCAGATGATTGGACTTTAAAAACCAATTCGATCGCCGTCCTTTCTCGTGCGATAAAAAATTCCCGGCTCCCAGTCCCTCGTTACCTTGTTTTGGTATCGCAACAGCGAAAGCTTGGGATAGTTCCAAGCGCATGGTTAACTGAACTATTTCTTTTCATATGAACCGACAAATTGAGGGGAATTTGCCAGAAACTTCGTGAACCACCAATAAAAATTCTTTGTCGTCACGTCAAGGCGGGTATGTCTTTGGTGAACGAACTGAAGTTCACAAGCCGCGGTTATAGCAAAAACAATATGGCCGTCGTTCATTTTCCCGTTTTTATTCTATTCCAAATTCTCTTGGAATCTCAGGGGATTGATTGCGAACCACCAATAGATACTAATTTGTACTATAGCATAAACATGTTATATGGAAAGAATTCAATGGAAATAGACTGAAAATAATAGTACTTTTTACCAGTTAAATTATGTTCCATCGTAGTTGGAAGCCATCATAAAACATCACGGCTGCCACCGTAACAACTTGAACATATTTCTAATTAATTCTGTTTAAAGCCAAAAATGATTTTCTACCTTTTACGCCACGTTCCGTTCTCACCTTCTCAAACTCATTAATAATTCATGAACCGAAACCAAAACAAAAATGTTTAATTAGTGTTTTGAAACTGGAAGAAGTACCAAACAACGAGAAGTTTGGACGTGTTTCAAGGTTCTTAGTCTATGAAATATTTCTAACTCTAAACTACGAGTAGTCAGGCAATTATATGAGTTCCTTTGTTTGAAAAGTCAGTTCAGATAGTCGACGTCCGACTTTACCAGGATTTCGAAGTCCTCGTGCATTAAAAAGGCTCGCCTTTTTAAATTCCAGTAAAATCCTCCGGATCGTATTTGAACTATCACTATTGAAACGAGCCACTTCACTAAAATCCCAATAAAATCCGGACCAATTCTCGGTTTATCCCCAGGGGGTCTTTAGCTTACGAGCTCATTTCCTGCACAACTCTCTTTACCCAACTCTTCAACAGCTTCTTACCTCGTTATATTTGGTAATTGGAAATCCCAATTTAGCTTCAAGTTGATTAAGATACTTGGTCATTCGACTCGCGAAGTCCTTGAAACGTTTGTCCACGGCAGACGCCCACTGTGTGATGGCATCGCTATGAAAACACGATCGTTTGTACAGCTCGTCAGCTTCTTGCAGCAAGTGTTTCACTTTATCTTTGATTTTCTGAGGACAAAAAACAAATGCAAAATTTGCAAAATCGGGATATGTACACTGGATGTAAGACTGAGCAAGGGGAGAAAATTGAAGAAATTAGATAAGATTGCCTAAAACATTT
>JBAHVQ010000262.1:841354-874936 GCA_036872915.1 Nanipora kamurai | reverse complement strand
GCTTGCCATACGAAACAAATTTGTAGTGATTAAAGTTTAAATGAAGTAATTCAAGTTTGTCCTTTTGTCGTACTATTCTGCTCTACCCTGGTATCGAGTTCTCTACTCACATGTAGAGAACACACAACCTGCTACATGTCTATATATATTTATGTAAATAAATATCCTTGTACAGGCATGGATATAGAAATAGATAGATATAAGCATAAATATGGATATTCACAGAGATAGTGTTATTGCTGCAAATAGGGGACATGGACAATTAATTTCTTCAGAACATGAATATAATGGACAATACCAACTTGTACTACGTAAACACGCGTTAATAACTTTGTCGGCATTTCTACCCTGACATTAAATGTTCAAGACTATATTTGGGCGAGACAAGAAACACAGTTTGTTGAACGTCAGACAAGATGAATGTCACGAAATACACAACCAACGCAGTATAGTTAAAACATCTCCACTACCACCCGGGTAACAATACCTCCCCCGGTTTTCGCGATAGACAAATGTGAAGCACGTCACAGCAGTGTACCATACAAACTGACAGCGTTAAGAGCAAAAGTTAAAATCGGTTTTTGACATAGATTTCAGAATTTTAGTGACCGAGTTTAAGACACAGCTAGAGACGCAGATTCGCGGTTAGAACACTCCGGAATCTTGAATGATGTATACAGATATTAATTACAAATCTTAACTTCCACTTCTCGGCACCCCATCTCGTGGGAACCTCTGCTATCATAGACCTTTACAGACCACGGTTATGGAATTCAGCAATCACTTTTGATCATCAACGGTAACATCATCAAAACGCTACTAATAGAGATATTCAAACCCGACAATCACATGACGGCGGATTCTGTAAACAAATTTTTCCCAAAAATTTTCAGTTTGCGTATTGTTTAATTACCTGAAATGGTAATTTTCGACAACCTACAGCCAGAAACTTATCAAGGGTCTATACTGACGGAACTATAGAACTACGGCTAAGCGTCACTATACATTATCATTTGAACAGTGCTAAAGAATGACTTGAATGAAGTTATCCCTAAGTCATTAAGACATCCTTAAAGATAGTAATATATTATTATACTTTTGTTTTGTATTCGCCGCTAGTTTTTGTGTTCTTCCACATCATCGAGCGAACGAAAACTAGCAACAGACTTATACGTAAAACAAGACACGAAGTACCTCGTCAAATAAAAAGTCGGACACGTAGATCCACAATCGGTCGTTTAAATTGCCAGCCAGTAATGCCTCCATCTCTTCTATACAATATTCACCTTCAAACGGTCTCTGATATCAATTTTATACCGAAAAACCGGTGGAAATTCCAACTCCTGTCATGTCCTTAAAGAGGTTTCAGACTATCCTCAAAGACATTCACATGGAAACAATTCGAGAGTTACTAAGAGTTTGCTCTCAAGGAATATTATCCGTTCTTCCCACACCTCAGTGCTGTTTCCCCTCAGGAGGTAACCGATACAGCTGACCAGTCACTCGACACCGATATCTTTAACAAAACACGTTCAATTATCGGCTATGACGTCGTCTCAAAAGCTTCCCGGCTCCTCAAAACATGCATTCACTTTCACGTTAACTCGCCAAACACAATATCCCTTAACACGCCAGGGATTACCAGTTGTACGATAAAGCGACATAAGGCGGCAGATGAGACTACAACGAGCGAATTTTGCCCATGAGAAATCCGAAACTTTCTCGTCAATCTGCGGGATTCCCTTCTAGCTTTGGACAATGAGCAGTTTAACGCAATATAATGATGAAAGAGTCAGTACACATTGCTGATATGGCAACCCCCCAAAATCGCACGTCTGAAACAGTACTACCAGAGACAACCAAAAAAAGCAAGATTCCTTCGAAAAAGGATCCTGCACAACGTACGAAGTATACAGATTATATCAATCAGGTCATGTCGTGAATGTAAACATTGGTAATTACAGCCAGCGCCGCTCAACAGAAGGTCTTAACAGCTTGTTGAACGAATAACATATGATATATGACATCAAGATGCGGTAATTCTCAAATTATGAGTTGCAAATCACGCGAACTCGGTCAATTAAATCGACAAAGTTAGGTGGGTGAAGTCGTTCGAATTGTTTATTTTAAGGCCATCAAAGTGAACCGGTTTGACTGTCGTAATTTAAACCTTTTCTAACATGATTGAGCAATGCGCTTATAAACAATGGTTAAAGAAACACACGCACAAAAATAGGAGAAACAGATTATCATCTTTTATTACCAAAATGCCAGCGACAAAGAAATGTGAAACGCGATTTACATCTACTTCAATGCCTCTTTCGAAGATATCCCGATAGTGAAAGCCGGTAAAGAAGGTATTTATCTGCTCCGCTCATACTCATCTCTACTTGAAACCACTGGATTTAGAAAGCAATTTTCAACAGCGGAGCTATCAACTTTGTTTTGTTTATAATTTAAATGTCACGATTCTGTTCTCAATCGGCACTGGGCGTTGACATACCATTGGATATACGCGATGAATAGGTCAACGAAATTAGCAATAATCAGTACCGCAAGCGTAATCGAGTAAGTTATTCGTACATTCGAGGTGTTAATATAGCGAAAATCCAGTAAGAATCCCACGACATGGACTTGCTGATGGAAGTGTTTGAAATCAGGCACCGTCGACCGCCGACTCACTGACACTTACTTAGCACCGTAAACTGATTACGAACAGAGTTCTGTTGTTGTCCTAGCTCATGAATTTTCCCTTTAATTATTGTGGTGAATTCGGACACCCCGTTGGGATCAATATGAACACCTTTTGTGATCCCAACCTGTCAGTATTAATAAAGAATTTCCATGGCAAGTAAACAACACACACTCGAAAGCCCGATCGCTGACAAACATAAGTACGAAGGAAGAGCATTACCAGACAGAAAAACCCGATCACCACATACCACCCGTGACAACGTCTTAAAGTCAAGACGAACAGTCTGTCTCAAGAACGGTCTACCGTCCGGAAATCGATACTAGATATTCTACGGTCTTTGGTCGCGGTCAAAAAGAGCGCGTCTTGGAGAAGCGTGAACTAGACATTCGCTGGACTTTCAAGGACATTCTTGAAAGCCGTAAGCGTAATACACAAGCAACTTCTCCACTGAGAACACCTTCCTTCCTTAAAAGTTAGCCCTTGACAAGTACCAAATTGCTGGTATACATAAACAACAGTGGAGACATAAGGCTATTGGCCAAGCTCTCTCTCTCTAACGCCATACTTTTTACTCTAGTTTAGACTAGACTAGTTTACTCTGGCTACTGCCTGACGAGTTTACACGTCAAAGGAGTTCTCTGGTGTGGGAAAAGGTTAAAGACTATCCTAAACACTCTCCATACCAAGTCTTTCCTCCCCCTATTTACTTTAGCTAACGCCTGACTATTTCACTGTAGCTTACCCCAAACAATTTTACTCGTTAAAGAAACAGCTAAAGAAAGAGCTAGTATCAACAGCACAAATGGTTTATCACAAAGTAGTTAGTGCGATAAGCAAAGTGAAAAGTAAATGATTACATTTCATATTTTTAAATACCATCTAGCCAATTGTCGAAATGGTAATACGGCACGTTGAACAGCCAAGGTTATCGTCAGCCAAGTATTTTTATCAATCGACGAAGTGGCAATTGAACCAAACCAGCAACGAGCTCTCGGGGTCGTCGCGACAAATTTCGGTAAAATGGTCCGACGCGTAAACAGGATCCCTTGTATGCAAACTGACATTCCAGCATGGAGTAACTTCTAGTCAAGGAAAGACTGTACCGTGTGCCTCGTGGAATAGACTTGGAAATCTGTTAAGTTTTTTTGTTATTTTGTCTCTAGTTTTTTCACATACTGTCACATTATTTTGATAAAACGGAAAATTTATATTGATTTGTACATTGCGCTTCCCAATCGGACGCAGAACAATTGAGTCCGGAAGTATTTGATCTTTTGTAAAGCCCAGTGTTCATAGATAGTCTTAACTTCACAATCAGATCTAGAAACGCGCTATAACTCGTCACAGTCGCCAATGGCAAGCAGTTGTCACTGGTGGCGAAAAAAATCATTTCATACTCCCCACATTGGCGACCCTAATTTAAAGATACGAAACACAAGATTTCAATATTCGTTAAATCAACTAAACGAATAAAATGCTAAGACAAGATGATTGTAATGAATTTTACGCTTGCCTAAAGTTATGCGACTCATCGACGAACGTCATTCAAAAAACGAAGGAGTACAAGATGTAACATTTAATAACTAGAACCAAAGCTACTTCCTTGCATCACGGAGAAAAATTAGGCCGAATTTCTGTTCCAAAGCTAATGTAAATCGCAACCACATGCCAGTTACAAATCGAGTGTGGTTAATTGACTTCCTCAGTGGCTAAATAAAACTATTTGTTCTCAACAGCGGTGGCTAAAACTGTTTCAAGCCTAGCGTTCCCTAAAGACGTATATGCTGAATAAAATTAGAGGGCTGCGTCGGCAGTACTGAACGGTTTATAGGTAATCAAAAGGTTTGGGAAACTGCCGGAACTTAAGAATGGTTAAAGTCACGTTTCGAACGAAGGGCCTTCGCTATGCTGAATAAACTCTTCCAGCGCCGGCAGGAATAGAATAGTAATTGAATTCCAACGGTAGTGAAAGGGCTACCAACCCTTTCATATCTCTGACTAGTCTTAACTGTTTCGCTACCTGACGTCCCCCGCCTCCTGCCCTTTCGAGTTGTAGATTTCCTCGAGAATTTCTGAACGATGTTTTCAGAAGGTCAATCTCAGATATAAACCTCAGTATAAGTAAACAAAGCATTGTAGAAACACCACAAATTCAAAGTTAAATTATGCTTAGGTTTCCTCAGAGCAATGACGAGTCAACAAGAGAAAAAGCCGAGTCGACAAGTCGAAAGCAAAGCATGATTTTACTAAAAATCTGTGTGTTGTCTCTACAACCCTATATTTACTTTGATAACTATCACCATCCAGTCTTTCAAAGAATATATCTCAATATGTATGAAATAACACCGCAGTCGTGCATGATGGACTACTACTGCTACCCAGCACGTTTTTTGTTTTGTTTTTTTTCCTAAGCACGACAAAACTCAAATTTTCTGCAAAATTGACGCAAGGGGGCGCCCTTTGAGCGTCATCTTACGAGTATGTCAAAAAATGGCTATCCTATCTAATTAATTATCAGACAACGGGCACGAATTTTCTTTGAGCAGAAAGTTCTACCACTCGCAGAAAACAAGGGCGAAGTTTGTAATTGTACCAAAATCCAGAACCAGCCGACAACTTAAAAAAATAAAGGAAGAAACAAACTCCGAACAATAGTGTCATCTTGATAACTCAAGATACGAGCTAAAATCAAGCGAATTACAATGAAATTGTGACATTTCGTCTTTACTTCAAACACATCACCAGTCTAACGATGTCTTTGCACCTTAGCTCACCATCTAAGTCTTGGTAGCTCAATGGTTAAAGCGTCTCACCGGTCATCAAAAGGTTGCGGGTTCGATTCCCGTCTGGGGCTCAGAAATTGTTTTTCTGAGGAGACGAGTTTGACGAACGTTCGTTGGTCGTCTGATATCTACCAAGCTCCCACATGAACCGACTTTGTGTTCAGCAATTGATAAGTCCATAGTATTGATGACGCTGTTCAGTTCCGGTGGTTCATCCGCCGGGTAACCTGTCTGGTTTTCGAACAACCAACCACAAAGCTGCACCTAAACTAAGCGTTGGCACCGGCCTGCAAATTCTGTATGGTGATTTGGAAAATCGATGGAAAGTATTTTGGTGGCACAAACCAATGTCATTTCTGATGATCTCTTTTTTTGCACAACTCTAAGTCTCTAACACTATTTTTCGTTCTTTCTCCAATTCCCTTGTTCTTTCACTTGTGTGTTTGAAAAGAACAGACAACATTTAAAGAGCCAGAAAATACGACAGTACACAAAAGTGTTTTCATGTTCCTCACAAGTACCATGTCTTATCCAGTTGTCTCATGCCGTTTAAATATTTCTTGGTAGCCTCTTCAAATTTAACATCCAGTCAGGGCTCAGACGATCAGATGGCAACGTTCCTTTCCCGGTCCGTACGCAAAATGACGCTCGTTGATTGGCTGGCTAGATGTGCAATAAGTTTTTCGTGGAGACCGGCTAGCAGTCTGAGGCGCGAAATGTCCGATTTATGCATTTTCCGCCCATATAATATTATTAAATTAGAAATTTTTCGGCCTCGGAATTTACGCACGCTCGGTCTGTACGAAATCCTCTGGCAAATAATTTCCCGTACAGACCGAACAAATGAGGCTATATCTATATCTATATCTATATCTATATCTGTCTGTCTATCTATTTGTCATCACTTGTCGACTACATCGACTAGTCATCGCCTGGGCCAGCCAAAGTTGTATCGCTCATTGAGAACTTCTAGTTAGTGATGTAAACGACTTTAGGTTTTCAAAGTTGAAGTAAATACATCAGTAAACCTGGTTTACACGTGGATCGTTTGCACATGATGTCATGACGGCCACCTTGGTTGTACTTCAACAAAAGAATCTCGCTAACTTCTATTGTGTGTGGAGCCGTGATGGCCGCCGTATTATTGATTTCTGAACCTCAGGCTTTACCACCAATAATTCTGACAACAACAACCGGAGTCTTACAGGAAAATTCATTGCTTTGGATAATCGTTCACGAAAGGTTTTTTCGTTCAAGGCGTTTGGAGGCTCGTAGACCCAACCATATTCCAATTAACTGGGAAAATTTCGATAAGGTAAGACCATTTATTATTCGCCACTTCCATTAATTCACTCTTTGAAGAATGACATTTGCAGTCCACCAACCTCACAGCATTAACCCTTTACCCGGCACTGTTGCCAAATGGCAACACATTAATTTTATTCTGGCTAACGCCAGACGATTTTATTCGTCAAAGGGAGACCTGAAAATCTGCCCGGTAAAGGGTTACGTTCTACTCCAATGGCTTTCGTCATTTTTCTCGCAATTTATTGCGAAGAAATGTACTGCTGACATTTCCCTAGCTGGTGATGGTTGATCATCCAGGTTAGAGTAGTCTTGAGGGAAGACTGGCTGTGATGTTCTGGCTAATAAATAGCCTTTCGTGCAAAAAGAGTTCATTATAGTCCACTTAAGCCGAGAATAAAATAATTACTCTCAGTAATATAATTACTCTAACGAAGCTTAATGAACAACGACAAAACAGACTACGCTTTCAGCCCAGGGACTCCACGAACTCTTTAGGTCGACAAAGTCGACTTTGGCACTCATTGGGTTAATCAGTCAAGATGAGTCCTGATCTCACCGCTTGGCCGCTGCGTAACAGGGCCCCCAAGTTAGGTTTTGCACTTTCTTATTGAAAAGTTTGGTTTGCACCAACTAGGCAATTAGATTACTCCTTGCATAAAAACTTTTGGTACATTTAAACAACCTTTTCCCACTACCTTAACATTACATCAACATAGCTTTGACAACATTTGGTCAGCATATAAGTGTCTTCCTCCATCATTGAGCAAATAATTACAACAAGAGACCACCACATACCTTTTCTGATGTTTTAAAGAAGTTATAGGAGGCCATGACCACTTGCTGTCTCTCGCTAGCTTTTTGCATGAGTTGCTGCCAACGTTTGAACACCTGATCGGAGCAGTTCATCACTTGGTCGGGTTCTGGATGATTTTGCTTGACAAGTTCATCGGCCCGCCGGCGGATTGATGTCACTCTTTGACTAGTTTTCTACAATAGAGCAAGAAGAACAATAGTTGCTATAATCCATAGAGGTACTAAGAGGAAAGCGAAATCTTGTAATGAAAATTATCGCCCAACAAATAATTTTTAATATAGGCATAGCGTTTGCGAGTCAAAATAAAAAAATCGTTAATTTAGAAATTATCTGCTGGGCATTAATTTTCATTACAAAAGCTAGGCTTGAGAAACGCATTAACATGTGAATGTCTAAGACTAAGTGCCATACTTGTATCAACAATAATAAGATCATACATAGCGTACAACACGGCGTATTTTGGCGAGCCTGTAGTCAGGACACTGTTTAAAAAGATCAGCGGGTCAGGGTTGTTTGTTCCCGCCATTATGAATTTCCGCTATCTTGGTCGACCATCTTTAAAAAGGTCCTGAGTCTTCACTAAAAACCAACTCAATACACGTATCGCGAATCCTGCAAAAAGCGAGATTTTAACGCACTTTCCTGCGCGAATGCGCGTGGTTCTTGTGGTATTTTGATAGGAATATTATACTGGGCTCTCGGAAATCTGCACGAGTTCTGATTGGCTGAAGGTTTACAACGACCAATCATAGCTGGCGCTGGTTAACCAGAACCCAGTCTTTCCGGGATTTCTGGAGCGGTCAATTCTCTACAAAAGAAAAGCCGCGCGCACATTCTTTATCCCTAAAATTCTCGTTAACCCCAATACAAATCCATAGATGCAACTTCTTCCATAGGTGTACATAACTCTGGGAACACAACTCCGGGAACATCACTCCGGGAATATGACTCCGGAATACTTTTTAGTTCCCATTCCACTTCACCTGATGTATTTTAACCGCTCAAAATCATCAGTCACTTTCTCGTATTACGCTGCCTGGAGAGTATGCGTTGACGGCATTGACAGTTTGGCTACGTGAGTCATTTATGTGGTACAACATTTGACGTGTAGCACGAAAGACGCGCCTCCGTGAGACACGGAAGGCTTGCATAAATGGTACATGAATTACATTCTCGTCTTGCGCAAGCTGCGTTTAATAAAAGATGCGCCAGTTGTACTCCTATGAAGGATACAGTTCTTTACGTATCTAAAACGTGCCATCTTTAAGTCATCTGCGTCTTCTATACCGCGGGTAAACAGAGACCTTAAAATCTAAGACGTCAACTTGAACGAAAAGTCTTTTAACATTTCAGCATTGAGTGAACCCACGGTTAATTGACCTGCGCATTTGATTCTGGTGTATTGGTGACTACAAATACCTCCAGTTCTTCTTAAACGACCGTGGTCTCGGGTCCAATCCAGTCCTAACCGACACCTCTTGTCCCTGCGCAAGCTAACGTTACTGAAAACGTGACAATGGTCCGGGTGGCGTTGTGCGTACTCAATAAACGACGATGATGTAAGTAATACCCAGGGTAGTAAAAACTATTTACTCCTTTTGTTTTGCAAGATGTATTCTTTTGTTTAAAGGACGTCGCCATTGAAGTTGACGTTGTAGATCTTAAGGTTTGTCAGAGCTGTACTGTTAAAAGTCTACATACCTCCATGGCAGTTTTAAACTGGCCATACTCCTTGATGCTGTCTTGTGCTTCAGCCAAGGAGAATCCAGGTATGATATTCGATACCAACATATTTTCGCCGTTACGAATACACCCAATGGCCTGCAGAAGATAAAACACACTTATCATCTCACCTTGGAACAATTCCGCCACCTACCTACGTCAATTCGCGCTAGCCGCCCGACAGGCTCAGCCGCCTAGAGAGCAATTTCCAGACTCTAATGCTGAAATTGCAAGTGCTGCCAGGTGAAGTCCATGAATGGTTAAGAATCATCCTTAGGGTAACACAACATGAAAATTTCAAGATTATCCTAATCTACGTTGATTAACCGATGCTGAAATTGAAAATACTTACGTAAGAATGGATAAGCGTGACATTCCAGAGAGAATTACTCGCGCACTTAACGTGGATAAAAACTAAAAGACTGGGCCAAGTTCACGCCATATTTCAATTGGCTGAGCAACAGACTTGTAGCCGAAAGTGCATGGGTAAATCTAACCCACGTCGACAAAGAATTTGGTTGACTACACAACTGATTAAATTCCCCTTATACTAAGCATTCTTACTCACATCTCGAGAATTAGTGAGATCAGGTTGAAAGAGTTAGAAGAGAAAGCTTACTGGGAAAGGTATTTAAGTAATTCTACTTCCACAGAGACACAGGCGCAGTTTACATATTAGCCAGACTAGGTAGCTCGAGCGTTTTGTAGCTTGTCATGAAATTCTTTCGAAGGCCGTACTAGAAGAGAATTCACCGTAAAAGGCCATTCGATTAAATTTCTACTCTACAATTTCATATTGAGGCCATGGTAAACTGTTCATGAAGTGTCTAGCCTAGCTAACCTGACAAGCTTAGGACATGCAATCACCTGTTCATCAGTAACTTTATGAGTAAGCCCTTCAAGCTCGCCCACGCGAGTTCACCGTCGTTACAGCCGAACATAAAAACCCCAAATATTTGGAAACACAGCTTAATTATAAGTGACGTGTCACTTGAATTTGTTTGACTTTCGTAATACTGCTTCGTAACTATTGAAAGTTTGGTTGGAAGTAGAAAACCGAACTTATGAAAACAAAATCTTGTCAGACGAAGACAGAAGGGCTAACCCCACAGGTCAAATGCAATTGTTTTTAACTCAACAAACTGCAGTAGGCACCTGTTTTATCTGAAAAATACTTCAATCAACTCTCAAGCATGTTGGCTTAAGTTTGGTTTAAAACCAAAAATAGTTTTTACGCGTGTCAGTTTCGTCCTTGCATTGTCGAACGCTTTACAAACACACAATTTTTCTTGAAGGCAATTAGTTTTCTTGAGAACGTGTGAAGCTTCTCATAAGTAGATCATATTGGCTTTCCGAGCTATCAACGGATTATTTGGTGAATGATTCAGTTTAAGATGGTGAAAAAAACTAATAATCTAAACGAAGAATTTTGACAAGAAGACGACAGAGTCAGTCTTATCACGCTGTGTCCTTGCAATGTCTTCGCATTCTTTTTGAATCAACTCATTTTACAACATTTGTTTTGACCTTTACCCGACACTCGTCCGCCCACTTCCATCGTCCAAACGATCCAAAAAATCTATTCAAACCGGAGCATTTGCTTGGGAAATCGCAGTCAGGAATGCACGAAACAGTGCAATGCTTAGGGGCTGGTTAAATGGAGAGTTTTCGGCCCGGGGTTCACAAACAAATCACTTAAAAATTGACGTGGCGATTACATGGTGAAAATTCTGGCCAAGTCTGAAATTTCGGCACTGTCAACCGGACTGAAATCCGTTAAGTAATCGCTCGAAATACTCAGCCCGAGCTGAGCCAAGGATAACGAATGTTGATTAAGCTGGTGTAAAATATAAACGAAGAAGAATTACCGTATGTTTTCACTTCCAATTTTGGTTTAGCCCGGGCTGAAATCGCTCTTGTCATTGAACATTTTTCCACCCCGGTTAACCTGGCCAAAAGTTAAGCCGATTGAGAAAAAAGTCTCCTTATAATCAGTTCCTTGGTCGCGACACGTACCACGGTAAACCGTTCGCTGCTGAAGTGATATTAAGGTCACGCACTAGAACAACCACCAACACTGCCAAAAACAGCAGTGGTGCGTGAATGTAGCCCGATTCATTGGCAAACGTAGGTCGTACCAACCGACAATTTCAAAAAATAAAGAAAACTAACTCCGAAAACAAGCGTCTTATGAACTCAAGATTTGAGAAAAAAACAAGACGACATTGAAAAGGGTACTATTTCGACCTTATTTCAAAGCCTTTGAAAACGTAAACTTTCAAAGGCTTTGAAGTATATTCCAAATATTACCGTTTTCAATTTCGTCTTGTTTTCCCCTCAAATTTTGCGTTCACAAGATGCTTGTTTTAGGAGTTTGTTTTCTTCTTCATTGGCAAATGTAGCCTGGTTTACTTCGCAAACATCAAAACAAACCTAACAATTTAATGAACGTGCGTGTCACATCATAGGTACACAGAGGGCCTAACCACATACCGTTGGGTCCTTTTCCGGGCACGGGCCTTCATCTCTACCTTACGTCACACGCATCCTGTACTTTTCGTAAGCTATTTGCACGCTAAACTTAAATTTGCACGTTTCCTGATACAAATTCTTTGATTTGCAAATCTTTATAATGGGCAAGACGTACTCATAGTGATCTAGAAATATTTGATTACGAGGATAACATCAAATACTTCTTCTCTATTTACATGTAGTTGCCAAGGGAGCAAATAGTTTGAAGGGCCATAGGGGCAGACTCACAAAGAGTAGCTTTTTGGACTTCAATAACTTATCTCTACGTCATACTAAGAACAGTCGAGCCTACGCTAGACACCTATGTGTGATAAGACCTGGAGTCGAAAGACCTAGCACCTTATAAAGTTTACATTAGAGACTATGCTTAAACCGGCCAAGGAATTTGATTTCCACTCTCGGCTAATCTTCTATGAGTTTACATATCATATTACGTCGACCGGTTTTCCAGAGTAGTTTGCACCATTGTGGTCGTTTTCTCGATTGTAACAAGGTCTCGATATGCTATTTAATCGCGCACAACTTGCACCAATATCTCACGATACCTGTCTAGTGTCGGCCTCCAGTTGTTTCAATGCCAGTCGTTGCTCCAGCTTTCTTTGTCTCGATTGCGCGAACGCAAGAAACGAACTTCGCTGGTTATGAAGAAACTCCAGAAGATTTTGAATGTGATGATGAGCGTCAATGGTCTCTGGGGTATTCGGGTTCCGAACCCGTAATTCGACGTCGGTATGTCTCAACAAATCTATAAGTTCTTCACCTTTACAAAACGTCCTCAGGGATAGTGTATCGATTCCTTTTAGTTGTTCCTGAAAGGAGAGAAGCATGTGTCTCGCCCCCGAGAGATCGTCGGCCAAACCGCCTTTTTCTAGTTCAGCTTCGCAGTTCTCCAAGTGATTTTTCACCTGAGAGTGAAGAGGAACGAAGTTTAGAAGTCAAACGGAAGTCACCGCTGGCGGGTATTTGCTTCAGTATGAAGCACGCATGCGACTGCTGTGGGACTAATCTCGTACATTAAAAGATGATCAACTACCGGGATTAAACTCCGGGCGCCGGCAAACACCGGAAAGTCGTAGTCAGAAAGACGCTCGGAGTTTGTGTTTTAACTTTAAAATCACTTCTCTGTTAGGATGAGATTAGTCGAGTACATTTATGGTTTGTCCTGGCACAAATTGAGAGACAAATGGTTTTGGCGCGTTTTTTTAAGCACCTTGATCTATACAGAAAGAACATGCTAAAAGAAAAGGAAAATGTGATCAAGGGAAGGGTTTTAAGCGAGTAGTTTCTCTTTCCAAGCACAACTTGAGTAACTATTATATGGCTGAGCCCGTTTTTCGGTCCGTACCCAAAACTATGCGTGCCAATTGGTTGCTGGACAGTCGAGATTTTACGATACTGACCGCCCGGTCAAGATGTTTCATATTGGACCGGTAAGTTTTGGTGGGAAAATTTCCAAGCTGATTTGAAAATAATTGCATATTGGAACCTCAGTCCAGATTTTAATTCAAGTTTTACAACAAAAAATATCACAAATGAACGCCGAACATCTGTAAACCTGAAGCGATATGTAAAAAGACACATGGTAAGCCGCTAACCAAGACGAAAAGACGGCTTTCGCAAAAAATGTACAAGATCCATGTCATACATGCCTTATCAACCGAGTTTGCTCAGTCACTACGGGAAAGTATTTGCCTTCGCGTTTTTTGCATTGATCTCGCTCCTTCGTACGTCGCTCGGTCTGTAAGAAAACCTTAGGCAAATGCTTTCTCGTACAAACCTCTCATTCGGTTAGTAAGTCTTTATTGATGTTCAAAATTAGCGAAAATACCGTTAAAACGCTAAGTTTTTACAAGTTCGTGCCTCGGTAACTCAGAATAGACGTGGAAAATCGGATTATTTAAATCAGACTTTAATGTTCTTCTAACTTAAGTGCACGAGATATTCTCGCAACAACTTAATTAACCTACACTGCTGAAGTCAACTGAAAAAGTTGACTCGAGCGACTCGCGCGACAATAAACACAACACAGCACTACACAACATACGACCCAACACAGCAAAGCACAGAACACCATAACACAACACAACAAAACACCATAAAACACAACACAATACAACCAAACAAACCACAACGCAACAGAACACTGTACAACTGAGCGCAGCACAGCACAAAACTGGACAACATAGCCCAACAAAGCACAGCAGAGCACATCACAACATTACGCAACAGCACAGGACAACATAACCAGTCACTGCCAACAAACGTTCGTCAAGCTCGTCATCTCAGGAAAACGATTTCTGAGCCCTAGACGGGAATCGAACCCGCAACCTTCTCATGACCGGTGGTATGCTCTAACCATTGAGCTACCAACACTCAGATGGTGAGCTAAATTGCAGGTTTGTCATACAGTTGCGTGCTCAGTTTCGAAGTTTCCATCATTATTATCATATTGTGGCACCCAAATCAACAGCGTTTGTATTCAGATTTCAATATAACTAGTCACTGTACGCGCAGGACGAATAAGTCACGGTACGCACAACACAGCACAAGTCACGGCACGAGTACAAATGTAATAAGAGATCTCCTTCACATCCACACGGTCAAGAACATATAATTTGTCAACGAGTATAAACAGCCGCCTTTTACCTGTTCTCCATCTCGTTCAAACTCCCACAATTGTTGCCACAATTCCATCTGCTCACGTCTTCTCATCCATGCAACTTCTAACACTCCCTTCTTGGCCTCAAGGTCAGAGATCAATTTCTCCAAATGTTCACATGATCCGAGGTCCTTAGCGTCCTGCGCCGTCCTCTGTTTCACGTGCTCCACGATGGACCTGCCATCGCGAATATTCTGGTTGATGTTATCTAAGGTACGTTCACAGTCGTGACGTAATCTGAGGAGCACCTTCGCGATATCGTCGGGATCGTCAGACAACTCCTCGATCTCCAGCTGAGTCCGCACCTCGTCCACAAGGGCGTTGATCTGAAAAGAACATGAAAGAGTTATGTTCCCGCTTCCTTCGCTCCTCGTTTATCAGGGTTGTAAAATATCATTACGAAGACTAGTACCCTCTTAACTCAAAAGATTGTAAAAAAAAAACCTTCAACGATTGAAATTTTCAATCTAAATTATTCATTTTTTGACGAGAAAGACAGTTTTCACTCTGACATCGATCGAATATTAAATTTTTTCGGATTGATCTTTTTGATCTTCACTTTGGTAAAAGATTGATAATCAATCTTACACATTTGGTCCGTTATACCAAACCAAAGACTCGTCTGGAGCTCAGAGTTTCTCTGATTCCATCGCATTCAACAGTTTGATCAGCAACATCTTCTACGACTTTAACAGCATCAAACTGCCATCCCAAAATACAAATTATCTAGATTTCAGTAGACTTCCAATGCAATTTTGGATAGAATGCGTGATTTGTTATTTCATATAAAAATCTGGGAGCTAAGGGGATAAGGAAAAGTTTGACGTGTAACTTAATTCTCATTAACGTTTAGGTTTCAAAGTTGCAAGTTGAACTTTTACAATTAAATATGTAAGATGAGCATGACTGAAAGTCGTTTAACTCAGATTATTACAGTGCTGTCGTAAATAACCAAACTAGCGGTTACTTTCGGAGGGCGGTTACCTTCAAAGGGGACAGCCACTGTCAGGTTCGAGGTTGGTTTCAGCGCTTTAACGATAGTATAAAACAAGTAAGTAACTTACTGTTTCTGTTTGGGAATAAAACGAAACTGCTTGAATTAAGATCTTCTTCCGCTCATCTACTCGACGTACGAAATCCTGGACACGCTTATCAAAATACTGAGTCCTCTTCTTTACTTCCTCACGTCTACATTCTCCTGAGTCTTCCAGCTGTTTGATGGCTTGCTGGATCTGTTCGGCATTTGTGTAAGTGTTCTAAAAATATGGAATTTAATATTCACATCCGTGTTTAGTAAGCCCACGATCGCACTTCGTATCAAGTCTGGTAACGGGGTCGGGGGTGCTGATCTGTTTGACTTGCGCATGCTTTAACGCAAACTCCCGCTCTCCATTCCAGTGCGCGTGCCTCACTGGTTACAGTTTCTCTTAACCAGGGCCACAAAGGAGTTCTTTAGCGAGAAGGGTTATTATATGTGCATTTCAAATGCCTTCTTGTGCACAGTACTTTAGGATAAAATTTGTGTTTGAACTGGAGTCATGTAGCATCCTTCATTTATTTCACCACATAATCTTCTTTACACGTGACAGCTTGTCAACCCTGATCTAACTGAATAAAAATATATCTAAAATATAGAATCATGAAGGTTTGTTTTTCATACGGCTGTGTTCACTAATAAACTAGAACTCAAAAGGCTAAAAAGCTACGTTTACGCACTGTGATTAATCGAGCCGATTTTTGGCTTAGGTGCATGTTAAGTTAAGAACCAGTCAACAGAACACTTCCCAGGCTCAAATTAGCCTGCATTTTGTTACTTACCATGCACCTAAACCAGAAATAGGCCCGATTAATTGTATTGTGTAAACGTACCTAAACACTAAACAAATACTATCCACATTAAGGATTAGGGTAAAAAAAATGGATTAATACGATCTATATTGCGATGTCACTACGGAGAATCACTTAGATTACAGCCTATAACTTTATCTTATTGCTTTTAACCGTAAAGTGAAATTTGCCTCTGAGGACCCTTGAATTCCAAGAAACCATCATTTCCCGCGTTTCACGTCACACGTATCCGAACAACATGTTAAAGAGGTCAGACTACTTACTTGTGCGATTGTTTGAAATTCCTCGTGCCTTTTGAGAAGGGCTTCTGCTTTTTCGACGGTTTTTCCAACGCCTGTGTGTTTTTTAAGGAAAGGCTCCCCGTGTTCATCGATCCACTTGATGACCTGCAGAAAATTACAAGGGTTAAGTCGACCAACAAATTTCCAAAATCCTGAAATGCCCAAAGTTGAGATAAGTGGTTACGGTGGTAAGCACAGACACACACACACACACCCACACAAAAGATAGATAAAAAAAATACTGACAGACATGCGAGAAAAAAATGGTAAAAGTTGTAAACAAAATAAAACAAACGTTTTCAACCATTAGATCATCTTCAGGTAAAATATAATACCAAATAATTTTTATCTTACCTGAAGATGACCTCATGGTTTGTTTTATTTTGTCTGTAACTTTCACCATTGTTGTCTCATATTGTACTTGGCGAAATATGTCAAAACTGACAGACATACAGACAAACTTACAGGAAAGACAGATAACACAATGACGGAAACGCCAGTGGGCTGACAAGCGGGTATTCAGGCAAACAGAACACGAACATGTACGAGATGGCGTGTAAAGTCTATCCGTATTTTATTCAATGTAATCAAACCAGAAAGGGAACTGGCTGGAGTTTCAACTCGAAAGATCTTAAGCAGGCAAAATCTTCGAATGTCATATAATGGATGAAGAAAATACAACAGATTCTTGAAGGTGCTTTGCTTCACCGGACTTCTAAGAGTAATCGAGTGCTATGTTCGCAGTATATTGCACCGGTATTCTGTCCACGCATGCTGATTTTGTACCGAGGTAAGTAAGTAGGTTCGGGTAGGTAGACAGACAAGCAAGGGTGCTAGCAGGCAGGCTGGCAGGCAGATAGACAGAAAGAAGGACAAGCTGGCAGGCAGATATCCAGATAGTAAGGTGGAGACAAAATTAAGGTAAGCAGGCCAGCACACACACCCGTAAGTAGACAGATGGACGGATTCGTAAAAGGGGAGCAGGAATACGGGCAACTTGGTATGACGTGTGATCGGTGTTAAAATTAAAACAGCCGCAGATAATTTTCATTCAAAGACAAACTCAAATGATCCTTTGGTGGATGCTAACCGCTTCAACCGCCCTCTGGAGGTTCCTGTTACAATTCCTCAACCCAACTGACGCTGCTTTTCCACGACTTTCCATGTTGACTATAGCAAGAGGCAAAGATCACAGATATATTTGATGTTCTGGAGCGACAAACGACAAAATCTGGAGTCGTTTGAACAGCATTTGGTTTTAAAATGAAATGTTTACCTTTCAAAATGTCACCACTTTCCCTTCAAAATGAAATGTTTTCTTTTTATTTCAAAATGATACGGCTTTTATTTCAAAACATATGGTTTCATCTAAAATATGGTTACGTTAATTTTCAGCACCGACACTGCGTCACAGCCAGGTAGCCTGGCGTCTAAGTTTATCAAGTTGGTGACCTATGAAAAACCAGTTTTTCTCCAAGGACACTGTGGCGCACCGGCTAAGGTCCCTGACAGGGGGAGACTTCAGTTGGAGGTCGGGGATAAATTCACCTCGACATTTCAAATTTTGACATGTTTGTGGAAGTTGATCGTCCAGGTTAGTTCAGTCTTGAGAAAGACTGTTGTCAAAAGAGTCCTTTTGACTCAAACAACGAAAGCCGCTAAGGCTGTCGAAACGTCAGTCACTTCTACCAACAATCTTTCTCAAGACTACACTAACCTGGCAATCAACTTCCACAAAACATGTCATGATTCCCCCAGGTTCAAAACATTTACTTTATTTCAAATTTTTAAACACACTTCGTCACCATTTTCGGCAATCCGGCAATAGAGGTACCTTAACTCTTTGCCCCGAACTACAGATTGAGGCTGGAAACATTTTTTCTCTTCAACTGTTCCCTCTAATTAATTAGTTATTACTTTTTCCTGGATTGGGATTTAACACTTTAGGATATGAACTGTTACCACTTCACCCTCTCCGACGCAGCCTCGAAGAAAGACGAAAACAAAACATTGTGGCATAACAATGCTGTGTTTCCGACTATAAATTTTCGCAAATGAGATCAAATCAAAAACAGTTCAGACGACATTAACCAGCATATCATTTCGCGTTTAATAGCTTGGAACACCGCATATTTTGTAAGATTAATTCAGAATCTCGCACACGTTTTGAGCATCTAATACAATTATTCACTTGAAGTTGACCTTATTCTTTTGCATTCGCAACCCACAAGATTTGATGAATTTCTCGTAAAGATTTAAGCTGGAAGCGTGAAATGTTTTTTTCTGTCGTGAACGTTCACGCAAACTAAGTAAAAGTTGTTTTTCTTCGTCAGTTGTTGTATTTACGTTCATATGGACGCTTTGACAATTTATCCGTTTCTGTGCCAGAAAGCTTTTAAGCCTGATCAACTTGGTACCGCATGTCAAATCACCGCATGCGATTCCTCGTCCTGACGTATAGGATTCACTTGAAAGTCTTTAGGTCTCATCACCACATTCGCAAACAAATCATAAGAAAGAATCGTGCTCTTATGGGAAAACCACATATGCCAGAGGGAAGAATCGTACGCGACTATCTCATCGCTTGGATTGGGAAAAAACGCAGCTTCAAACCGATGGCTCATAATGAAAGAAAAGAAAAGGCTTCCTGGGAATTTTCCGTACAAGAACAAAGAGGCGACACATTAACATTTTATCCGATAATGACAAAAATACGCAGCACTCAAATAATACCATCATTCATCACCGCGTCGGGAAAGTCGTGTTCACCCCAGAGATAACATGATAGAAATATATCAATAACAAAAGCAAAAGTGATGAGTAAATTGAAAAAATGCCAAGTATCCCACGAAAACGTAAACTCGTTTGTCGTCGTTTCGTGCTAAAAATTCTTCAAGTGCCATTCACAAAGGCTGTGCTAAACATAACCGAAACGAACTCCGGGTTGCATCATTCTTTTGAATAGATCAATATTAAAAGACTGGTGAAAGCTTCACTTGGAGTTCTTTGTTTGGTTATTGTTAACTACGTGTGTAAACATTTATGTCTACTCAAACAATACACAGCTACCATATGTACAGCAGATATAATAAAACCTTTATGTGTTTATCAAAATGGCGATCATAAATCAGACTTGCTGGGCCGAAAACAAATTGACTCGATGTCTTTGGCAAAAAGTTTACTCTAGCACGCTAAAGAAGTCCCCAGAACATTCAAGCTGCATAAACAATGCGAGGATTAGCTAAAACAATGTCATTTAAAGGAAAACTAAACAGGATATGACTGGCAGAGATACCTCCATTTGGCGTAAATTTCAAACAATTATTCATATCACGACTGGAGACATGGCTACAAAAATGACTCATCTTCAGTCCACATATCAATGCTAATCTGCTATTTCCGTTCTAAAGACGACGCTATATTTATCTTTTCCACGTCGACCATATTCTTCATAGGATTCTCCAGACAAGAGCTCGTTGATTTTTGTTATGCTTGAAACCCTACATACTGTGAAGATACCTGATCGTCAAAGATATCTTCGTACCTGTTCAAACTATCCAATATCTCAAAAAATCATCATTAGTTATTTCTTTATGCTCTGATGTCTTTCTCGATAATCTAATGGAAGTATACATATCCTGTATTAAAAATGATACGAATTTCCAAGCTTTCAGGCAAACACTTCGTCTTAAGGTTATAGCAATGCTCGTGAAGTTCTTACAACCATAAAATACAATTTTCTAATCCTCTTAACTAAGCAAAATCGTTTAACGCCCACTTTGTAAATTATAAGCCGGCTAAAAAAGTTCTGATATAATGAAGAAAGTATTCAACTAACAATTTATGAGTGCTATGACGAACGAACTGGCAATTGATAAGAAACAATACTAGGATATACCACATAGGTGCTACGGGAAATGCCGAAAACTTATAACTAGAAGTCAGAATGAAACTGTGCGTTCACTAGAGGTATTAATCACAACGCCAGCTGGTAACCCTTTCATCAATTTAACTTACTTCACCCGAAAGAAACGCCTTCTCCTGAATTATATTTCGGATTGAAAACAAAACTCATTAGACAGCACATCAATGTTTAATGAGACGAGAATAATACCGAATCCTCTGTCCACAAACACAACACAAGACAAACTCAGATAATCAATCTTTTCGCACGTCCCAATAAACACACGGGCTAACTGGGAGTTTCGAACAATCCACCGAGCTCTAAAATCCAAGAGTAAAGTATATGGGCACGTTTTGTCTGGTTTCTTTATCGCAAAGATTAATCCAGTTAACTATTAAAGTTGAACGGCTCAACGGGTCATTTCTTTGTCTAGAAAACCTAGAAAGTTTGTTAATACAACCAGGTAAAACCAACAACGATGAGTATAGTCCTTTCCGTCCATCCGGCATCAATTGTCATTTCGTTGATGACAGCGAAGCCAACGAAACTATCGCATTTGTAAGCCTTACTATCCAGACTATATGTAAACGAGAATACGCCAAAAGAAGTAACTACATTATTGAAACAACATATGTCAGAATACATTAAAGCATTCAGCTGTGATTTCGAGCGAAGATGCGATGCTGCGACAACACATGCTCGCAATAATCTTATTTTCTAGTACTATACTTTTGAACTGACAGTCAAAGAAGACAAAGCCGCCCACCCCCCAAGGGTACGGCGAAAGTGGATAAGGAAGACATGACACAGTCGGCGAAATATAAAATTCGTTACGAAGCAAAAATTATTCAGCTCATAGTCACAACTTAAATAATATCGTATCATACAGAATCCTCGTTGATCACAGAATAATAATCGGTGGTAAAAAACATACTTTTTGTTTGTAAGGTGCTATTCAGTGAATTGCGGATGGAATATCTGGGTTTACAATGTTATCTCAGGGAATAAGAAAGCTTCCGATATCACCACCAAATTTACCAATCTTAAACAGCGCACTTTGGTGACTAGGAATATCATCTTCTCACTGAATAATATACTTAACCGCGAAAAAAAAAACAAGTAAAGGCCAAGCAACAGAGCAACCTTACAACCGTTTAACAAAATAACAGACCACGAATTTTGACTCACCAAGGAGATGTAGGATTCTCCTCCAAGGTTAAATATATCCATTATTCAAATAAACGTGTTAAAGGACATCAAACTCTTTGTCGCTTTTCCCGATACAACTAACAAACTCCGTTAATACTTGGCGTAAACGGTGCAAAAGTTTCAGTTTTGTACACCATATGCTCACACTGAACTCGACGATAAACGGGTAGAAAAGTTGACGAATTCCAAACAGAGATGATTAAATGAGGTCGGCCAGCCGGAACGGTGCCCAGCAGGATTTCATTATTATTAACATTAAGATCGCCAACGTTTAATCACTTTACATTAACGGACCGGGATATAACTGGGAGAAAGCTCCTACGAAGTCCCTTCGACTCGCTGTAAACCACATATTCAAGAACAAGGCTAGCGGTAAAACAAAACAAAGGAAGACAGCTACAGACACGCTTCCTGATAAGGATAAACGAGCGACGGCGAAAGACGCCGAAGAATCCCATTTCAACGAAATGTCACCACCTAGCCAATCAACACTACAAAACACAAACATACGAGTAAGGGAGTGGGTAACGAGTTGGGAGACTGCTGGTTTTTTGGCTCAAAACAAGGCCGAAAACATCAACCTTTGGACCGCGTGAAAAAGTCAAGCAGGTAGAAACTATAACATATAGTCTCTACTTCTCATGTCTGATGTACGTACGAACTCTGACGACCACTTTCTCGATTTCCGCTCGTTAGTGTTCTTGGCGAGTTTTCGCTCCTTTATATGCAGGTGAATGCCGTTAGCAAGTGGTATTCTATAATGGCTACCCTTCTGAAAGCATGAATGGGAGATAGGTGAGGGTGGAACTGCCTTGTGTTAATCTTTCAAACTTCTACTTCATGCATTCCTTCAACACCCACGTCGGCGAACCAGTATGTTATTTTAGTGATAAACTTGACGGCTAAACTACAGCTTGGCAGACACACCTGTCCGATTGACGATGGCTGAACGTTGTGCTACCTTTGAATCAGCAACCACCAGTTCACTGATCTGACCTCTCTGGAACAGGGCAACAGAAGCAGGCCAAGCAAAGTCATGCACCGCTGAAAATGTGACAAGTTAAGGGGACGCTTAGCTTCAAAGACGTGAGATTCTCGGGTTATCACTTGCCGAAGACCAGGCTTCAACAAGGTGGCCAGGTGACAAGTTTCGTGCGCTAGCTTCTAAGACGTGAGTTATAAGAGACTTGTTACACGGTCTTGACAAAGCTTTTGGCCAAGTGGACATTTGGAGAAAAAAAACTGAAGCTACAAGTTCGAGTATTCAGCGACTGCCAATGCCCTGTCATGAACGTTCTTTCGACACTGACAAGGGTGCAGAGTAAAAACACATTGAAGGTTTCCCAAGACTATTTTGCGGCAATCGTCCTTTGAAATACGGTTATCTGTCACAAAAGGGAACGTCAAACGCCAGAAGTTCTCAACATCTTGTTGGAGTCGCCCTGTAAAATTTCAAAGAGTTTCGATATTTCAAGTAGACCACTTCGCATTTTACGTCGAAGTGTGTTTACAGTAGTAACCATTAAGGAAGGCACGCCGAGAAAGCATCTTCTTATTCATTAGAAATTTGTCCAACATCCAAAACCACAGATAGCACTGATTCAATTAACACTTTTAGGCTCCAAGACCGAACGAAGCATCGATTGAGGACTCGCAGAGTTTCCATCAAATGAAACCAGGAATAAACATCCACCAATACATTTAAGTGAGTATTTATTTATGTTGAATAACCCACCCGACAATAACAAACGAAGGGCCCTCGCTTGAAACACCAGTTTCTCTACTCTTAAGTTCCGGCAGTTTCTCAATCATTTTGATTATCCACAAGCCGTTCAAAGCTACCGACGCAGCACTCTACTTTTACACGACTATGTTCTCCCCAGAACACCAGTGTTACCACGGCAAGAAACCAGAGTACACAAGAAACCAGAGTACACAGAGAAAACCAGTAGAACGGTGCTTGGTAGAGGCAAACTAGATAACACTTTTCTAACGTATCACTTTGGTAACCTTAACAGGGCCACTTCTACACTGCAAAGAACACAATCAAACTCAGAAGGAGCACAAGTTCAACGCTAAAGTCACATAAGACACGCGTACGGTATATCACCGATACCCCATTTCCGTCGCTGACTAATGCTCGAATTACCAGTAGTACCGTAGGATACAAAAGTACTCACTGACCATCATATCAAAGACTTTCAACCCACGAGAGTCTCACAAATAAGTAAATTCTTCATAATTTTTAGAGAACTTATATTGGCAAGTTTTGCCTGTTAAATACAAAGGTGAACTGTTGCGCCGACATAAAAACTTAAAAAAAAGTAGCGGTTTTCAGAATGTCGTGGAGTCGTCCAAATATCATAGTTGTGTTTACTTTAAGATAAGCTTATGAAGAAAAGAGTCATCGCTTCATACCACCCATGATGGAAAGATTGACATAATGAGAAATCTAGACCAGGGTTCAACTGGTCAAGTGGTTCGAGGACTATAAAGCATCGCATCAGAACAGAAAAAACCCATCTTCTTCATCAGAGTAAGTTCCACTCCAAGACTGCAACTACATCCTGCAGTTCAAGGCCAGTCCTTCGCATGCCCTTCTGTGCCATCTTTAGAACCAATATGTTCATTATACATGTATATTATTACACTCATATTCTACAAGAGCAGAAATGCTTCGACACCCTTCCTGATTAATGAACATCTACGACAGCTTAACCTTCAATGATCAAATATCATATTTGTGGTTTTTGTTGTATTGGGCGGGTGATTGAATGATGTAAACAATCATGATCCCCATCTCACAGATATACTGGTGAATGTCGCTGAAGTCTCTGAAGTGGAAAATACTCAACGATCTAACTTTAGAAGAAAACAAAAAGGTTTTCTTCGCTGCTCACTAGGCCACTTCTTTGCGCTATGTTTCTCTGAATATTATCAGCAGTAAATCACTCTCAATAATGGATACTAACGATATTAAGTAAAATTTACCACTGATAAGATTTATACTCGATTCCATTAAAGTATATTGAAACGAAATCTGTGTCTGTCTTCGAGTTACGGGTTTCCAAAAATTATAGAGAATTTGGTTAACCGCACGTCCAAACCTCGCTTTGTTCTCCATCATTGAGAAAGATATGAAAATGAAATAACGAATGACGTGAAAAACATGACACAGCATTTTGCTTCATTAGTTATTTTAGCTTATCTCGACGCTATATTACTGAATCATACGGAAGTTGTCACACGTATAGAAACAATTAAATCAATCAGTGACATGCAAGAAAAGTTTTTACAATTGGAAAGGGACAATTTAACAGCTCTATCCGATGGACAATTCGCTAATTGGAAAATGGAATTTAAGTTTAATGTTAGATGGGACTTATCCTCCGTAGAGCCACAAAATAATCTGTTAGAGGTCTAACTCGCAGAAGTACTTCTGATGTTTGTGTCGCCGCCATCTTCCTGGCGAGCGTATTCGAAACTTGTTTTCGGAAAATCAATACCTCATTATTTCCTTTGGGGTTTTGTACAATAAGTTTGCGAGAGGTCAAGTCTCCTGTCGGAAACACTCGTCTTGCGTATACGCTTGCCAGGAACATGGCAGCCGAGAAAAAATAAAAAATTATAAAACATATACGAAGAGAGCACATTCAGCAAAAAATTTCTCGTTGCTCAGTCGACAATTTTGGGGCCCAATTGAAGACTCAGATTATTTTTAAAAGGCTGCAGGTCCAAGTAAATCTCAAAGACCTTTTATGGGCTCGGAAAAAGGTGTTTGAACTGACTTTCCTTTGTCTAACCGGAGATTTCAGGCCTCAAAGAAGAAATAATCAAGACCTTTTTTACTGTTGTACGAGCATCATTCATTTCGCTGAGCGAAACTATAGTTTATTTTATATTTATAACACAACTACATCAAATCAATTAAAAGCAAGTCAACCTTATTTCAGCAGGATAGCCTGCGTCAGTGATGACTTGCTGTAATCAATGAAGGCCCCGCAATTTCTACTTAAACATATATAAAAATGTAAATGTATGCCATTTTATAAAAAATATAATTAAGCTTTAATCATATCTATAGACTGCGGGGGGGGGTGGTGGTGGTGGAAATGTCCGACGCCAAATTTAAATGTTTATATCTCGTAAATCATTTTATTATATATGTATTGAGTTTTCCACACGATTAAAGGGCGCGAATTAAAGTCGTACGGCTTGAAATTGAAAGACTTTGATTGGCCAAACGATCTTTTTTCACTAGTGAAAAAGTATCGTATCAACATTATTACTGGTCGCACGATATTTTTCAATGGGGAAAAATCGTATCAACGTTCTCATTGGCTAATTGTTTTCCCGCCACAACATTGAATTCGGCAAACTCGCTTCTCAGCCAAAGATTTTAATGTTTCGGCAACTGTGTAAGTTAGCAAAGAACGGTGTAAGGAAAGTACACTGAGTAAGAAGTTCGTTATGAATAATTCTGACAAGAATTAATGGAGGAGGCAAGTTTATCTGGCAAACAATGAACAATTTTGACTAAGGAAATCGGTTTATGAGTGTAATAAGGTAACGCTATCGTTAAGTAACCGGTTCGGTGTTCTCGAAATAATTAACTTCAAAATCTCATTATATATATAAAATAAACAAATTACATCATGTTAAATGCTTTGTACGATTTTATATTAACTCGTTGCAATGTATCATAGAAATGGTTCAGTTTTGTACGACGACGAAAAAACAGAACGAAAAATTGGAATCTGCAAGCATTCTATACTTATATCGAATTTGTAAACCAAATAATGGAGCACATCTTTCGTGCTCAAGATTCTCCTCGGGAGCAACCAACAAAAATTCTTGAAAGAAAGGAGCAAATTAAAAATCATTTTTGCTTCCACTCTTACCCGTCTTGAATGGAGTGTCGTGCTGTAATCTGTCGGACAAATTTTGGTATTTCCGCGACTCAAAAACTTCCTTGGGCATACATGGCAAAAAAAAACGACATAATTATCTCGAAAAGTGGCAAATTTTCTTTTGGATAGTGGTTTTCTTCTAACAACGAGGAAATAATTGCCCCAATTACACCCCTTACGTACTCGACGGTCGCATAATATGTTTAAAATACTCAGCAAAGGCAGATGGAAAAAAAGTTCAACATCATGACAATCTTGTAACACTTATTTCCTTTTCAGCGATTTGGAAAGGCTTGTTTACCCTGGTTAATGAAAAGTGTACTACATTACCCGCTGAAAACGATAAAAAAGTACTATTTGTCGACCGAAAGCTTCACAGATCAAGCAATTAAAAAATTCGACTTACCTGTTCGATGTCTTGGTCCAAACTCAGCAAATGAATTTGCTCTCTAAGACTACCCTGCTTGTTATCCCATAAAATGCCCAATTGTCTATGATGTTCATGGACATTCAGAAACAATTCCATAACATGAGAAGCAGCCTCAGAAAATTCCGGAGAGTCCCTCTCGTCTCCCGCAAGCAAGGGCTTCTGCAAGGCTTCTAAAAGCTGCTTGCTTTCCGCGGACACGGCGTCATAAGACAAGTCAATCTCCTTTTTTATTTCGCCTTCATTTACCAACAACTGGCTCAGCTGGTCAACGTCGGTAAGAGTAGAGAAGCTATTGTCGTGCAATCGATCCTGCCATATATGGACACAGCGAAGAAACTAAAAAATTAGAAGTATTTAAAGTTTTACTAGTGGTAGAAATCAGTCGTGTGTGAGGATTCTGGATAACATGGCTAAAACATTGGGCTGTAAAGTCAAGACGTAAAAGATCAGAAATTTCTGCTTCAGAAACATCTGACGGCCGAAATCAAAAGGTCATTGTCCAAGAACTTTACACAGCCAAAGTCAGATATATAAGCAAAAAGACATTGAATAGATATTGAAATTCACAATTTTCTTCAACCAGTCACCCTTTTTTTTCCCTTTGTGCACTAACGTTTATGAAAAATTTTCAAAATTAGATATGTTGTTGCACTTGATCTATTTGCTTTATTTATCAAATTTTTAGAAATTGAATCCAATTGAAACATCCAAAAATATGACATTTGTACTTACGTAGATCGAGCTGTCGCGATATAATGATTCGACAAGATCACTATCTATGCATGCGTACCACGCCATATTTAGTTACCAGTCCCCCATCAAAATGACCCTAGGAGACACCTTAACATTCCATATTGTTCTGTCCACACTCTTCTTTCAATGATATTTTCTATGACAGTACACACTTTCCCTACCCCCCAGGCACCCACTGCTTCTCTCCCTACCCCCCTAATCCCTTTCCTGCCTAACATGAAAAATTCACAAGACGAACAAAGGTCAAACTACCTCTTCGCTTTTCTTGTGAAAGGCAACTGAGCAAGCCAATAGGTTTCCACGTTCGCTGATGTCCATCGCAAACTGTTTCCACTCTTGTTCCAATGAGCCTGCTATAGATTCCACCAGATCTGCCTCATAATGCCCAGCTTGTAATAATTTATCAGCTCCTTCCAGGATTTTCTTGATGTTCTCAGATATGTTCTACAGAAATAAACAAAAACCGACCACTTTAACAACAACAACGCAGCCATAAAAGGTGTAACTTTAATATGCATAAGAGTTCCTGTAACAGTTTATTGAAGCCGGTGATCCGTCATCAGTTCATAAGAAAAACATGCAACTGTTACAATAGTTTAATGAGAATTTGTAGCGGTTTAATAAGAATTTGACATCGCCGAGTCGTCGGCGTCTTCTTGCACGCTTGATGTGTCCGACACATCTTTCCATAAACTTTTGCCGTCGACGAGGTGACTGCAGCACCGGTAAAGTTAAGCCGCATTTCTTGAGCAGCGGAAAAACGAAAACATGTATCACCTACGTGCCAGCTATGACTACAAGGAACGTAACGATGGTGCGTCGCCCCGTAAGTTTTAGCTGCGAAGACACCAGGCTTAACTTCCTACAAAGTCTTCCCACAAATAGACCTTGGGTAAATTTTGAAAAGTTTGTACGCCAGGGACCGGTTGTTCAAAGGAGAATTAGCGTGAAAAAAGTGTATATATAAAAGTGAAAAAAGTGAATAACGTGCAGAATATTCCTACTATTATAAATCACGACAGTCAACAACATTTGTCGGTTTTTCCCCCATCCCCTCTTCAAGTCAAAGGGGCCACAAAGCCAGTGCACGCTGAGATAATTCCAAGAAATCCTTGTTTACGGTTAGCGTTTTGAATACGGAGCCTATGTTCTGGACACGGGGGCGGTATTTGTTTTTTTCGTTCATTAAACTGAACGGTCTTAATGCCAGTTACGTCGCCTGTTCAACGATGCATAAGTTTTCTTATCTCAATTATTTCAAAACTCAGTGATGTCTTGCCTGAACTCAGTGATGTCTTCACTTTAGGGGGAATGGAAGACTTCTAAGGAGTCCTAGGAAATATCCCGTGGAAAATTGTGAGATCACGAGTCCTTAAAATGCTACTTCGTGCATTTTGGAGAGAGAATTTAGAGAATTCTGAAGGGCACAAATGTAATATAACAGAAATCTTGTGGGTTGATATCAGATACTCAGGGGAGCTCAGCCCCATTCTTCCAACGTTCAGTGGGCGCCAGCCCCCCGCCCTTCCGTTTCCTGCGGCCATGCTGAACCACAGCAGCTTTAATGTCCAACAGAACTTATACGACTGCCATTAAATTATTTACAAGCTTTCGATACCTTCTAAAAATAATACGGTGAAGGTTTTAATTTCCACAATAGCAATAATAATCAAACCAGTGAACGAAAATATGTCAACAAATAATAAACTTCCGGTATAATTTACCCGCAAGATGCGAACTACTGACTTTAGACCAGTTAATTCATGGTATCGTATCGTTTCCTCAGACACAGTACTGAAATCTTTAAACGTCAACCAGCACGTGACGTTCGGGCTTTGATCGGTGATTATAATCGCATGAAGCCTCTTTTGGTTATACTGCTCAACAGAAAACCAAGGTACTTATTGACTTTCAAATTACCCCGTAAACGTACATCAATGATTTATGACTTGAACATGACAAAAAAACCCTTCATTCTAACAGTTATCATAAAGGTTAACTGTCATAACGCCAAGACTAAAGACCAGATGATGAAACAACTCGGTGGAAATTCTTACTTGGGTCACGTTTAACCAGGTCGAGTTGTCCCAGCTGGGATCAACTTGCAGCAAATTTATGCGGGTTCAAGTCTGGATCACGTTTTCATTCGTTTTCGATTCTCGCTCAGCCCCTCGACAAGCTGGCGCATGTCAGTTGTCAACGATACTACATTTCTAGCAACAAAATTCAAGACGGCGGGAACCAAAAATAAACAATTAAGAGAAACGTTAGCATTGGGAAAGTACTTGTTTCGGCTCTCGTTCTCACTTGATCAACGTCGAAGGTAATAACTCGCAAGTTAAAGTAAGTTTTCTGAGAGTAATTTGCATGGCCAAAGCTTATGGTATTCCATTGTGTTTTCAAAACAAGAAAATCATTTTGCTTTTTAAATAACATAATACGCTGACGGCTTAAAATGAAAGCAGGACATATTTTAATATATTGAAGAGCCAAAGATAACCTTCTTTTCTTGGGTAAAACAGTGATTTCTAACATCCATTTTACTCTCCAGATATCCACAGAATTGTCCCTCGCACGTAACCAATGCTATCAAAGCTAAACTATTTAAAGTGATACCCGTCGAACAGTCAGATATTAACAAATAATGTCAGAGAGAAATGATAAATTAACAGTACAGTCGAACCGCAGTTTCTTGAAGAATGAACAGTAGAACGCTTCAGAACAGTTTGATATATCCGACTTAGATATTCCGACAAAAAAACCCAACAATATTTAAACGTGCAATTTACCTTCTGACTTCTGACTGAGACTACCTTCGTCTATCGCATGTGTTTGTATTGATAAGGGCATACTGAAGTTTGGCAGTTCAACGCAGTAATTAACATCAGAGTACCAGGAGACCAAGTGTACTCTCAGGACATTTTTGTTTCGAAAACCCAGCATGCTTCAAACATAACAAAACCAAGGGCGGCCAAGATATTTCTCATTCACCATAACCACAAGTAAAAATATTCCCAAAATGTTTGCTGATATCATTCCAGAGTAGAACAGCTGCCAAGCAAATTCTCTAAATGAATTATGGTAATTCACGCCCAGAAGAAATATTAAAACACTCGTGAACTTACAAAATCTTTTTCCACGATGAAACAAAAACTGATACAATCCCCCTCGCATGCTTCTTATACCAACTGAAGTGTGAGACCCTGACCGTTTTCACTTTCTCAACAGTAACTTGCAACCACTTACATATTCCGTATCCTAGACTTCCTTTGAATATTTAAAAGGATTGAGTGTACATGCAGCATATATGTAAGCGCATCTGACGTAAAGGAAGAAGTACTTCCAAAAAGATCCCGAAAAAAGTAAGACATGACTACATATGGTTTCAGAAAAGGAATCACACAGATGTTTCTTACAGGAGAACATGCTCAGTGCTTCACTAGCTTTTGCAATGATGGGCGCTCGCTGAGCTTCGATTAATAATTAATTACATTCTACATTCAACAAAAAAAAACACCTGCTGAATGTAAGAGCAGCCAGTAATTCTTCCTCCCGAATAAAAAACTTCCAGTTGTAAACAAAGAGAGAAAACTCTACAGCAATTGTGAACAGTAAATTCCTGGAGTACGCTTAGCTCGTACAAAAACTGAAACAATCGGGGTAGATTCTTCGGAGGAGAAGTTGACATGACTAACTGGCAGTTTTGAGCAGGTACAACAAATAACAACTATATGACATTACACGGTACAAGAACCCTCATTAAGTTCACAACCTTACAAAATGTTTCCAGGTACTCGACCGGGTTCGAACCATTATCTTTCTTTTGACCAGTGAGACGCTGTACTCTATCGAGGCATCCAGGCTCGGATGGTCAACAAAGGTTAAAAGTGCCCTGGTTCGATCGATGAACGTATGCGTAGCCTGCAATTGATAATCGATTTCATGAAATTGTTTATCAATATTACGTACGTGCGCCTTTACAAAAATTCCGTATCGTTACTAATGTCAAAAACATATGGAATCGATAAAATAAACGATTTAGACATGGAAATGAAGCAGTTTCACACACGAAATACTATTTTCGCACGTAAAACGTCGTATGACGACAGTACAAATTTCCAGAAAATGTTTTGTTCTGCAGACGTACGCTTACGTATCGTTGGTTAGATCTCCGAGCTCGTACTTGCACATCTCATGCCGAACATTCGTAAAATCGATTCAGAATTCTTGTCGTAACTACCTTGTCGCAGCTACCGCTGAAGCAGAACACGCGTCCATTATTCGAACCAGCGCACGTTCGCTTTCCGTCGGAGTATCGGTAGATCAATGGTTACGGCGTCTCACTGCCCATAAGAACATTAAAGTGACGATCCCGTCTAGGAAACATTTCCTGAGGATTTCACTAGAGATCTCACTAGCCATCAAAAGGTTACGGGTTCGATCCCCAAACATGATAAAAATTTCATCTGTCGTCTGTTATAACGCCAAGCTCCCGTATAAGTGACATTATTATCCAATATTTACATAGCCGATTCAGAATTGTCGTATAGGGGCCTTCGTTTAAGTATTACTTAAAGCGTGCGTGTGCTCACCAGTCCTACCAGACACATCTCTATCCTTCGCCCTGCATTCTAGTCTCGGTAGCTCAATCTCTAGAGCATCCCATGAGGCACCAAAAGACTAACGGTTAAAGGCTTAACGAGCATAAGTCTATCATCCCAAGTCCTATGCTGTTTACCGAGCATGTGATCTGTAGAAGTGAACTATCGGACCGATTATTTTAGGAGTATACTCGATAATATTGGGCATTTAAGGAAATTTTTGAGTGGCAAAATGATATATTTTAAGACCACTCTCGAATATACTTTTCACCTTATTGGCATTATCACTGTAAATGCGGAACTCGTGACCACGCTTTGGAACCGGCATTCGCAGCTCAGTTGGCTGAGTACCTGACTAGATTCGAAGGGTCGCGTGTTCGGTTTTCAATCGGAGGCCCAAGGGTGGCATCGACATTGATTGAACATCAATTTCTTTGAAATTTTGCTCATGAATTATAAGTCAGTTTTACAAGGTTCAATATGTACTTTTTAGTTAAAATATTAAGTCGATTACTGTCATGGGTTGGAGTTTATTCTTTTGAAAACGCGTATCCGACTGAAGTACTCCTATCCCCGAATGACTTATATAAACTACCTGGAAATAGTTAATTGCAGAAAGGTCAATGTATCACGGGTCTGGGACACAGATTATAGCGGTTAACTTATGTATACTAATATAAAATATGCTAACGATGCAACTCTAGGTTCCTGTTAATATGAATTCTGTTGTTCAGGATATCTGTATCAAAATACCGATGATAAAAACTTTCGCAAGAGGTTAAAATAACTGAAATTTTGAGACCAGTCATCAGAATAGTGTTCCGTCAGCAGCTTCATTCATGGCGGGTGGGGGTGGTAGGTGGCGTGCAAAGGGGGGATGATAGGTGGGGAACACCCTGGATGAAGGGATAATGGGTAGGAGTAACGGGGTTCTTATTCATAGCATAATTAGCAAACAAAAGTGGTGTAAATATAATTATCCATGAGTATAAAAAAGGTATAAAAATGATTTTATTTACAACAAACATATTCGATCGAAGGATAAAGGATAAAGGATAAAGTTCCTTTATTTATACTGGATAACCCTATCAGCTAAACTACGCTGTTCTCCCTAGAGGTCCAGTAAGGGCCAT
>JBAHVQ010000262.1:817626-840552 GCA_036872915.1 Nanipora kamurai | reverse complement strand
TTTGGTAGAGTCAAACTGGACAACACTCTTCTCACATGTGACCAAGGTAACTTTAACCAGAAAACTGCGCGTAGCCGAAATCGAACCCTAGTCACAGCGGTGAGAGACACGTGCACTACCACTGTGCCACCAACACCCCATAAGCTAAAGGTCTCAAAACCAAAAGCCACGTCTTTGCCTTAGGGAATAATTATAAATGAAAAAAAAATACCTGTTTGTTTAAATGTGGTTTTAAATTTGCAATGCAAATTCTTTCCAAAATTCTTCTTTTGCTCCATAGGTGCTCGTGGATAAAACCACTTTTAAGCAAAAAACTACTTTCTTTTTATTTATTATTTTCCAAGGGAGTAACTTAGCTTTTGGTTTTTGAACCCTTTGTTTTATGCGAGTATATAATGAAGTCATTGCACCTAATGTTCTAACCTGAAGATGATCGAGTCGATCGCAAACGTTGCTGTAAATAAAATTATTTTTATACCTTTTTGTATGCACAAAAATAGTGTAGTTTGGAACTTACAGAGCATGCTCCTTGAATGTTTTCGTGCTCTAGCTGAAGTTCAATGGCTGTGTCACTATTCTTTCCCACTTCATTGAAATTTGCCACTAAATCATCTTGACTTTCTTTAATCCACTTCCTCATCTAAATGCAAAAAAAAAACATTTATGTAATTTACTGCAGTCAAAGCCTACAAGCACGTTCCCGGAGAAACCAATCATAAATTGTCTGGGAATGCCTCGACAACACCTACTACCAACAATGTAGGATGGTGTGCTGTTGATATTTTTAATAAAATACTGCACAAGGAAAACTGGTAAAAGCTAAATGATACTTGCTTTCTAAGTTTCGGCTATCTTGTAGTCATCACCAAAAATAATAGGTGCTGTGTGACCTGAAGGAGATACTACTGACGTCATGCATGTTATTGTTACTCGTAACATTCTATTAATAACAAGCATGACGTCAATAGCTTTTCGAAATGGACAAAATAAATATGATTTCACTTTTCGGAGTTTCCGTTATGTTGTATTTTGTAGTTACATGTATATTAAAGTTTAATTTTTATCATCGATTTTTGTCATTAAGTAATTACATTTTTTACTCGTATGTTGATATAGTGTACAACCCAAAGCGTTGTCAATTCTATATTCAAAGATGGGGCATTCTACCTTAGAAATGTCCGATGCAATATTTTAAGAACGATTTTGAGTGTTTTATACAGAGATGCAGTAACGAGGTAACATAATAAAAACGCGAGGACGAAGGCTAAGGGCTTTCTCCTCACTATGAGTTTGATAACATCACCGGTAGACCGATCAACCACATGTGCTTTGATATCAAAGCATGTGCAATTTGATATTAAAGGCGGTCTCCGTGTGATGTTATAAAACTCGTTGTAAAGAGCATATCATACAATTTTAAATTTAAGGGAGTGTACTTGTCTACAGATTGGTTCGAACGTCTCGTTGACATCTTGATCGTCCGACACATATGTCAATTTCATTAATAATTCATAAGAAAAACACGAAGGCAACCAGACGTGGTTTGGATATCTGAGGTAGAAATTATATAAATGATGTCAACTTTCATCTCGATTTTCTCCTCAAATACTGATTTTTTTTGTAATGCAACATCAAATACTTGAACGTCGTGTTTTATCAGACATTCAAACATCTCGAAGTTTGCAAAAAACCTGGACTATCGCCTCGGTTTTCAACAAACTTCTCGGTGTTTAGATATCTTGTTGAAACACTCCTTCTCGTGTATGATATACTACTTCTCGGTGTTTGGATATCCTGATGAAACACGCCTTCTCGTGTATGATATATTACTTCTCGGTGTTTGGATATCCTGATGAAACACTCCTCGTGTATGACTGTTACTTCCTGAAAAACTCTGACGGGTATTTGGTATACTTTTTCAAACGAACAAATGTTTTAGAAGAAAATCGAGGTCAAGGTGCGTTAATTTAATAGTGTTTAATGTTGGTATCAAAACGAAGTCTCGGCACCGGTTTCTTTTGTGTTTTCTTATTAATTATTAACAAGTTTGAGAATGAAGATTAAAGAGTTGGCCAGATACTATAACAGTTTCGCAGCCAATTATTTACACCTCTTGCCGTGAAATTTTTCCTCCCAAAATAACCATTTCTTAGGATGGTAGTCACACTGTAAAACAGAACATCGTTTGTTCCATCAATAAAATTGCCCGAACTAATGGGAATGGGTTGGCAGACTGTTGGTATAATAACAATTTTCAGTGAACTAAAATGTACGTTCTACATGTAGTAGGAAGATGTTTGTAGATCTCAAAACTTTTTTGGATCTAACTATAAATTAGTTGTTTAATACTGACTTTGAGACAGATCAACTGACCTTTCCTGCATCAAGTTGAAACAAATGATATTGAATACATTGATCAAGTCTGTGTTTTCTGATGTGCCACGAGTCCTTTAGCTTCTGTCTTTTACCATGTAATCTATCCAATATATTTTTAATTCTTGTACTTTTTACTATCCAGTCTTCGTTACCCATTTCTCCATTTTGGCTAGTTTTATTCTCATTTATCCGTTGTAAAAGCTTTCTGCCTTCTTCCTCAAGAGTCTCTATTGGTGCTTTTATGATCCACTTTCGAACATGTTGATTGTGTTTTACTTGCTCGTGCAAACCAACGAGGTTATCAGCGTAATCCTGGTGGATCAAACCTTCATGAATTTCCTCCAGCTTTGTTAATAGAGTCATTGCTTCAAAGTTGAATTTCTCCAGTGCCTAACAGTTGAAGAAAATCAGAAAATTGTCATTGTTAGGCCATGTCGTGAAGGAAATTAAGGCAGTTCAATGAATCACGTTCCTCACTTCGGCCAGATGTGTAGTGGAATTACATATTACCAAGTAGTGCACAGTATAGTTTGGGGCAAGGAGTAAATCATTTCCTGGGAAGCGAAAATACTACAAATGATGAAACATAACAAGTAGACAATGGAACCTAAAGTTTCACTTATGTGTATAGCACCGTGAGGTGTGTAAATTTTGCGATTGCTAGCTTCTGTTTTCCTTGCTCATCAGACTACTACGCCAAGAGAATAAAATACAAACAAAGTATGTTCAGGATATTGTATTGCACTTTGCTGATTTATCAGAACTCTGCTTGTCCAATTTTGAGAAAATATTGAAGTGTACTTGTCATTGTGCATTGATTTCAATTGTCTCACACAAGCTTACATCTACGTGAGGCTTGCTGTAAATTACACTTGTTCACTGGCGAGTGGTGTGTCATGGCATGTGCTATCACGTACTGTATAGTTTGAAGTACAGGCACGACCTGAAGGCCACGTAGGCATAATGGGTTCGCATATTTCGACATTTTAACCAATTAATGGCTAGACGGGGTCCTTCTGGCAAGTGAAAGCATCTGGAGTTATCCAGAATGCCTGTCTTGGCAGAAATGGCTTATAGAACAAAATTACCACTTGACCAATGAAGCGTTTCATTCAAACTTCATCAACGACACTTCACTGTACAGGAACGAGTACAAGAAACAGCTAAAAGACCACAAATTAGGATTTTCTGATCATTAATGGAACTTAAATTTTGGAAAAACAAGTAGATATTGCCCTGTACCATACTCACTGTTGTGGTAATTTGGAAGATCATTTAGGCTCAAAAATAATTGAATCATTTTTTTAATTATTAAATTTCAGTTGGTGTAGTGGTCGATTGTGGTTAATTGATTATATAGCGCACTCTAATTTTTATCTTCAACTTTGATATGAAATACAGTATCAGTAAAGGTGACAATTCATTTGTGGTTGGAAATTCAAGATATGAGTAAAAAAACAAGAGAAAAAACCGTTTAAACATTCTCTCACGTTTTTTACTCATATCCTGAGTTTTACAAGATGATTCTATTCGGTGTATGTTTTGTTTTATACTTTTTCAAACTATCGGCTGGCTATGGTATTTGTGGTTGGATAGACTGTATTAACTTGAAGTAAACGACAGATTTCTTTATTACGCACCTGTTTCGGCAAAACTCATGCCATCTTCAGTGCAAATGATAATAGGTTATTTACAAGCGAAGATGGCATGAGTTTTGCCGAAACATGTGCGTAATAAAGAAATTTGTCGTTTACTTCAAGTTTATAATAGCATTTGCGCTTTTACGATCTTACAGACTGTATTTTGTAAATCGCAGCTGAAGCAGAATAAGCACATCAACATAAACATAAGTAGCATAGTAAAATGACTATAAACAACTCCATAAGCAGGTAAAGGGTTAGAGCTCTTAATTATCAGACTCAGTATATGTATTGTACGTGTTGGAAGTTATTTGTCCAGACTACAATAGTCTTGAGGCAGACTGTGTTGACCGACATTTTGACCTCCTCAACTGCAATCATCTTCAGAGTCAAGTAAAGAGAAATAGTCTGGAATAGTCAGCCCCTTAACCTTTTACCGGGCACTGCTGCCAAACGGCAACATATTAATTTTACTCTGGCTAACGCCAGACGATTTTACTCGTCAAGGGGAGACCTCCAGAAAACCTGCCCGATAAAGGGTTAATAAACACAAGCTTATTCAAATGAACAGTACCATTTACCCTTGATAAAATGAAATGATACTTACATTATGTGAAGGACATGTTTCAGTGTCAGAATGATATAGTATATCATTGTAACACTTGAAAACTTCCTTGATCTGACGTACAAGCCTAATTGTGAGTCTGGTTCATTATGTCATGGGTGCATGAGGGTGTCAATGAGATGTCTGCAGTTTGGGGGTGTATGTGGGTGAAGTCAGTATTGGGTGAGACAGTCACAAATTTGTCAGAATAACCAGTCTTCCTGAAGACTACTTTAACCTGAATGGTCAACTTTCAACCCATCAAGCCATAACAGTTTCAAAGTTTTCTCCAAAAAGGAGTTCACACAGTCATTATGAATGTCAGTTATGAGCCAATGACCTAAGCAAATTTGGTGCAGTGCTTCAAAAATTCCACTGCAAAAACAAAATGAATCCAACCAGCAAGTTTTGGCTTCCCATAGAAATACCGGTACATATTGTCTGAAGTCTGTACTCTCAGCACCATTGCCACTAGTTGGAAAGTACAGCCTGAACATAATTTTACAGACTGACAATTTCCACCATAAAAACATAAAGTAAATATCGAGCTACAACTGAGCTACAAGTCAGGTTCCAGTGGTCAGTTAATCCAGTGATGTCAAAATTGAAATAAAAAGTTATGCTGAACCCTTCTCCACATCACTATTTGGCTATCAAGCAAATTCTAGGCGTACTTAAGCAAATTTTTTTGAACTATTTTATCAATTTTTTTGGACTTTAATGGGTCAATGACCAGGGCATCATCCCTGTAACAAGTAAAATTATCTAGCATTAACCAGAGTAAAATACTTAACAGCATCCTTGCCTCTTAATGGTTCAAAAATGTATTATTCTTTGCCTTTAGTTTTCTATTGAAATTAATTTAGAAATATACTTGCCATCTGCATAATTATCCATTGATCATGATCATATGCTAGTGAACCACCAAAATTTGGAGTCAAATTACTGGTGTCAATATATTTATTGAGTCCTTCCAATGATGTGAAGGTCACCTAGGTAAGAAGTAAGTAATATTACAGTGTAATACAAACAAAACAGTAACCAGTATTTCAAACAACACACCAAAATAGAGGGAACAAATAATCCTGTGAGTTGCTTTCAAATGATCCAGAAACAAACTAAACTCATAGAAAAAATATAGAACTTCAAGTTTGTAACTGAACATGAAACTGTGAATCCCTAACATATCACAACAAGCCATTGAAGCAGTGCCAGAAACACTCTCACTTCATTTCCAATGCACATTAAACTTCTAATAAAAAATTAATTTCATACACACATTTTCCTGAGCATATTCAAGCTACTAGTACAGTAGCAATGAAAATTGTGCACCTATTCGGGTGTTGCAAATGTACAGTGTACTGCAAGGCTCACCAGAATTTTTGCTTTTCTTTCCACAACAAATTAATATCTCTTATGGGGAAAGTCAATTGAAATGCAGGTGTTCATGTTTAATTACAGCAGAGTTTCTTTTTGCTGAATTTAATGCAGCACATGTTCAGTACATGACCATCACATTCAGACAAGAGACTTTTACTTCGGACTACAGAACATCGTAGAACTACAGATTCTGTGGACTATCAGTTGAAATGTAATGGAATATTTCAAATCTCTCTCTTTTTGAGTTGGAGCTGAATAAATTATGAAGAAAGCATGCCAAACGAGCCAAAACAAATTAGACGTAGGACAGTTTTATTAGATTTATGTAAAAAAAATTCATGAATGAATTATGATAAAAAAAGGTTTCTGGAACAAAACAAACAAACAGAGGACAGAAAAATGGGAATAAAGTATTCTTATTTGGGTTCCCTTCTTTTTGTATTTCATGGGAAAACCCCAGCAGACTTATTATGTAGAGTTGTGTTATCAACTTGTTAATTGATCTGAAGGACTAGGAACTTAACAGAAACAGCATTTTAATTACCAAGGCTAACACTCTGCTTTACTACAATATCCTTATCCAAGACAATACAGTACATGTATGTGCAATACAATGTGGGATTGTAGTCTGGTTTGAAAATAAAGCATCAGATGACATCTAGGACCATCAATACAAGAAAACTGTACATCACGGGGGCCATCAGTATTATGGATGATATTTTCAAGAGTTATATTCATAATAGTACTTCACCTAATATGTAAATGAATATTTTGCATAACAGTCAATGCCAATACTGTGGTAAAAGTAACCTTATAGTGAATGTTATGAACACTGAAAGAGTTATTGAAATAGTGGTCCTTAAATCTGCTTTTACTGCTCAGCTTAAATACACAAGCAGGTCTCAACAGCCTAAAAAATGACAAGCTTGTCAGCAATGTATACCATGACCAAATGACTCATAAAGAAAGAAATCAATGTACAGTTCTCAATTATCAAAAGACTCTCAGTTATCAAAACACTCACTGATACTGTAAAGTACAGGTATATGAAAAGAAAGCCAAACCTTTCAGAAGACAAAAGAACAAAACATAGAAATCTTCAGCAGAAATTCTGATTTGAAACATATTGTCAGACTGCTCTAAGCAGGTCATCTTGATGAGAGTAATTTAATCACCCACAAGCCATTCATTCAATTAATAACTGATGACAGGATGCAATGAGATACCTCAAAATTGAACTTTCCACTTCCAGATGAAGCTTTATGACGCTCCCAGAAACCTTCTGGCTTTATTATGTACACACTGTAAATTTTGGATGGAAAACACTCCTGCAAGAAAGGTAAAAAAATATCACCACAGCTAAAAAAACTCAAAGGAAATATAAAATTATTCATACAAAGTGTCTAAGTTATTTGTGGTTTCACATACTTTGCATCAAAGCCTTTGTAACTGTACACTCATACAACTGGCCCTAACTGGTAAATATGCAAGTTGTCCAAAAAAACAGGAAACCTGTCTTCTAAAGTGTGAAAATTGGGTAAAACCACTTTGGTCTTAGAAATTGATGTATAGTACGGTGAAATTATATCAGTTATCCTGAATAGCATTTAACAGACATAGAAACATGTGTAAGACTCCACTGTACTGTAACTTCCATGGACTTTTCATCTCATGTACAAGCACCTACATATTTTGTATTATTTTATGATACAGTAGACTGAGGTGGTTTATTGGTATCCTGTAATTACTGTATTGCATTTTTTTCCTCACGACACCAATTTAACTCCTTCCCTTCCATGGGGGACCTTTACTGTGTTATTCTGGCTAACACCAGATGAATTTACTTGTCAGCGGGAGAAACATGGCAGGGAAGGAGTTCAACAATTTTGCTTGAATTAGAGAACTGAAATGAAAAATTGATGTACAAAACTGACCTTTTGATCACTATCAATTTGACACAACAGTGAAATAAATTGTCTTGAACTTTGATCCAACTGTCAGGTGAAATAATTTCATTTAATTTGAATTTATTTGCTTCATTTACCACTGAATGTTATCATAACTCTTAAGAATTGGGTGAAGCAGCTTTTGTGAACAAAAATTTTAAATTTCATTCATAATCTGAAAATTGACATATTCGAGTCAAAAGACAAAATGGAAAGAAGGATCAGAACAGTTTGGAACTTACTCAACAATTCAGAAGAGGGATGGTTCCGCATGCCAAGTTTGCATGTAGAATGTAATAAATTAGAGATGCAATACATTTAATCCAGTGAGTCATTTTTCAAGAACCAATTCTACATGTATGTATGCAATATAATCAACGAGGTAAAGTTAGAACTTATGCAAAGTTTTTGTACAGTAAGTAAACAGTTGTTACAGTTACTTGTTATCAGATCTAACATACCACTAAGTCAGACTTCTCTTGAATGGCCAAAATCCTAATAGTGATTACCAAATTTCACAAGTAATTCAGCAACTTTTCCTTTCCTGGTTATATTACTGACTCATGATTTTGCCTCAAACTTTGTACCACTGCAGTTCACTTGAAAAACTGCATCGAATATATTTAGTGCCACTTACATTTGATAACATGAAAATAACTGATATTTATATTTAGTGAAGGGAATTTTCAAGTGTTAGCCAATTCCCAATGAGAGGCTTTTGAGTTGCATTTTTCAAAACTGGTACCACCTGCATCTTATAACATGGTATATCATTCTCCAAACTTATAGAATATACTATGCTATATAAGTCTCTAATCAAATGTGCAAACCTGTAACGATTTTAGCACTGGTTTTATGGACAACCAGGTGCTTCCACGCATATCCACCAGAATGCTAAATCCTTTGTCCTTTGCATGATCACTGAAAATGACAAAAGAGAGGTTGCAGTTTACCATTTTACATTATTAGCATACTGTGTGCCTGTCTGATGAGATTTATGGTAAATGAAGTACAAAAAAATTTAAACTGACTTAATATTGGATAACTCTATCAGCTAACAATATTGTGTTCCCTGGAGGTCCAGTGAGGGCCATTCCCTGATGAGTCCAGAGGGGAATCTGCAGGAGGAAAGTGGATTTTCCAGAGAAAACCAGAGGTGCCTGGCAAAGTGAAACTCGACAACACTCTTCTTACAAGTGGCACGCATTGCCATGAAAGGGTTAAGGAGATTTTAACTCTTTGACAGCCAGACGTCTCCCTTTGAGTAAAATCTTATAGCTTTAGCCAGATTAAAATGCTCTAGCATTATAGCCAGACTAAAGTACTAGAGTGTGTGCACTGCCAGCAAAAGATTAAATAGGCCAATGCTGTTCACAAAAGAGCCTGATACAAATAGTGCTATAAAGATGAGAAACACTCCCTGCTTTGTACATGTACTTACAAGAAATATTTCTTTCACAACAGCATAAGTACAGTATATAATACATGTATGTATAATACTGTATAAGAGAATTATTTTAAAATGTGAAAGAAGCCATATAGCAGACTTCTCAATAGAATGCATGCAGTCATATGCACGCACACCCACAAATGCACAAAAGGATTAACGTGTACAATCGATCACATACACAAATGTACGTTTATCAGTACAATGCTGAGGACAACTTGTATTTACTAGTCAATTTGAGGTTCTTTTTGCATGTTGCACTCATTGTGGATAAACACATTTGAGCTTGGCCAAGCTTGATTTGAATGTATACATTTCACAGGAGAAACTAGCACATTGCTAAGTGGTAACTGTGACGTTTCTGAGGTGAAAGACACTCCCACCTTAGAAAAACTATTTACAGGACAATTTGGATAGTACTTTGTTTTAGTAGACATGATGGGTTATCTTGATTTTAATGCACTAAGAATCATGGAAGTACATCTATCTCTAATTGATTTCAACTCAATTGCTTGCATAGATCAAATTGTATGTGTGTTTGACCACACACATATTAGTTTGCATATTGACAAGTCTGAAAACTGTTGAAAGTAAAAGCAGGGAAGCTAAGGCCCTTCATCAAAGAAAGAAATGTTAAGTTCAATTTTTTTACACTCTGATGAAGGGCCTTAAAACACTTCCACTTTCCCAAATAGGTTAACACTTACATGTATATAATCCATGTTTGTAAAGTTTTGTACTGTATACATGTATACTGTTGACTGGTAAGGGACGTTGAAATAGTACCATTTTTCTTTTAACAAGTTCCAGTCCAATAAATGCCAAGTCTCAAATGACAAAACATTGTCCAGGGTTTAAAATAGCAGCCGGCATTTTTGCAGCGCTAGCCAGCAACTTTTAAATAGGAAGAGCCAATTTTTTACACAGAATGATGTGTAAAAATTTTAAATTTCTGTTTATACTTTACCTGTTATGCATAAATATTATGCATGATGCAGTTAGTAGCATAAAATGCCTAAGTGACTGCAAAGGACATTCAATCCTAATGCTAAACGCAAGGTCAGTGAGTCAGTTATTTCAACACTGAACTGGCGAAAACGTCCACTCTTAACATGTTTTCGTTCATTCCGCCATCACGGAAAAAACCGATAAAAAATAGCCAGTACAAAAATGGCACGTCTTAAAAAGCCTATAAAAAACCTTCATTTTTAAAAAATTATTTTAAACCCTGTTGTCCTTGTCAGTCCATGCCACAGTTTTAACACCCATGTCCTTTCATTTTGAAAATATCCAGGTATGTGACAAACTGCATGTCTAAATTTGACCTCTGCAGACAAGCAGTAGCATGTTCCTGAAAATTTTTCTACTAGGGGACACATGACCTTTTAATACATGTATTTACATATCAGTCTCTTCCTTCCCAATAATCTACCTGGTGAAGACTAAAAATGGATTAAGCATTTTAAGGAGAAATGTGACATGATACATTACTGCCACCCAAGAGTCATGAAATTCAGTAATATGTAGTCTTAGCTATCACAAGACCTTGAAACACTGAAGTTTATGAGCCAAAGTCCACCAAGATGTATGCTAAAAGCTGTTCATGTAGTAAATGGTGATCAAGCTGAAACAATTGTTCAATATATGCTGTATTAAACTTCTTTGTAACAAACTACCAGTACTTTAATATTGTATATGATATATCTGATACGATATTGTGATGGGGGGTCAGTAGGCTTTGTATTATCCATGAGAAGATTCACATGTGCTTAAGCTGTAAGCCCGGAACATAAGCAAAAAAGAATTAAGTTAAGGCCATTTCAGACATACACTATATACTGTACAATAAATATAATGCTAGAAAACCACCATGGGTCCATAGGCATAAGCCATTTTATGCCTCATGATGACAGGCCTGTCCTCTTTATTTTACTGTCATCATCCTGCTTGACTTCCAGGGTGTCCCAGTAAATTCCCAGCATATTAGATAATTACTTTTAAATGCATGTTTCACTTTGGAAATGACCGGCACTAGTATCATTTATTTAAAAAATTGAAATATGCTTTGGGGATCAAGCAAACCTATTACCAGATCTCTAAAGGCATGGACTACTTCCTAACTTGAGTATAACAATCTCTCCTTTCTTATTTTGATAATGTTGACAAGTTTGAAATTAAAAACAACATCAATATCAAACCAAGTTTTCTCATTCATCCAACAGCTATTTGAGGAGGCTGGAGCCACTAAAATCCTCGTGTACACATATGATGCAGTTCATTATTTCTCTGTCCTTTTAATACTTACAGTATCATACCATGTAAATGCCAGGGCAAATTCCCAGTTCCCACCAAAGATGTGTGTAAAAATCTGCTTGTGTGGTTTTCAGGTATTAATAATCAAGAAGCCACACTTGAGACAGACATCATCATCATCATCACACAGATCAAGTTGAGACATATCACAAGATGTCATATCTGTTTATAAACCTCAATAATTTATATACATGTATACTGTATTTGGGAAACTGTTTCTGCAACCAAACACAGTACAACAAACATAACTACAGTGTACCAACTTCAGTTTTGTATTTCATATATACTAAGATTTATGGACAAAATTCATCTGGTGAAATTATTGTTCAGTATTCCCCCAGTCAATCAGGAACTTGAATAGATTTTTATGTGTGGGAAAATTTTGCTTTGTCCAATCAGGAATGAGAAAATGTTTTTTCACATTTAAATCAATAAAGAAAATATCAGTACTTATAAAATAAACAAACTATGTCACGGGAAGTGTCTTCATACAGTGCAGTATTTAAATAATTGTTGGTTCATATTAGAAATCTCACTCACCAACTTGTGAGTAAATCCTGTACACAAGCACTTCCTGTAAAGCAATCTACAGTATGTGTTCTACATACAATACATAATTCTTTATAAGATACTGTGGTGCATGCAAGAACTGGATTCTAAATTTCTGTATGCCAAATGCAATATGTAAAAAATTCTGAGATGACTAAATCTCCTCAAAATGTTTAATTTGGACAAAAAAGCTGGTTTTACTTCCTTCTAACAAATTGGAATCATAAGATAGTTCATTATAATTCTTTCTTCTGCATTTTTCAATAAGAAATATCAGATTACATGTAATTGAACACTACAGGTTTTCTTTATACATGTTAGGATTATTTATCTGAGTGTGTTACCCTCTTTGAGACCTTTTTAACAACTAATACCATTTTAGATCTTATAGTTTTTCTATTCCTACACGGTACATGAAACCTTGTTTGAGAAAATTTTGAAATACATAGGTCTTGGCCACAAAACCCTTGACATGTTCCTGAATGGATTATACTGTAAAGCTGCAAGTTCACAAGTAGCTTAAAGATGTCCACAGGATTATTGACTATATTGCTGCCTTTTCTATGCGAATGTTCAGCATAAGGTATTACACATTCAGTATTAAATATACCTCAGGTGAATTGCTAGAAACACTTATCAGAAAAGGCAAAAAATATAAAATGAACCACCATGAAGCGTTTTTATAAAATAGTTATTTCTGCCAGAAAATAAGATATTTGAGTTTGTTAAGCAGTTATAAGCTTCTAAAGTGAAGAAACTTAATGAGTTATTACTCCTGAATAAGAAGTGAACATATCCATGTTTGTATGCTATAGTAATACTGCAATCTTAACAAAAAGAACTTGAAAACGAGCTTTTGGATCTGTCATTACTGTTACAAGTTCTGATGTTACTGTACTGTACATGTACTTTGATGATTTGGTAAGTTAACATGTATAACTAATTGGCTAACAAGTCTTATGCTTAATAAGCAAGCTGAACAAACAGGGCTTTATACTCAAAATACACTCCTCATATGCAAGGATCATAAATTTCAGTTGTTTTTGGATCATTTAAAGGAAATTACAATTCTAATGTAAAGGATGTAGGGTGCTTAATTACTTAAAATTATCCTAATTTCCTAAGCACCACTTCAGTTTAATGCTAAGAAAAATACATGATGAAAACTTGTTGCCATTCAGTTTAACTAGTTCCTCTACTAATCAATTTATTACCATAGTGCTCTAAATTAGAATCTAGACAGTGGCAGCCAAAATGAATAATTATATACATGTAGTTTAATAACAGTCTCAACATTGTAAATAGTCTAGAAGTCCCCTGACTGGAATTGCATATGCACCCTACTGATCACTTGTGAGTACTGTACCCTTAAACATTGTACTAGATAATATTGCTTCAGATAGCTGCACTGACTCTAATCCAGTTTATCCAAATTCAAACAAAATCCTAAGCCATGGGTAATGTACAGTAAGCATCAAGCAAAGTGACATGTTCCCAGAAACTGAACAAATATGTTTCAAGTCAACTAATAAAAACACAGTATTTTCCTGGCCATCAAGTCACGTTATCCTACAAAGACATATCTTAAGTCCATTACAATCTATAAAACATTAATTTTTGCCCTTGATACACAACATATGTATTTTTTGCAGCACTGACAAATGTACAAAGCATGCCTGCAGTGACTGGTCACAGTTAACCTCTAAGATTAGCCATTTTTAAGCTGAGAGAAGTGTAATTGAGTGACATTTCACCATACACCACATTCTCATGTTCTTATTTAAAACTCTAGTCAGTTCAAGCCTCAGTTCCTCCGCATCAGGATACAACCAAAATCTCATGTCCCAATGTGCACCTAAAGTCAAGTGACAAAAGGGTAAGAGCAAGACTGACTCTTGTCCAAGTCAGGGTATCTAGTTGACCACCTCTGCTGGCTTGTTGTAACATGACCCATGGGCTACTAAAGTGGAAGTATTGACATGTCTAAGTGTCTAATATATGTCAAGGCTTACACACTTGAACACAATACTTGCAATTTTAGTGGTCCAAATATCATATCATCATGAACCCGATATTCCCATTGGTCATCGCTATGCACACGTATATCTGTAGTGAATTGATTTTTTGTCAACTTAAACAAAAAATCCAAATTTCAAGGTTGCTCACAAGTGTTTTTCTTTGCTAGATTTAAGCCTAATCATCTCCAAACTTCGCATTACTACACCTGATATCAACAGTGATAAGAATAACTAACCACCAAGAGCCCTGGAGAGTTCACTTGATGCAAAATGAAATATCTTGGCAGCAGGCAGAACAAGATATGAAATGTTTCAGCGACGTCAAAGGTTAACAGAGATATTCTTAGTTTGTTGATGACTAGAAGGCTCAAATGAGCAGAATACAATCATCTGGCAGGAGCCAAAGAAATATATATCAGGCTTTGCACAAGTAAAAGGGTTGTCAGTAATCAAGATGGAAGATAGCCAAGTTGATCCACATGAAATCTCTATAAAATAGTCCAGATAACATATTTGTCACTTTGTTGATATCACTGTCAGTCTGTCATCCAACTTTTCAAAATATGATTTCCATCCCATAAATAACAATTCCATTGTTTTGCTATGATATTTACAGGAAATGCTTTTGTAATCAGTTGCAAAGACCAATATGTGGTACTAGAATTTCTTAAGAAACCAAAATAACTCATAATGTGACTTTTTATTGGGAAAACCGCTCTGTCAAATTTCAATTGACACCTGGGTTTGGTCAAAGTTGTTTGGACAGTCACGAGAGATTATTTACTTCACAACCAAATTGTCCCTGAAGGCGTTTAAGGCACAAACTGTATGCCACAAGACAAAAAAAAAGGAGAAAATCTTATACAGGTAATGCTGGGTTTTTCTCAAAGAATTTTCATACCTCTCCTTACACTTAACTTACAATGAGTATTCTCACTAGCCATGCAAGTACCCTGTCTTGTATTTCAGAACAAAGAAATACCTCCAGTGAAATTAAGAGTTGAAGTACAATAGGAAGCTGTATGGAGACTGGTTAGCTATAAGCTAGTTCATCCCATCTGACCAGTATTCTCGTCATGTCTACAGAGTGTGGGCATTGTCTGAGATATTGGAATAAAAGAGACCAATACTGAACAACTGCTGTCACGCGAGAAACCCTAGAAACTTGGAGTAAGGTAACACTTCCTAACCACTGAACTATTTTTGAAAAGTCACGCGGGGCTCCTGTGAGCAAAAACACTGTTTAATTTCGACACCTTGTTCAAAAATTCCTTGGGAACTTCCACTTCAGTTTTACCGAGTTAACTCAGACAAACTGGCTTTGCTAGGACAAAGAGAAAGACAATGGAAGTATTTATAAAGGTCAAAGACCTCTTTCGTATCTTCTCTGGCTTTGCCCTGTGGAGTTTTTCGTATGCTTATAGCACTGGCACAACAAGAGCTTTTCACAACAACGTAGCGAGACATTTCACATGTATTCGCGAACGAAATCCATTCCAAAACCTTTTTCCTTCGAGCTATTGATTTTATTGACTTGTCAACGAGTCGAGATATCATAAATACGCAAAGCCTTTGGAAAAACAATAAGTTAATAACCCGAATTTAGCTTGCCAACCGCATTCCAACAGAGCACCTACTTCACAAGAACGTTCTTGTAATATTAGAACAAAAATACCGGCTGTCATTGTCAGCCAGTTGTCCACATGTACTCACCGGATGACCATTAGACTGATTTTATCTGCTAAATAAATATCAAAGAACGTACTTTTGGTTAAAAATACAACTATAATAAACCCCCTTGCGTTGGCAATTATTGCTTCAAAGTGTTGAAAAGATTTAGAACAAACGATCTGAAAAAGCGAAACCAACGCCTGTGCAGACCGGGGTGATGTATGGAACATTCATATTCACTATCCTTCCCGAGCCCCGGCGCTTCTAGAAACCAAAGAATTGAATGGAAGCATCGTTGTCGCCCAATAAAACGTCATAACACTAACTCTAACGTTCATATTTACTCCAAGAAATTTTCCTATAATTTTCAAAACAACTGGAATGCACGACAAAAACATCGTTCGTTGAACCGCAAACCCACAACGAAACAAGTCTTACCTCGGTAAACCGGCGAGATAAGTTAATAGTCTTTTGAAATCTTCGGTTTTAAGATCTGACGCCGTGCCACGGCTCGGGATAGTTATAACAGGACCGCCTCGACGATCTTTTCCACCTAATTATAAATTATAACAAGGCAGAATTAGCAACTGACAGTAAATCACGATGGCTCAAAACTGCCTACAAAGAACAACTTGGACTTCAACATTTCGTGTCGATGACGGACGAGCTCTGCTGAACGAGCTAATGACAACGAACGTTTCGAGGCAAATGAAAATTAATTTCGTCGTGGCTGTAACATATACGAATGAGACTCTTGGCTCTCTTATCAGATCTTGCATAACCTAACCGTGTTACCAGCGGACCTTTTTACCCCCTTTTCTTTGTTCAATCAAGACCAAAGAATGCATGTCGAACGTAACACTACCTGAAAGAAATGCGATCTGCTCCTTCAGAATATCGTGGATGGCTAACGATCCTTGAATTTCTCCCCGATGCTCGCCTAAACAACGTGAAACACATATTATCTTTCAGTCCAAAGAGTCCACAGGCCAACTTAGCGAGAAGGTAGGTGGTTCGGCACTTGAAGATGTACTAGGACGGCTGACGAAAAGCATAAACACGAGGGGTAATGACAACAATAAATGTACGAGCCACAACCGGTTTACAGATTGGCGCTTAAACTACCTCCAAACAAAACGAAGGACACATCACTGTCCGACGAAGCGCTTGACCATCTCTCTGATTTACTCGTCATTGTATTCAAGGCATCATTTTCCTCCGTATCCGCTTGAAATTATCCACGTCCACATTTAAAGCGGTCGAAGCCATGTTTTGGCTCAAACTAACTCAGGTCGTGAATGACGTCACGAATAATTATCATGTAAATTGCCCTTTGTGCATACAGTACTTTGGCAACAAGCACGCGCAGGCATCGACTAGCGCTGCCATGAATCGATGGCCATGTCAGGGTGAGCGTTGACCAAAATTCGCAGAAAAAACGGTTTTCAACAACACTCACTCGAAATAATGCCCTTTTTGTCCAGGTAATGCGCGATGCAAGTAGGTAGGTCAAACTTTCATGAAGGCGAATAAACGTATTATATTCGAAGATAAGCTCCCGTAAGACCCTGTCCAACTCATTTGTTAACATTAGTATTAGGCTCGTCTCCGTTAGTTGAGAGGCCTCTTAATCTTATGTAAGCATTAAAAAATTCTTTTCCCAAAGACTGTTCACGGTTTATGCAAATTTACTTCAGACTTCGATGGTCTGAACTACGCCACCAAGTACAGAGACACATGGCGTATTATTGAAGGGAGCTTTGGGTCTTGGTTCAATTTGCATATTGTCGGAAATTCGCTCCGAATGACATGCCCTTCCATCTCAAAGGTATTTCCGGAGAGAGGATTAAAATTCGATAAAGAAATATGTAGTTAGCAGTTGGCCACACATCCATCTGTTGCAGTATTACGGGTTTGTAGTAATTACGCGTTCGAGAGTTCTCTGACTGACTTGAAGTGCTGCTCTTCATATATTATCACGTTATTATCTTTGTTTTGTAGGATAGAGTATCGTTGATGGAGAAGCCGCTTGAAGAAACTTCAGTTGACGAGGAACCAGATCTTTCCAACTCACAGGTCGAAATTTCTCTCAAAAACTAAATATGACCAAAGGCATATTTCCCATTCTTTTTGTCTAAGGTGGGACGGGCGCTGTCACAAAGTGGTTATTAGCGGTACCCTAAATCACTAACGTGCGGTCGGTGAGGAAATAATTCGGTGTAAATTTGAAAAGAGTCCAAGAGCTTTGACTGCGGGAAAGGTGGAGTGTAATGTAGCCGCATCAAGTGAGAAAACAAGACTGCTCTGAGAACCGAGTCGTGAATATCACTTTGAATGAGATCCCATAAGTAGCGACCATCAAACACATGGACGACTAAATTAAAAAACATTCTTTATTTAATGTTAACTGGAAATGCAATATGATCGGCTACTCCGAATTTTTGCAGGCTAAACACGAACTCTGGTTCATTAATAGACAGTTTTTAACGCCGTTCCAATTTCTTCTCAATCCACTTTTAGAATAAAGTATGGTACGGATTGGTGCAAAATTTCGTATAGTGTAAATTTACTCCTCAACAGAAATACATCTTTACTCAAATTCGGCCTTTGCTTTCTTAATCATATGCTGTTTGTGGTTAGTTCTCTTCGCCCGCTTGTTTGTCATCTTTATTCGCACATGCGTTCGTGCTTTCTCTCGTACTTTGGCTTCGTTCGTTAATAATAGTAATGATGATGAAGTCCATTCGTATGTCCGTTCAAGCATGCGACTTTGTCGTTCAAATTCATCCATCCATCCTTTCCATATTTCGTTCCATCCTTCCTTTCGTCTTAGGTTTTTTAGGTTAGTCGGTTGGTCATTGGTTAGTCATGGGTTTTTTTTGTTTTTTATTGGGTTTTTTATTATTCCCTTCATTAATTGGCTAATTCAAAAGGAAGGTTTGAAAATCATTTTCAATGTTTTAGTCCCCTCACTTCTCTCCTTACATGTAACTATGTCAGGCGTCGCATATGGCCAACTGACTCTTTTCCAGCAATTTGAAAAACTGAATATTAATGATTTTCAGTGCGACAGCTTAATATCATTGCGGTAACGAGTTTGAATGCTACTCAAGCAGTTGGTGGCGGATGTTTGATCTTATTTTGGGAAGAGTTGCTTAACTTTCTGCAGAAACTCTTGGGGCAGAGGTCTCGAGGTTTCGAGCGAGTTCTCTACCGTACTTAAGGTGGCCAAACACAGTTTTGCGAGTTTTTTTAGCTCCTCTGTCTTCACTTGGACATAACATCGGGATGGTAATGACCAATAACTCCAAACTTTGTGGAGTACAAAGAAAGCGCGAAAATTTAGACTGCTCGGGTAATATCAAGTATTTTCCCGCATCCCATAGCAACAACGATAATTGAAAACAGCTTGAAAATTCAGTTTTGTTAAGTTAGTGGAGAACCTAGTGATTAATTTTTGCAAAAATTTAGCCGTAGTTTGACTAAGATTGCCATTCAGTAGATGAAAACGTAAAATAGTTGGTAGTAAACAGTGGATTTCGGCAGTGTTTCCTGTTATACACTGATGCAGTATTTTCTAAAAAAGAAACTTTAAAAATCTCCAGTTCAAAATACCATACTGTTGGTATTACTGGTAATAAAAGATAAGATGTGTTTATTGTATGCTTTGTACAACACAAAAAGAAAAGTTATCCCGAGTGGGAAGAGTGCTGGGTATCCAGGATTCCTCTAGTAGTAAAACTGCCCCCATGAGGGTTGATAAGACTGGAATGAAATGGTTCATTCCGGTGAGGGGCCTTGAAAATTGGGTGAAATGAGAGCGGTACTGGTGACACAGCGGCAGCTACGCACGTATCTTTCAGCACTATGACTTGGGTTCGACTCCGGCAAAAAACAGTTATCCGATTAAAGTTACTATTGTCACATGTGAGAAGAGTGTTATCCAGTTTGATTCAACCAAACACAGCAGGCTTATTCCCAGCACTCCGGTTTTCTCCTGTAATAACAATGGACTCGTGAAGGGTGGCCCTTACTGGACCTCTGCGAAGAATAGCATAGTTGTAGCTGATAGGGTTATCCAGTATAATTAATGAGTACTTGCTTATTTATTTACTTAATTACGTACTATTCACTCTGGCAAAGAGTCTTCATTCGAAACGCCTGTTTTGTCATTTCAAAATTCAGGTAGTTCTCTAAACCTTTTGGTTTGATGTTCACATTGTTCAAAACTGTCTACGCAACACTCTACTCTGATTTATACCATGATGGGTTGCCCTTAGTGGACCTTGGGGGTGTAAAGCTGAGTTATCGTTGATCGGGTTATTCAGTAGTTTAAAGTGATATATACTACTCCGGTTTCATGGTTTCCTCTTGTATGGAAAAGTTGTCAGAGTGGGTGAGGATTAAGGTCAGGAAATTTAATGATAAAAACTTCAAACAGAATTAGTTCAAATTAGGTAGCGGAATCCTCGCGAGATTGATTTGAATCGGTCGCTGAGAAGTTATGATGGAAAGCGAGTTGAAACCACTTGAGCTGTAGAATTACGCTGCAACATGGCACGCAACGTATAATGTTTGCAGTCATTACTAAATTTCGTAGGCGAAGATGGGATTTTAAGGTAGCGGATGACATCAGGATTAGAGTTAAGTAACCATTAAGGAGAAAATACGGTCGGAAACTCAGGATAACCCCAGTGTTGCTTTACAATTTATTTTTATTACCGTCTGGGGCTCAGAATTCGTTTATTTGAGGACACTAGGTTCATGAACATGAGGACACTATGTTCACATATTGTCTACAATTATTGATACAGGTCTTTTTCCCCAAAAGCACCAATCCGGTGTATTGTGCGTTGCAAAAAGGAATCGAGGCATCTTGTTGGCTATTGTGGTGGTGAACTTGCGTAGGCAACTACAGTAACTGCCCTTATAACTTTACAAGGAAGTTCCGCGTCCAGTAGGTGACACAACGGCCTTGTCAAACTAATGTCGCCGAGTGTGGCTCGGTTCACACGGGAAAGCCGTCGTTGCGTCAGTTCCATTTTGAACCTTTCCGGAAACGATAATGGCTGTGTTCACATGAAAACGTATTCAAAGCCAAAGTATCGTCCCTTAAAAGGGTCCCCTTCAAAACGGACCATGTACTGAAACGGAATTATGTACAGGTTTCATTCTCGTGTGGACATATAGATGGAACGTGTCGTCATGAGGCAAGCGAGTGCGCGTTTCATAATTTAAACAGACCTCTACGAACGGACTGAATTCAACAGCAAACTTAAATCTTTTCAAAATTTTGGCGATAGATTAGAATGGAACGTAACTATTGAGTTTCTTTTTAAACGCAATGTTAAAATTGCGCGGAACGCACGTTAGCCAACAATTTGATCGCGCCAGAAAATGGAACGGTGCGATAACGGTTCAAAATCATTCCCGGTTAACATAGCTTAACAACGAAACTCGAGCTATTACGAGAACTTTAACAAATCATTCAACAAAATGTAGAGTTATTTGTATTAACCACTGCCACTTACGGTAATTACGTCTTAAACTGTCGTCAACTTGAAGATTTCCTTCATTTCTTGGTAGCTTAAGTTGCCAAATACGATATATGAAATCAAGAACGTCTCCTCGCCAAAGGCCTTAATGTTGCCGCATTGAAGATTCAAGCCACCATTCATGCGTTTGGCAAAGATAAAAAACTTACGAAACAATTAATCAGAATGGCACTTTAGCACGACGGCTATGTTTGTGTTGTTAAAGAATACTGCTGGTTAATTGACTTATTTTGTACGTCCGTGAGACGGTGTGAACGTTTCTGAAGATGACAGTCTAATTACTAAAGTCTAATTACTTCCGTATATCTCAGATCCTGGCGCAAACCGACTTATTTCAAAATCGATTTAGATATAAACCGATTTGTACGATCCCTGCGGTTCATATTTTTAAGTAGCACTAGATTATCAGATCAGATGTACGGTGCGTTTTTAACAATGTTAGGAGAAAAAATTCGGCTAAAAGAAGCGGGAAAAGAAGAACTTGCTTAAGAGAAACAGTGAGGAATCCAAGAGAGGTCCCAGGGTCCTGAATTTGGTAGTCACAATTATAAAATATTTATATATCCTTCGTAAAAAGGAGCTTGCTTTGATCTACCTAGAACTTCTTGTGAAGAAGGGAAGGTTCAGAAGAACGGAGCCATTCGTCTCTATTGACAACCTCGTACTGAGTGGAGTGCGCCGAGGAAAGAGCCTGGGTACAAGAGCCTGGCAAGGCAAAACTCGAACCGGTAACTCTCATATCACCAATGAGACGATGTAGCATTTTAGCTTCTGGGACTCAGATGGCAGAATGCGTATCACATTTGAAGTTGTTCGACTTGATGCGCAAATGTTAGGGATAAGGAAATTTTTCTGAGGGCAATACCTCACGAAACATTTTCAAAATGTAAGACCATTCTGAGCTAGAAAACTTTCCATGAACGTTCTCCATTCACAATTTTTGGAAAGACAACTCTGTTTGCTGGAGTCAGAACTCTGTTAGTTTTCAAACTAAATCCGTGAAGTGGTTTATGTACACAACCGCTGTAGGCTATCAAGAAAACGTAGACATGTCTCGTTAAAAATTCTTGTTTTCAGATTGACTGCTAGAAAGATCGAGACCTGAACTTGTACCTGAAAATACTCGGCTATAGGTTGGTCGGTACAGAGATGGTTTGTTTTCAAACAAATTAGACGTGTTTTCAATCAGGTAAAACTAAATCACGACAAAAACAGCTGGATTTGATAATTAAGATGCTTACTCTTTCCCAGGATGTTTCTTTAAGCTAAGGTTTACACTGGTTCACTGCCAAATGTGTGTTAAAAGAATAGGATTTATATTTTACTGGTTAAACTAAACTGGGTTTAAACATATATAATCGTTGGTGTAAATTGGTTTAGATCTGAAGAGTAGCAGGATATTGGTGCATTCGATCCAAATTCGGAGC
>JBAHVQ010000262.1:733656-817526 GCA_036872915.1 Nanipora kamurai | reverse complement strand
ATATATAATCGTTGGTGTAAATTGGTTTAGATCTGAAGAGTAGCAGGATATTGGTGCATTCGATCCAAATTCGGAGCAGTTTTAGTTGATTGCACTACTTGCAATGCCTGAAGGCGGATTTCCCAGTATTGGGTGCGTTGCTCAAAAGTTCTCCAACGCCATGAATCAAATTTTGTGGTATCTCAACTTAAACTTATTGTGACAGGATTTGAATCAATCCTCACCTTTAGGTCCATTCAATCCAGTGCTCGATGCGATCACCATGCAAAAATCACCAGCACAAATGCCAGAGAAATTGAGAAATAAACTTCGCATTATCATTATTGTACTTTAACGTCCAAGACTTATGACGGGTTCTCCTAAACCACCGGACCCTTGTACCAATCACGCAAACAGTCATTATACTTCATCAAATATTAAAATTATTTCATCTGTTCATTACCTTGTCTAATACTCCATTTTTCATAGTATTTATTTATTCGTTTGTTCATAAGCTTGTTCATTGCTGTATGTTTTGTAGTCTCTTATATGTTAGTTGGCAAGGTAGTCAGCTCGTAAATTAGTAAGATAGACGGTTGTTAGGTTGGTTATGGTATCAGTCAGGCGGCGGGTTGGTTATGGTATCAGTCAGGCGGCGGGTTGGTTAATTAGTTAGCTAATTATTTCGCTCGTTCGTCCGTCCGTCCGTCGGTCAATTTGTCGTTCGTCCGTCCATTTATTCCTCCGTTCGTCGGTTCGTCAGCTCGCCAATTCGTCAGATCATCTGTAGTTTATTCGCTCGTCCGTTTGTCCGTTCGTCAGTTTGTCGGTTAGTAAGTCAGTTAACAAGCTAGGGAACGATGTAAAAATGTAGGATGCTGCGTGGACAGCATATAAAACAGCGCAGGAAGTTATAATGTCGATAGACTGGCGAATATATGTAGATAAATTCGTTTCTGCAGTCATGTTCGTGTTCGTGTTGGTGTGCGTGATTGTGTTCGTGTTCGTGCTCGTGCTCCTGCTGGCGTCCATATTCCTGATTAAGTTTGCGTTGGTATTCGTATTTGATATATGATTATATGGAACTGATCAAGCTTTACATAATTTACAGGAACCATGCTGTGTCATCCTGTAGGTAACTAACCAATCTAGTCTCCAGAGATTGCATACGCAGGGTATGTGACCCCTGAACTTTCAAAAAATTCACATATTGTCTCTCTCAGAATTTACAGAAAACAGACGTAAACTTTAGGTATATTAGTTCGTATAATGGTTTTACATGCGACCTCTTCTCCTGGAATTTAGTATTACTTTCCTTTTCAAGACACAAATATCATGCCGCGTTCAGTTAATGAAACCCATTTATATTTTAACAGCGAGCAAATTCCAATAAATAATTCAACCTACTCGTATAAATAAACGGTTTCACAAAAGCAAAACCAAAAGTATAAGTCATTTGACCGAGGCATTACGTTCAATTTCATTGTTTGAGGATGGTTTTACCTTCAGTGTAAGCCTTCTCTCAGCGCCAAAGTTGATTTCAACTTATCTTTGATCAGCGACAAAACTCGTGGCCCTCGATTTACATTAAAAAGGGGAGTCAAAGAAGCTTCTGAAAAAGTTAGTAGCGGTTTAATGGAGCATTAAAAGTGTCGTCAATCAATTGAAATTGAATAGAATGTTTATTTGATAGATAACGAAACAAGGCTTTAGCTTTGAAGCATTCCTTCAGGGTTTTTATCTCACAAATCAGTTTTGCAGGGAGAGACCACGGCACGCGTTGAGGAATGCCTTGTATGCTGTCTTTGGGGAAGTCATGTGAGGTAACAACCACCAAAGAAGAGTAGAATTATACAAAACGATGTTCTTCTCATTTAACGAGCTATAATTTACATAAAATTGAACTGAAGCAGACCAATATTATGCCCATTTATTTGGCTCTCTTAAGTACGTCTGCTTGTAATAGCCAAGTACGGAATAATAAAATACACAATTTGAAGCTATTTCGTGGTGGGAAAGAATCGTAAAACTAAATAATTCCTGTTTAATCTAACAATACAAATATCTTACCTTTATGCCAAAGTGGCTATGGCTGGAACGCGGAGACAGCGAATCCGGATTCCTGTTAAATCGTTTCACGTTTTTCAAAGTTCACAAGCTAAACACGATGTGAAGCTTGCAATACTTCCTGAATCGAATGTATATCTTCTACCTCTCTCCAGAAACCAAACAGGCGTGAATGAGTTTCAACAATAACAGAAAAACAGGACGGATGACAAGGAGCAACCGTCAACTGCAGACGCGAAAGACAATATAATGGCTGAGATAGCAATCAGGTTATCTCTCCGCTCGTAGCTGTAGAAGCATGCGTATTTTAATAACGTTATCCCGCGCATCTCATTTTCAATGTCATCGACCAGTTGCTATTCTTTGCGCTTAGCGAGGGGTCGCCAGCTCCCGTGCTGAGGGAGGGAAGCGGATGAATCACGGAAGCTGCTGTGCGAATGTTTTTAACTACGCGGGACGGAAAGTTCCCACGGATATACCCGCGATCAGAGATATTTCAGAGGACGTAGTCTTATGCAACCGAGGACTCCAAAATCGAACTTCGCTTCCACGTAAACTCTGCAAGCTGAAAACAGCTTTCACGTTGTCGGAATATCAAACAATTCTACGGTACCAGTGTCCTTTACCACTCCTTGTTGATAGTATAATACTCAATTAGCATTTTTTATTTCGCAAACCAAACAAATATAGTACTAGTTTGTAAATCAATTAAGAGGCAAACCCCCTTGTTATGGTGACACTTGAGTGATATTGTCAATACAACATAAGATTGCTTGGTCAAAAAGTTCCAAACTGGTGGTTGGCGTAATGATCGTATTTTGAATGATTGTGATGTTTCTCGGTACTCTTTAACGGTTACAGATACGTGTCTGTCGACCAGCAGAAAGATGGTGTTGTTCATAAAACGCTCATTAGGTCGATTGTTTTCTTCAGAAAGCAACTTGCCGCCGCTGACGACGCTTAATTACGAGTTTGGCACATTTCCTCGAGGTAATCTATGTAATCCATAATGCTCCGAGAGTCTTGGCTGTTTCTATCCTTGTTGACAACTGAGGTATATCCACAAAAACCTTGCATCAAGGCAATGTTTGTTATTTTATTTGCGTGCAAGATGAAGTTGCGTAGGAAGCATGGCTCGATCCGGTTCAACCTCGTGGGTAGCCACCAAGTGGATACTGCGTGTTGACTATCTCTCTGTAGTGATCGAAGATTCCTTCCCCTGTGTCGGAGACTTATCATTAGCAAGACTTCTGGTGCTTATTGTTACAATCTGGGATAGTCTTCTCCCCAAACCTTTTCAAGTCAAGACTCTTAGAGGTAGCTGTTAAGCGTAGCTTTCTGCCTAAAATCCTCCCCGTATGAATTAAGTGACCCCGCAAATACAGCCAAGAATGAGTCACATACTAATACAAGAGAGTCAATTACGAGTTTTTTCAAACTATAATTAGCTAACTTGGAAATGACAGTGTTCCATGGAAGGCACTTCGTCCATGAACGACGATGCTACTGCTTCTGCTGCTCATGATGATGATCACTGAAACACCCAGGACTGTCATAAAGGTGAGGCTTGAGTGGTCCTTTAAGGTATCTAGAAATGCAGCGAAGTGGTCTTTTAAGGTTTCTAGGAATCTAGTGAATTGGTCCTTTAAGGTATCTAGAAGTCCAGCGAAGTGGTCTTTTAAGGTTTCTAGGAATCTAGTGAATTGGTCCTTTAAGTTGACTTGAAGTCCAGCGAAGTGGTCTTTAAGGTTTCTAGGAATCTAGTGAATTGGTCCTTTAAGTTGTCTTGAGGTCCAGCGAAGTGGTCTTTTAAGGTTTCTAGGAATCTAGTGAATTGGTCCTTTAAGTTGTCTTGAAGTCCAGCGAAGTGGTCTGTAAGGTTTCTAGGAATCTAGTGAATTGGTCCTTTGAGATATCTAGAAGTCCAGCGAAGTGGTCTTTTAAGGTTTCTAGGAATCTAGTGAATTGGTCCTTTAAGTTGTCTTGAAGTCCAGAGAAGTGGTCTTTTAAGGTTTCTAGGAATCTAGTGAATTGGTCCTTTAAGGTATCTAGAAGTCCAGACAAGTGGTCTTTTAAGGTTTCTAGGAATCTAGTGAATTGGTCCTTTAAGTTATCTTGAAGTCCAGCGAAGTGGTCTTTAAGGTTTCTAGGAACTCAGTGAAGTGTTCCTTTAAGGTATCTGGAAGTGGTCCTTTAAGCTGTCGAGTGTGGTCTATGAGGAAGTTTTGAAATATCAATGTCTCTAAAACACGACTCTCAGCAGTCTAGTGATGCAACACGAGAGAACTTTCAGAGATTGAGATGTAAATGAACACCTTTCTTCACCAGTTTTGTAGCTTATTCGAATGTCCTAAATCATATACAACCATTGCAACATTAAAAGTAGCCATATTGCTCATGATAATGGAACAGATTTGCCTGACTTCGTAAAATACACATCTGATGTATCAGTTTTTGTTTAATTGAAAGGAAATATGACTTGGTTGTCATATATTTTCTAATTAAAACGTGCTGTTTGGAAGTATAACATTATGTAAGAAAGGTGTCCCACTGCAATTTCTTGCAATTTAGGGTGACTTAAGTTCCCAAAGATCCCTGCCTTGATGATTGACAATGATGGATTGATAATGGCGATGATAAAGCATCAGTATGAGAATATGAGTGACCACAGAACCCGAATTTAAAGTTATAGATAAAGCAAAAGCAGCCGAGATGTATCTGATTTACAAGGCCAGCAGCAAGCGATCAGGTACTGCTCCGATGCGAATGCTTTATCTTATTTATCAAACGGACCCATCTAAATAGTCATGTTTTCAAACTAGTTTTCAAGTTAAAGTTTTTTTGCTTAGTAAATTGAGGAAAAAGTTTATGTAAATCAGGACGGTGTTGTATCTGATTTACAGCTATTGATTAAATCTGACGTTCTTTTGAATTTTCTTTGTGAATTATTAATGAGTTTGATATCGCCAATTCTAAAACAGATATAACAGAATCAATGCCAACACTACCATTAGTACTACCACGAACATCAGCACTAACACCGACAAGAACATCAACAGGTACACCAACACAAGCACCAACTCCAACATCAACACCAGCATGAAAATGACCACCAACGTCAACATCAGCAACAACACAAACATCAACAAGAAAACCCCATTAACACGTACACTAACACACACCTCAACATCAACGAGAGCACCACCACATACGCCAACACCAGCACCAATCTCAAAATCTGCACCAACAACATGAACCAGAACAGTGTCAACAACACCAATACCGACATCAACACCAACAACTCGTACATAAACACCAACACAAACATGATCAGCAACACCGATATGTATACCTAAAAACTCAGCCCCATCAACAACATCAACAAGTACTCCAACAACACCAACCTCAACGCCATCGACATGAAACACCAACACCAAGACCAGCACGCAGAGCGATACCAACATTAACGCTAACACGAAAACCAGCACCACCACCAACAACACGAACATCATTACCAACACCAACCTCTGCACCATCAACACAAACACGTACTCCAACAACACCAACGCTACCACAACTAACAGCACCAACACCAAAACCCACACGTATACCAATACCAACATGAACACCAACGAAAACACCAGCACCACCACTACCAACAACAACAATAACACGGACATCAGCACCAAAACGAACATCACACCAAAATCAACTCGAACGTCATCACTAACAGCAACCACAATACCAACGCCAGCATCAACACCAACAATAAAAACCAGCATTAGCATCAACATTAACATCAATACCAATACAGCGCTTCGCACAAGTACCAGTACAAACACAAAAAGGAGCCCCAGCAACTGATACATATCATTGTTGAGTGAATGGTCCAGACAATTAACCTCATTTTTCCCGTATAGATTTTGTGTTATTTTGCTCTGGCTAATAGCCGATGAATTCACCAGTTAGACGGAGAACTCCAGACAGGAATAGTTTCAGCACAAAAGGTTTTTGTGCTGGTACATCAACCAAGCACGATTGTAAAATGTCTTTAATGGGGAACTGAATAACTTAACAAAGTGAATGAAAATGTTTCCAAGTTAACAAACAGGTACGTAAAATAATACAAGGGCTATAAATGAATCAATGAGTCGAAAGCACAGTTTTAACTGAAGAACCATAGCTACAAAGCGCGTGGTTTTAAATGACTTATACTGCATGAATATTCAATAAGTGTTCTTTATGTGGAAAAACGGATATGGATCAAGCACATGCAACGTGCTTTTCAATTGGACAAACAAGGGTAAATAAAGCACAAGCTTTTAAAATGCTTTATAGAAGTGAATCAAGCGTTTGGTCACATTGTGAATCAGTTTCAGTCAAGTGCAGAACCACAGTGAATCAATCACGCCGTATTCTGTTGACCAATACAAATATGCGGAAACAAATTACAGACAGATTTGAATTATGGTGCCACAAAGACATACACTATGCTGTCATTAAGCCCTGAGTTATACAGTCAGTAATTTTAGTCATATATCACGTAGTTCCTGTCCTTTCGTATGGCGCAGTTCTGAACTGGTACTAATTTATTTGGTGGTTTTCGGATACAATTAATCGGAAATTTAAAAGAGTTTTCCCGTGGGTTCCAAACAAATGAATGACAGCCTTTCGTGAATTTCGCGAGCGTTGTTGTGCTATGACTGGACGAAACAGGCGTGCGAAGGGGAACCCAAGTGTTTTGGTGGAGGTCTGGAAAATTTTTGAATACCTAAACCTCTCAACTGCCATTGCCAGCAATTTAGGAGCACTTTTTACAGAACTATGAAGGTCTATGACGTAAGTTCCGTCGACGTCTTTTTGTGGAACATAGGACAATTGTCACAAGTAAATCTTTGTCGTTCAGACGGTTGGTGACCACATATATAACAAGTAAATATTGTACAACAAACCACATATATTCATCAATAATGATGAAATCGAATTCAAAAATTATAGGGCAGTGTTAAGATTGAATAATCTATAGTAGTATTATTGAAATCCGTAATGAGCTATTAGGAAAATTTCGTTTATGGCAGAGGGCTACCGGGCTTCCGGTCTCCCCCTATAAGTGCCCGGTGGCCCCTGGCAAGAAGTGTCATATGCATGTCCTATCGTGCTATAGAAATATAATGCATATCACCCAAAGACGTAAAACATCTGGCAATAAAATCTTGCAACAAGCCCAAACAGATACAATCCAAAACTGTCTAATTCGCACGCCAAGGTCAAGTCAGTTGATTTAGAATTCAAACTCGAAATTGCGTCTTTAGATGGCGATTCCAAGGTTAGACGATCTTGACGATCGGTGCTTTTAATGACAGCCGGGTCAATTAACCTGATATCGATTTCAGCATTTTTGTTTTATATCTTTTATCATAATCACTTGATTTTTATCGTAGCTCTAGTGTACCTGTTGCGTTTCATAGCTTCATGTGATCCGCCGGACCTAGCTATGTAGTGGCCCTCTTAGAGGTCGAAGAGTTGCCTGCAGCTTTTCAAGGTGTTATCAGTGTCTTTGATGCTTCTTTCCATTTAAAACCGTTTTTTATCGACCATACCTACAACATCTTAGCTAAACATTATTTAAACAACACGATGGGCGGGGCGAGAAAATATTCTGAAAGCGCAAAATTGGGAGGTTATGGTCAAGACATAAAGTAAGTTTTGATTACGCACTGTAAGACCTATTTCAAGGCTTCGATCTTTATGCCCCGAGAAAGCTTGTTTGGCAGTTGAGGACAAATTTGGTTGAGAGTCAAACTATCATGCAGACAGGAATTAGTCTCGTGATAAGCACGAGACCACCAGATGAAACACGGCAAAGCGGTATCATTCAAAAACAAAGAGACAGAACAAATTTTCTAAAATGTGATACCGACGCTATACCGTCAATAGTAGATGAAATTATTCCAAGTATTGCAACGAAATGTTAGACTTGAACAAATATTACTTTTTATCACCGTAGTTTGGATAATATCGCTGGTCCTTGTTGTAGCCTGGGCAAAGCCGGCGCGTGTTTTTTAACCTAAGGTTACATTTTAAGGTATTGCTAAAAAGGCGTGGGAAAGTTTCTTTATTTGCACTGGATAACACATCAACCAAGGTGTTCTTCCTTAAAGTCTTAGGAATATTTGTCGATCAAACTGTGGAACGCTATGTATTCAGAAGATCTTTCCTAGTTCATGCCGTTCCACAGTTGATCAGCAAGATTTCCTAAGACTTTAATAGTATCAAACGGCAATTTCAAAATGTTCTCCCCTATTGTCCAGCGAGGGCCACCTCCCGTGAGTCCTAGAGAAGAAAACTAGGGTACCTGGAGAAAATCTGCGGTGCATGGTAAGGTCAAATTGGGTAAAACTCTTCTCACATGTGACTAAGGTAATTTGAATCAGAAAACTGCATGGAATTGGAATTGAACTCTTGTCACAGGGTTGTGGCACGCCACGTGCATCACAATGTGCCACCAGTGACCCAAGAATTTTCTGCTAGCTTAGAAAATCCCTCCTAATAAATAACAAAGCACGAGACCATTGAATAAGTATGTTTTTGGATATATTTCCTGAGAACGATGGAAAATGGCGAACTCCTGAGTTGTTCTCCTTTCTTTACATTACCTGGACCTCTATTTGTCTGAATGATATCATTTAGTCCATTTCTTGCCCGCATAGCAAGTGTGACAAGGTTAGAAACAGTCTGATGTGATAACTTATGTTTCCCAGACAAAAATCTTGTTCATCATAACTTGTTACAGTGTAATTTAGAACGAATTTTCAGAGTAATAGGTATTTATTAACACATACCATATACTGGCAAAGTATATTGGATATACGGACGTCGGCACGCACACCCCGCGACGAAGATGGATCTCTTAAATGCGTACATACATACATACATACATACATAATCATTTACTTAAACACGATAGATTTTTACAGCAAGCTGATATGGTCGTGTCGAAACAAAATCCTATTTATTCATTTACAATTAAAAAAAAAAATTCTAAACTTACAATTAAATAGGTTTGTATTTGCTCTCTACTAAACTAAAATTACCTGAAGTTCTCATCTCATTATCTAGAGTTCCATAATACGGCGCCTTGATACGACGCAGATTTCTTCATAATGTCTAACATTGGTTTAGGAAAGCGAAGACAATTTATTTTCCTATATATTCTTTGTCTTTTACTGAAAAATAAACTATCAAGTATTATAGGTGCTAACCCAAGACAACAATTAAATATGCACTTCCGCTGTTTATGGTTTTTTCTAAGTCCATCTTGAAGGGGACACTTCTTAGGAAGGTTTTAGGGGAGAAATTAACTCCCTTACTACACTAGTCACGTTACCTGCTGGGCTCCTACTTCCATCACGAGACTAAGTTTCCTATCCGGTAAATTGATCGCTGATGGACTTTATTATTATTCCAAGGCTTAATCTTATGTTTTAATACTGGGAAAACTTGCACCAGACTAGAATCAAACCAGCGCACATGAACTGTGCAAGTCTATTTTCTTCACGAGCTGCCTCGTGCCCGTGAACTTTTTGGTCGTCTGATACACTCCAAGCTCCCACATGTCTAGCTTTCAATGTTTCCATCATGTAACCTAAGCTTCCACTTAGGTTACACATAAGACGAACAGGCCACTTAGCTCACCATCTGAGTCTTGGTAGCTCAATGGCTAGAGCGTCTCGTCGGTCAACAGAACGTTGCGGATTCGATTCCCGTCTAGGGCTCTGGAATCGTTTTTGTAAAATCGTGAGCTTGACGAACGTTCGTTGGTCGTCTGATATACTCCAAGCGCCCACATGAACAGCATTTGTGTTCAGCGGAGTGGCCCACTGAAAATCACTCATGTAACGAGGGCTTCTTGGTTTAGTTCACTTCACTTAAAAACAAATAAATTCACTTCATGTACCAAAATGTACGGGAAGTCACAAAGCTAATGAAGATCTCAGAGGTCACAGGTAGAAACTTCATTTACCCTGAATTAAAGAAACAAAAAATACAAAAAAAATATTCTGGGTTGGGGGAAACTTGCTCTGGCAACTTCCAATAATATCATTTAGGTACGCCCATGGTGCCACTATACCATCGTGTGCTGCTTCTTAGTTTAAGGTGGTACCTTTTCAACGAGCCACCTAGTGCCTGTGGTTGCTGTGCTAACCTATATTTAAGGCGATGTTACACAGGATAGTTTTTAACGTCTATGATCAAAACAGCAGTTGTTGCAAAAATATGTAAAGCCGTAGCATCCCACTTGCCGCAGATCTTTGTCTTAGTTTTTTTGCAGCAATACGTAGCTTTAAAAACATCGTTAAAAAATCTATCGTGAAGCATTGTCGAGAAATTTTAAGGTAACCGAAGGTGAATCGAAGGCAAGCAAACAATGTTTTTCAAGGGCCGGGATTAATCAGATGAAAGCCCGAAGTATTCTTGAGTGAGTCAACCAGGGTGAATCTAACAAAAGCACCAGGTGTTTTAAAGAGGAATTGAAATGAGAGCTAAGTTTGTTTCATTTGAAAGAGTTTTTAAAAGATAAAGAATGGCTATTACAGCGCCTCCACAATTGCTCACCTGGTCCTCGAAATATTTATATTTGTTTGACGTGTAAATGAGGTAACACAAGAAGATGAAAGGTTGATAGACTGCCGAATTTATGATGAAGAATTCTAAAGTTTCGAGCTATGGCCCTTCGTCAGAGAGTGAAACGAGTTCATTCTCGTTCGGCAGTCTGCCAACCTTTCATCTTTTTGTGCTGTTTTATACTGCCTACGCAGCATCCATTTCTGCGTAAATGAGATAGTCTATTACCTCAAGTTTTGCACACATCATTTAGAATTATTTAACAAGATCCCTTGAAACCTTGCTCGTGGCACCAAACATCATAATATCAATACAATGTTGCCATGCTGACGTATTTCTTCTCAGATTTCTTCTTACGTTCGTGGAACAAAGATTATTGGTTGTGTATTTAATTGCCGGTCATTTTTTGTTTTAGGCAAGTCAAACATATTTCCTTCTAAATTCTATATGCCAAATCAAAGCAGATTGAGGTCATTTTGATTTTGCTTGCTAATTCGATTCTCAATCAAGGATACAAATAAAGAATAGGCATATGATCTTGGGCCTTGTTTGTAAAGATAGCAAAGATTCTTTTGGTCTTGTGATATTCAGAATCACGAGACGATTTTTCGCAAAGATTCCTCAGGTTTTGTGAGGTGTTTAGAGTCACGAGATGCTGTTACATGCAAAGTTACAATTGATATCGTTACATAACCTCAAAGATGGCACATGACTTGTCAGTAAGTCGCGATGCTGCATCTTTAACTAGACGTCATACCAAACATATCTAAATACCTTAAGAACGAATAGAGTTACGGATAAACCCTTGGGACCTATTCTGGTTAAAGCATGTGAGAAGAAATAGGTATTTGTATGTTCTGTTTTGAATTACAGAAAGCAAAGAATAAACAATTAGCAAGGTAACGCAAGAGTTTCCGTCTCTCGAAATATGTATCAACGGAACACGCCCGAAGAGTTTCACCCCAATCGGGTCAATCAGGGTGAATTAAGAGGAAGTGCATAGAATATTGAGTGGGTCAACTGGAATGACGTAAGTACAAGCGTCAAATGGTTTAAAATGGGTCAACCAGGGTGAATTAAGCACACCTACCAGTGTTCAATGAACTAAATAGCGGTCAAGGTCGGCTTTTAGACGGTAAAATGACTTTCAACATCGGCTAGACGGAGCATGTGCTAATGATATGTCAACAAGATTCGTCCCAGCGAATGCAGGGGACCATTCATCAACTAGTCCTTGTAACATAAATCGTTTCTTGTCCATGATGAGTCTATAGCTGGTTCCTATAGTGCACAAACGCGTTATCTTAAGTAAACATGTTGACCAGTTAGCTAAAATTATTTAGTCAATGGACACACATTCTTAACTCCTCCGTGACTGAGGGCTCTTCTCTTGACGTGTAAAATCGTCTGGCGTTAGCCAGAGCGAAATACTAAAGCCTTATGCCTCGAAATCGAACCATGCAGTCAGGAAGGAGTTAAAACTACATGTGATCTCTTCTAGTCTTACAAAACTTGAAGAGACTTTTTGCCAGTGTCATTTCATTAGCAAGTGGAGTTCTTTTTATCCCTTGCGCAAACCTCATGAGAAAGATATAAAAGAATGGGCCTTCGCCCCAAATCTCAGTATTTCTTGTTCTAAATAATTGTCGGCAGTTAATTCCCTAACGCTTTTGGTATTTTACACATGTAAATAACTTCACTCTTCCTAGGCAGCATCGTTGCTTCAAGGCATTTTGTCCCTACGTATAAACCACATGAAATATGTAATTTGCTGGTTCTTTGCGTTAATCATACGAGTCAGGTTCCAGGTTTAATAAAGCGTTAAGAAGATTTTCACATTATCATGTCTTGCCAAGGACGGATTTACGATGCAGGATTTCCTGAGCTGTGAACGACGGCTCATGATCATTTGGGATATTCTGAGTTTAAAATATACGAAATGAACGGAAGCTGTGTCTTTTTGAGACCTTTTCCTGTCGTGGTGCACTGCATGGTCTCCATTTTTAATCCTAATCTGGGAGACTTGATGTGTGCTATTACACGCCTTTTTCTTTAACTTCTATATTTACTGATACTGGATAACCTTGCCAGCTGATTAAACTGTTCTCTCCAGAGGTCCAGTGAGGGTCAACCCTCATGGGTCGATCCAGTGTTACCACAAGAGGGAACCAGTGTACCCGGAGAAAACCTACGATGTTTGGTAGATACAAACTGGGCAACCCCCTTCTTCGCATGTGACCCAGGTAGCTTTAAGTAATAGTTAAATCCCATGAAGATCGGACGCGAATGTTTTAACTGACTTATCAAATGAACAAAAGAATGAAGCTTATTAGTATTCTTAACTTTGATGAAGACCACTCATGTCCAACTGTTGATCTTTATTGAGATTTACAAAGGTATACATGTGACTTGAATGCTCCGTTTTGATTGATTGCTGCTTTCATTAATTATTGATCAATTTGATAATCAGATATAAACGTTAAACACAAATCATGTGTTCATGTGGGACCTTGGGGTTACTGAAGACGGCAACGTTCGTCAAGCCCGTGTCCTCAAAAAAGATTTCTGAGCCCCAGACTGGAATCAAACCTATATCCTTCTGAAGGCTGGTGAGATATTTTAACCATTAAACTAGCAAGACTCAGACGGCGAGCTAGGGTGTGGTTTCGTCATATGCGAAAACCTACGACCCGATCGGCCGCCTCAAAATCATGGTACACAAAAATACACGGTCTCTATGGGACCTTATTTTACTGCTCAGAAAACTTACTACCCGTCAAACGGTTCCAAAAAAAGTCAAAGTTGTTCATGCAAAAGTTGTGATAAAAAAAGTGAAATGCAAAAATCAAATGTGTCAGTTTTCACGTGCGAAAGTAGTTTGTATACGCGGTTTTTCACATTTTAATAACTGACTGCTCAAGGAACCCTGAAAAGTTAGGTTCTGGGCGACCAGGAAGAGTTGCGATTGGCCGAAGGCTTACAACGACCAGTCGTAGCTCGTGCGGCTAACGCAGAAGTCAGTTTTCCCGGGGTTTCTGGAGTGGTCAATTTATTTTCCCACGTTGTTGAACTTCACATCCCTCGCACGTATCTTTCACATGTGGTTTGCATGTGGCTCACATGTGACTTCACATATTCCAATTTCATATATGACATCTTGTAGGTAGAATTTTCATAAGGGTGGCTGGAACAAGACTAAACTGGCTATTCTTATTAACCTACTGTGACTTTGATATTGGCTACACATATTGTACACCCGTAAGCAAGTCCATATTTGTAACCTTTTGCTCATTGTTTACAGGGACGCAACTTGGGGCGGCCCCTGTTCATTTTGCGAGAGGTCGTGACACTGGGAAATGAGGGAAAGTACTGCTCCTAACAGGGCACGCACGCGTGGATCTACTGGATTCAAATTATCAAGAATCGTCCTAACGGTGCGTTTCCTCCTCTGCATTTCGAAATTCCTGGTTACTTCGTTGATTTGAGTTCACGTAGCTCAAAGGTTCAGTATAGAGAGTCTCGTCAACCACCACAAAGTTCAGGTTTGATTGCTCAGCACTACCAAAAGAAAACTTGATTCTGAGATTATACAGGTTTGACGAGAGTTTGCATGCAGTCGTCTGTCTACATTGAACCAGCGCATTCCCCAGTTATTACGACAGCATGTACTCCTGTTACTTTTTCAACTAGTTCAATTTTATTCACACTATTTTGAAGAAATGTCTACAGTGAATATGTTAGATTATGGCTATAATCTAATCTTCTTTTACATGGCCACGACTAAAATTACTACAAACCAAATATCTTCCGTGGCGTGAGCTCTTAATTTAGAAAATCCTAAAATGACCAACCGACCCGTTGAGACCTCGCAGGATGGTGGCGTTTGTGGGACAAAAATTGACGTACACTCAAAAAAGTAGCCAGAGTAACATTATTTGGCGTTGGCAAAAGTAAAATTAATAAGTTGCCAAACGGCAACAGTGCCGGGTGGAGGGTTGAAAAGGAAAGCCTTACCAACGAAGTAGTTTAGAGTATGAGGCGTGTAACTTTTAGAGATGTTGTTATAAAAAAACTTACGAAAGGAGCATTTTCCAGCGCAAGTGGATCACTTAAAGAAGGACTCGATCAGAGAAAAGAGCCACTTTCAACACGTACAAAGCTCTTAATGAAGATTTAAAAAGGACCAGAGTATCTCCCACCGTGTGGGGTGCTTGTAGAGAGGAGATTTAACAAATAAGAATATTGCAGCGTGAGTGTTTGGAGATGCTCTCATAGATCGAAGAACTTCAAAGGAGCTGGCATGTTTTTATACGGCTTGTAGTGCTTAAACATTACTTAGAGGTTAACTTCAAAGAGCAAAGCCGAATTTTTTAACAAGATTAATTGCGTAAACATTGTGGGAAAATAGCCCTGTTTAATATAAACTGCAGAGAAATCGTAATCAGAGAATCCCTTTTCGTCGTTTTCAATCGTGATGATTCACGAGGATTTCTAATGAAAATACCTTCGATTAATGCAACGCTATGTATGGGACCCGCCGATACCTCGGTCCGTGTGTATCATGTTGCTATTACAGATTTCACAAGCTAAAAGGGGTCGATTATATGGGCCCGGCCAACCATGTTATCTGGACTGACTTGTTTGATTAAAATCTTGCAATGGCGGAAAGAGGCACTGAAAATGAATTGCAAAGGAGAATTGGTTTACTTCATCTGTATGGGACACCGGAAGTGATTTCAAATTATCTTTTGCAAACCTTTTTCGTGACACGAAGCAAGGTTGGCCGAGTTCACGTGAACAGCCTTCAAATAGCTTAATATTGCACGACGGTTTATTGGATTTGAGGCACTCTCAAGTTTGTTTCCTTATTAATGATTTGTACTTCTCGATTACCCATGCCATCCGTTCAGTTACACTTCAACCTCTACGGTATTTACCGTACGAAACTAATTACATAGCATTTGCTCCGACTGTCCTGTGTTCTCTAATTGCAAGACGCTACGTCTGTATAGTTTCTACCTTTCTGCTCGTTCCATGACCAAAACGTGAGTCGTCTATTTGTTGATTTCTGCTCAACCTGATACCACAGCAACAGTTTAATATTGGTGTTCATCGATAATTTACAGGTCCATCCCGATATACGACCAAGTGGCTTTAAGATTCGGGAAATGCGTTTCAAGACACTAGATCACGAATCCTTCGACCACCTTTCCGGCGAAATAAAGAACATAGTATTTTGGAAGCGGTTTTTAAAATCCTTAACAACGTGCAACATAACCAACAAACTTAAATTTTGAATCAATCCCTATCGCAGTTTCTAAAATAACGTCTCAGCCTGCTTCCATTCAAAATCTTGCAACGGAAATCTAGTTTTTTTATTCCTCAGGAAAATATTACTCGTTTTCATAAGAAGATAAACGCCGAAACATAGGATAATCAGGAGATGGCCTATACCACCTGACTTTTTTCTCATGGCAAGCAAAGCTTCCCACGCGAACTTAAAGTATTTGAGCAGGATAAAAATATTATTATGGTTTCCATGTGAGGCAAGAGAATCAGGCACTTCATACAGAAGTACGTTGATCTTTACGGAACGCAGACAAACAAACAGATAAACCAGAAACAGGTTGTGAACTGTCAAACAATATATAGATGAGAAACTTACGTTTCTAGCGAAGGGACGACGACCAAGGACCTTCACGCGGTACTCCGTTTCTCATACAAACTGATATAAACAGAACGACAGACAGAGAGACCAACAAATGCACAGACAAGCGGACAGTCGGGAAGACAGACAGACAGACAAGCAGACAAGCATACTGTCACCACAAAATTCATGTGGGGAAGCTACAATTTCATTAACATTTTACAGCGGTGATTGTCTGGGAGCAAACTGTCTTGAAACAACCATTCTTACGGTTGGTAAACTATGTCGCTAAGTCAAAATGTCACATGACACCCCGCCCTCCCTAGGAATCCTGGTCATGCAGGTAAATTCAGTGTCAATTTCTTCATTCGGTCAGCAACATTGACGTAGGGGAGGGGGGAAGCAAGCGACTGCCGTTTAGGATCGTTATCTGATCGCAGACTGGGACCAAAAAATCGGTAAATGTCTCAACCATTTTGGACCAAATTATAAGTTCTCTGTGTGTACGGTTGCTTCCATGCTACGTATTTTGCACCAGTTGCTTAGTTCTTCCTCTTTTAAATGAATTTTGGTTGGAGAGAAAAATAAGACCAGTTCAGTGAAACACCTTTCTGTTCTTAGAATTTCAATACGTTTTTAATCCGGTTGTTGAATTGTTCCTAACAAGCAACATAATCCTCAATCGGTAACTATTCTCCTCTACAATTTACGGATTTGTGTAAGCCGAAGGGTTTATCAACGAGATTTTAAAATATCTCTTCTTTCCTTCGTAGATAAACTTTATATTTGAGCTGTCAAAATAACTTATCCTGCTGACATTAGGAATACCTATAATCTCAGATTTGAATTCAACATATTTACTAACTTCTCTGCAGGTATTTAACCCGTATTTGACAAGACAAATCCCTTACGTCAATATACCAACTTAAAAAGAGACCTCCTCAAAGAAAAAAAGATGAGCACCTAAAAGGAATTCCACATGGCCAGTCAAACTCAGATCAAGTTCACAAGCAAAGCGTCTAATTGGAAAAGTGACTGAGCCATTCATCATGTCTAGTTAAAGCAAACTATCCTGGCTACGTTCTCGGGAGTGCTTAATTTGTCGCGCTGATTATCCCGACGTGTAGACAATGTCTAGACCAAGAACACACATCACTACACCATTTACAGCCCCATATTTCGAAATCCTGTAATGAAATTACAAATTGGTAAATTAGGTATAGAATCACAAAATGAATGTAATAAATAATTTCAGCAAGATTACTGAAATGTGAGGGAACTAGTTGCCGCCTGAAGTCTTCTTTAATCAGAACCGGTTACCAAGTTAGGTATTCACCTTTCCCTTAGATCACAAATTATAAAGACATTACATCATGCAGAAATCACTGAAAGATCAGAGTCTTAATCAAAGTTCAATATCCATATCTGAGATGAATCCCGGTTGAGTGGTAAGTTTCTAAAAAATAAACTGTATGCGATATGGCAAAGGAGAAAATGAAAACAGGGAGAAGACGCTATGGAAACCAAACAAAGTTCAATCGCTAAGGTAGTTGGCACATTCTTTGTCTTCTGTACATCCCTGAACCACAACAGTCCTTATGAAGAGAAGTCTTGGCGCAGGTTAGTCCTCGTTCTTGAATGGAAATATAAGATTAGAACGATATTCAAGGACCTGAATATCATTGAAGATGTGATATATTGAACAGGTGTGAAACGCTTTACAAAACAATTTCGAAAGGAACTACCACTCTGAAAGATTTGGCAATGCAGCCAAGATTTTATCGAGTCTCAAAGTCCCCGTCGATTTTGATTCTCATCAATGCTTGAAGAAGCTGGGCAGCAGTTGCGGATGTAAAATTAATCTCGCTGCCGACAGCAACATATTGGACGTAGGGTTGTATACTTAAAACGAATTGATACCATCGAACCAATCTCAGTAAATTTATTAAGTTGATTGGTCGTAGCTTTTTCGTCAGTTACGGATTACGGACATGTCATCCACTTCGAGCCGTTACCTTTATCGATAACGTCATGGTTGACTTTTTCTGGTCAATATTTTGCTCTATTACTGTTTTGCATTCTTTTTTATTCACTAAACTTAATGCCTTTCTCGCAGTAAGTCCTTTCAATCCTTGAACGTCCATTAACAGCGAAGAACGCGAAACTTTGAACACAACGGCTAAAAGTAAGGTCTAAGGAGGTCAATTGGTAAAATAACGACAACGAAACGCAAACGTTTCTAGGAAAAACTCTTTTGTTGGATTGAAGAATGAAGAAATAATGAAGAAAGTGATGAAAAGCTGCTGGTTTTGTGTCTTCAGCATATAATGACCAAAACTCCAACCTTTATCAGCTGGATGACGTATACATATCTGGACTGCATGCAACTGTCGAGGGACCAGGATCAATCTTGGTATTAAAATAATTCTCGCTAGCAATTCACTCCTCTCTATTTTTCTTTCTATTGGAAAATATTTAAAGAATCTCTGAAAGAGGCTATTAAAGGAGCAACAACAAACCTATATTGCGTTTTGAAATATCCATAATTACGGCTTAAAAATGTTACAGGTGGATCCAGAGACCAATGCAACCCGTGCAATTGTACAAGTCAGATACTTATGTTGTGCGCATATACTTCGTAGACATACAATGCGTACGGCTGCAACACCGGTTCAACTTGTTGTGCTCATTGTGATGCTGTAAACAGCGACTTTAGCGGCAGTTTAGCAACGATCGCAAGAAGTTGAGCTGAGTACTTTTGGCGGTGTAGAGGTCGCATCATCTGCAATTACGTTTATGTTGAAAACGAACCCTTACAGACGTCGGCATTCCCGTCGAAGTTGAGTTTTCGTAAATTTTCAACTGACAGTTAAGAAATGGTTGATGATTTGGCTCCATTGAGTAACTGATACCCGCGAGAAGCTGGGAGAGCACTAAAAAAGCCTAAGAGTTGCTCGAGGCGATAGCCGAGAGTAACTAGATTTTTGAGAGCACTCCTAACTTCTCAAGTGCATACATAACTCAAAAGAGCACACCAAACACGAACCATTTCCATCAGAGCCAAAATAATGAAAAAACAAGTTTCATTTCCCCAATTAAAAATTACTTTCTCCTTACGTACGCCAAAATTTGGAACACAATGTTTCCCGCTCTTTTCCATCGAGAAATGGAGCTCGCACGGCAGCCGGTCAGAGATGTCGTTATATTACATCTATGTTACAAGGGTTCCTACTTTGAGTTCCTGACTTGGTAGCAATTTAATCACGTTGCGAACTTTCAAAATTTAATTGGAAATCGTCAAGGAAATTTGCTAAATTCCTTCGAGAATTTTTAATAGTTCCTCACCAATTTTCCTAACGTCTTCAGTTGAAGGTTTCCAACCATTTCTGTTCTGTGGGGTACGTTTGTGAGCATAATTCTCATTATTAAGATTTACTTTTCTCACCTTTTGGTTGGCTGAAAGGTTACTACGTCACCAGCAAATAACTGCCTGTCAATAATAGTATGCCCATGCGCACTAACTGTGTAACGTTGTTTTGTTACAGTTAATATTCTGCCCTTACGTATTACATTCCTCCTCTGTAAACAAAATATTTTCTGCCAAATAGTTCGTCCAAGTTGTAACAAAGACTTACAGGTTAGCCAAAAACAAAGGTTAAACCAACAAATAAATCGAATAATAAAGCAATTATATACTAAGATTTGATGTTTCTAACGAGCATGTACGAACCATATCGGGTAAGCAGAGAAAAACTCTACTTGACCACGGCTGGAAACCGAACCCGCGACCTTCGTATGTCTAGAACGATGCTCTACCGACGGAGCTACATGGTCAAGCGGGAAATTGTGGTATTTAATGTTAGTTGGGATTTCGTAATGAACTTCCATCGATGCCGAAAGCTATTCATAAGCTTGGTACTTTTGAAATTATATAAACATTCCCAGTCGTAGTCAAGTAGAGTTTTTCTCTGCTTTCCAGGTATGGTTCGTACTTGTTCGCTAGAAACATAAAATCTTAGTATATAACATACACGAGCAGATGCTCCCACATTTAAATAAAACAATTGTTGCACTCTGTTATCAGAAAATATCGTGATCCGTCAGTGTCTCGAGTATCAATTAATTTGCCTTGGCGATCAGCAAATAATTTACCTGCTTACCATTGACAAATCACGATATTTTACTGGAATGCGTTTTATCAATGTTTATTGGCGAATTGCAACGCTCAGTACTCAACAGAGACGTAGGAAATCTTAACAGGAAATCAGGAAAACTCAAAGAAACTAGAGGAAATGTCTAAGGAACAGTGAAAACGTTTCTACAGAGATTTGCAAATTTCCCACGCAATCTCTACCAAACTTTTTCAAATTTGCGATGTCATTAATCAAAATTTTAACCATATTAAATGAATTCGAACAACAAACCACTTGATGTTGTTTCGCTATAATGAGCTGACCTAAAAATTTCTCCTGTGGTTGTGAGTCCCACTTTTCAATTTATCATTCACCAAAAAATATTTTTTTAGATCCGTCCTGTGCTTCTGTTAAATTCAGTTGTAATTTTTTACGTTGACCCTGTTTTGGAAGTTAAGCAGAGAACTACATTTTTTGAAGGTTAGATTTGCACTCATTTTCCCATTACGTAAGGTACTCAAGGCCCATCGCCAAAGCAGCAATGACATTCTCTCCCCGTCTTTTTCTGACACCATAATAACAGCAATTTTTTTTCTAATCAATTATGAGGATCTCACGAGAAACATAATTATCGAGACCCTTGGGTGACCGATCAGTCCGCCCTAACTACATCCTGACCTTAAGTTTAGACTTAATAATGTGAATTAGAGTCGCTTTTAGCCAAGCGTCTCTTGAAGCTGTAACAGTGCCAAAGAATGTGGGTTTGGCTGCCAAGTAAACCTTAACGATTGACTCTTTTCAATGTGAATCCGACTTTTATAATTTCACTCTCAGTAATGCCAGATAATTTTACTCGGGCTAACGTCTGAATATTTTACTTGTCAAGGGGAAATGTCCCTAACAGGAAAGATTTAAGTATAAGGTTGAAACAAGAATAATCAGATATTACGAAACGTTACATTTAATGGGTAGGGCGAAATGATGGGCCAAGTACGATTGTGCGGTTTTTTACTGCTTACACGTTGTAATTCGACATGTCATTAGTTGGAGTTATCGACAAAGCACGCGTATTGTTGGTGGAACAATCAAGTAAGTTTGAGAGGGTTATTTTCTAGGAGAGGATGAATTGTGCGTGTGACGTTTTTCGGCGATGTTCCAGACGGGTTGTTAAATGAGTGCGTTGAGGAAGGTATTGCCATCCAAGTCGTGACGAATTATACCCAACAGCTGGTGAAAGGTGTTCTTTATACAATATCAACTCAACAGCACCTGCCATTAGCGGCAATGTACACTCTATTTATACACATATACACACATTAACTAATCGCGACTTCATCACTCGTAATGACCACTGAGAACATAACCTCGAAGAACAACACGGCTGCATGAATATCACTACCAGCGCTGATGAACTGATTGTGCGAAGAATCTTGCAACCCATGATTGGTGATGGCTATTCTTGCAACTCATGATTGGTGATAGCAATAGTTCAAATACGAGTTTGAGTATTTCATCAGGCGTCCCAAACACGAGAAAACATGAACGAAATACGAGGCCGAAGGCAGAGTGGTTTTATTATTTTCGAGCGTTTGGAGTGCCTGATGAAACACGATAGACGAGTTTTTGAACTGGCTTCTCAAACAACTATAATTCGCATTGCTGTGTTTGTACGTCTATTCATTTAACGTGAAGCAAAGCAATTTGTGTTTTATTGATTTGAATATGTAGATTTAGCAATGTGATCCAGATCACTAGGAATTTTCCTACAGGTTTTCATTGGCTATCAGAATGCATGCATTTGATATACAATAGGTCATGAATTATTAATGAGTTGGAGAACATTGGTTGCAAGATTGCCGACAAACGCACTTCGATCTTATTTCGCTTGGGAACCAAAGGCATAGGGACTGATCCAAGATTAGTCCGCATTCCATTGCGCCGAGCGTGCTAATAATTACATTTCCATCGTTACTGAAACGGTAATCGTCAGTAATCATTCAATATAATTACGGTCAAAAATAATCAGTCCAAGCATTTTTTGCCAAAATTCAATATCCTTTACACGTATAGACCCTGGGGTAATAGGACGGAAAAGCCAAAATTGGCTTGTCTTTACAAAAGAATTTTTCTTCTAAAACAAAAAGAGAGAGTAAGTTTTACTCTCTATTGTATCCTCAATGCTGTCTTTGCTCTACGCACTGCTTTACTGAGAGTATTTCTGCGAAATTAAAACTCAGAACGTAGAAAGAAACGTAGAACTTCATCAAGCTCACACACTCACAAAGATGTTTCTGAGTCCTACACGGAATTGATCCGTGGTTCAACCAACACATACTGTATGTCTACTAATGAAATCACACTTCTAACCTTGGCCCTGGTAGCAAAAGTTTAAAGATGCCCCCAACAGTTTTGCTAAGTCGGAAATGCAATTAAAAATAACAATATAGGGTTTATAGACGGAAGCTTTTAAAGAGGGAACAAGGTAATTTCTTTTGGAGCGAAAGCCCTGCTTCCGTGTAAAATGTCAATAATTAAATTCTACTCCGATGAAGGGCTTTTGCTGGAAACGTCAGCACTTCGTTTTCTCTCCTACAAAAACTTCACGTGTGAATCAGATCTTTTACATGGAAAAATATTCCAATTCTATAAGTGAAATGAGATTTTCATATTTGAAATGAAAATTTCTTATGTGATATGCATGTTTCCTACAGCAAGGTTTCACAAGTGAAATTTTGAACCATACGTGAATGAATCGGGAATTCATTGATGAAAATCTTCCAGTTTCATATACTGATCATGCACTTTCACATCTCCCATAATACAATTCGTTTGGGGGTTCTTTGCATAAAAACAAAGGAGTTCCAGAACTCCCCAAAATAAAACTGCATTATGGGAGATATGAAAGTTTTCAATAAAACGAGAATTTCATACGAGGGACTCATTTACATTAATGAAATGAAAATTTCACATGTGAAATCCACGTTTTCATACAATGTTTCACATGTTAAAGAACGTGAAATTTTCGCAAGCAATTCTAGCTGATTAATTAACGTTTTTCGTTCACTACAGTCAGGTGATCTGGAAACACGAAAGTGGACTGGAACTAGTTGTCAAACAGAAATCCATTTCTCTTTTTAAATTTAGTTGATATCTAATGAACTTTAGTAGATTCCGTTCGTAAAGGCGTAATTGAAATACCGTACCCCTTTCTGAATACTGACATAAAGTTTCGAATAGTTCCACAAAAGACATAGAAGGGTTACAAGTGATTAAAGATATGAAACTGAACTTCTGTTGTGCTTCTAGTTCCAGGCCTTTTGCCTGTGGTCGGATCACCCGAAGATCTGCGTGTTTGTTTGAAGTGCCGACGTCGCCATTAAAACGTGGAAATGCTCATCCTCGCAGCGTCTTGTGTGGAGTCAGGACGGCGTGAAGAACACTTTCGGGACCGCAAATTATCCATTTCAAAGAGAAATCGTCTTGTAAGGCCGCATCATCCTTAACACCAGCGTTGTGATTTCACAAACTGTCAACTCTCTTAATTCGAACAATTGAAATTTCAATCGATTCGTTCCTAATTCCTGTCTTTCCGGTTTAGTATTAGAGACCAAACATTTTAGATTTGTAATCAATCTTTAACTAAACTAAAACTTAAAAAGATCAATCTAAAATAATTAAGTTCGATTGATTTTAGAAACCTGTCTTTCTCACAAAAAAATGAATTATTTAAATTGGAAACAATCAGTGATTAAAATTTTCAAGCTTTGGAGAGAAATAACACCACCCCAAACACACAATTCCAAATCTAATCCACTGACTAGAATCTCTTCATTGGGTTTAAGGAGAACAATAGAGAACATTCACTCATCCGGGCATTCACTGAACGATGTATCATTTAGTTTAATTGCTTAAAATTCGTAAGCCGATGCCATCGCAGCTTTCCTAAGATTCCTAGTATCCAATAGTCTGTGGAGAAAATTTCAAGAATGACGGCCATTTACTCATAATCTACTTTACGTCATATATTTTTCTTGACAATGTTTGGGAGGTAGTGAAAGTGTGATGAAATGCCTTAATACCTTCCACATGAATGCCTTCCACATTTCTAGCAATCAATAGCCATCTCGCAGCGAGACGTTCACACGGGCAGTAATGTGTTACAAAATGTGACCAACTATACACATTTGGAACCTTCTAATGGCTATGAAGATCATCTAATGCAGATCAACAGCTTGAGCACCGATAACCTATTGTCAGAGCCTTCAATGTTCCAGGGTGCCGTTTGGTTTCTCAGAAACCTTTTTTCGAGAGGACAGAAAAACGTGTCAACGTAGACCTAAACGAACCTGGTGTTTTTCCTAACATTACGACTACTGATCGAAAATTTAGTGGCGCCCTTGTTATCATTGCAAAATATCATGATCGGAATTTTTACCAGTAAATGACCAGGAAATCAGTTAAAAATGTCGTTAGTTTATATGGCGTCATAAGTAATTTGCCTGAAGGCATAGCACAAACTGGTGTTCAAGTGTCGAACTAAAGCTAAGTAATATTGAGCAGGTCATGAATTCACCAGAAAGAATCGAATATCGAGGTACGAATGTAGAGAATAGCTCAGATCAATATTCTGATGTGAGCGGAAAAGTTTGTGAGGCCGAAAAACGTACCCTCTGGAATAAAAATAAGCTGGAATATGACAAATTCTGACGGCTATAAAATGCTTACACCAACAGTCAAACGAAATGAAAAAAATGACCTTTGTTTTAGTCCTGTAGACACCATTTCAACTTTAAGTCTCAATTACATCTTTATTAACGTTTTTTCCGACCCGCACTCCAAAATTCCTTTAACCAGGATCTATGTCTGTTTTAAATAAATTGCCTGAGAATATGGTTTACTTTATTTACAAATTGCCAGAAGTTTCACCATGCGAACTATTCAAACACATCGCTGGAATATTCCCCAACAAAAGTCAGATCTTTAAGAGATTTAACGCCTTTTATGAATGCTTTACCTCCCGTGTGGGAGTAAACGACAGTCAGCAGGGGAGAATAGTTGTATTGATTTTACTAATTAAAGAATTTAGACACAATCCAACCTCCTTTATCCTGTGAGATAAACAAGAGTAATTGAAAAGTCAACCTTATGATCAAAGCACTCCCACCACATCCGATTACAAGTCAACACAAAATGTCCAACTCAACCAAGATAAGTCAATACTACATAACAACAATAAAAGATATAATAGAAGATTATTTCGGGGGTGTTAAATTTGGAATATACGTGCCACGTTGGAAATTCATCATCGTAGACGAAGAGGATATCAGAGCCAGGAAAGCGATATTATGGGGCTTTCTTGAGATATGACCTTCCTGCAATTGCGATCGAGTTGTGAGTCGAGTTGTTCATTTATGCACAGGGTCGATGGTATCTAAAATTAAGGCCAAGTCTCTCCGCCTCTCACTTCAATCTACTGGAGGATTCTTATTGTGATCTAATGTTTATATAGTCTTTTCTGAAAATGGTATACGGGATATGTATGCAGTAATACATCCACTGTCAATATCAAGATATTATTCCGCGTTGTCAGTCCTAAGTAAGGTTTCCTTGGTTTTACTGTTGAAACAGTCATCGCCGTTATGGCACACGTGGTGTTACAGAAAACATTTCATATTGAATCCGCGGAACTACCTGTCAGTATGAATTTGCATGTTTACTGAGACCACATCGTAAGTTAGGTTTTTAAAATTGATTACAGAAATGAAAAATGGACACTCCTTTATCGTCTTTATCTTTATCTCCAGCCAGAGGTCTGAGGAACTACAGAAATTGAGGTTGGAAAACCTTTACGTTTCGACCGATGGTCCACCCTTGTTTCATCTCGGACGAAGGGCCGTCGCTTGGAAAGTAGGATTTTCTCCTTTTAGTTTCAAAATTTTTCGCAACGTCCGTGACTTTTTACAAGTTGTTTAATGCTGTCTTCGCGTCACTGTAATTTTATATTGTTTTAATTTCCTGTCCTGGGTTCAAAAATATAAATATATAAAAAGACATTCATTTAAACTAACGAATTAGCATGCGCATGTGACATTCGACCCAATCTAGATTTTCAAGTCAAACGAGTTCGTTCATTCTTCAGCGTTTTGAAATAAGGTGACTGTAGAAGAGCTGTTGCGATCAAAGAGTGCCATGTTAGCTAAATCAGAACATGTACGAATTTTCTGGCATTAAAACATTTCCCTTAAATCGTTGCATAATCAATTGATACGTTCCTTGCCAACGTCAACGACCAGAAGGCATCTAAACAAATTCACACTTGAATGTACTCCATGAAAAGGTCTGAAGAGCTTTTTTTAGCTCTGGTTAAATATTTCACTTGGCAGTCCAGAAGGCGCTGCCTCGAAAGTTAACCATTGTCTTTCTGATTCAAATTGGCAGGCAAAAGCTAATGGAAAAATCTTTGAGACTGAAAGCCAAAACCGTTCTCGGTCGCCACCAGAAGACATGGAAGTTGGTCCACTGAGTGATAAGTGCGCTCAAGTGGCGAACTTAGGTTTAATAAAGGATAGATAAATCGGTTTGCTTCCCGTATGGCAAACTAGATAGAAGAAACTGCTTGCCTAAAGACTACTAAGTTTTGTCTTCAAGGAAAGGGCTGTTCAGCTGGTTTCATCTCTCTCGAACATTAAACTTGGTTTGGGTAGATACAAAACAAAAAGAATATTTGGCATCTTTAAGTGGTAGTCAGTCAAGGAATTATTTCGAACTCTTTTTGTTCATCATCTGGATCATGAAGAGGCAATAACATTTCGAGAACTCTGGAACACGAAAAGCACAAAGGACTCACAACGCCAAGCTTCATCACCACACATGGCTTGGCCTATCTTTCAAGAGCTGAACTCACTTTGGGATCAGCGAGCAACAAGAGCCAGGAATTTAATGTTGTTTGCTTAGTTTCTGATTTACGGAGGACGTAACGTCAAGCCTAATGGGTTTCTGGTTTTCTTTACCAGTGTGTTAATGAGTCTGGCAATTATTACTATGGGCGCATATAGCCATTAGATCCTTAGTGACACTTGTAGGTTTTTGTCAGCCAGTAGGAGCTCATCTTTAAGAAGAGTTTTAATGACACTTGTGCCAAGAGACTCGTTCAAAAGACGTGCCAAAACGACTCTTGCGGTATTTTTTATCGCACTTTAGCAGATATCTGTAAAAGGTAGAAGTGAGCAGAGCAATTAGACAATTGCATACAAAATCAGCACACGACTTACCATCTCTAACTTGTCTTCCGTCAATTTTGTGGTCGATTGACTCGAGGAATTAAATGAAAACTGGCAATGTCCTCGAAGAAAGATTTTACTTGTTGCGCCTAATACAATTGGCCCTGGATACGAATGTTAGTCCTTTTGAGATAGCACTGAAGCTGGCCTTCAATCGATACAACAAGTTATGAATTATCGAACTATAGAAAACAAACGAATGGCCCTGAATCAAATGACCTATAGTTCCCTGAGTGTTTCTCAGCTTTCAAACAAGTTTCGCTGCAGTGACGTCAAAGTGGCCTCCTATGATAAATACTGTACTATAAATAAAGCTTGCGAAATTACTTTTGCCCCCGCGATGGCACCATTTTCAACTTTCTAACCACAAAGACAACTTTGACGTGATGTTGCCAAGCTTGGCCTTATTTCTGGTACCACGCAATTCTCATAAAGAAAACAGTCAAATGGGAGGCAGGCATTAAACAGAATGATTAACAAAATAAACGAACCAGCGCATAAGTTGGTACCAACTTACGTAAACTCATAATCCTCTTACAAACGGGTACGGGAATTTGGAAATTATCGCCTCGCGCAAAAGGGCGGAGAAACCAACCACTCGTGCGGTTTGCTATGTATGAATAGCTCTAAAAGTTGTTTTTTTCCCCCACATGTTTCTTGTGTCGTGTCGCATCCCTCGCGTTAGGCTGTTTGAAAACTAACAAAGAAGCAGAAAACAAGCCATTAATGGAAACCAATTCCATTGTTTGTTCTTGGTTAAGTGGAATTTTCCTTCATTGTAAAACAATTTAGTTTAATCAGGACAACAAAAGGAAAAGTCAAGTCATTAATGAGAAGGAAGAAATACGTTTCAAGGCATCCCGTGAAACACATTCACACCGGGAAACATTTCCCCCAACAAAAAAAACCAACAAAAAACGCCACCATAAAAACACTCAAAGAATTAAAAGATGCATGCAGAAAATGATTTTCGTTCAAGGCAAGATTCCTCATACACAATGTGCTGTTAGGTGCGGATGAAATGTGATGCGCCTAATCGCCTATTGGTCCTAACACGCCTGGTGGTACTTGAGTGCGGATTCGAGAAGATAATGCGATTGTCAAGAACATCAAACAGCAATTAAGGGAAACCAATCATTCTCTGGATTCAAGTGTCAAAATTTCAATCTACACTTGTGGCAACTCCACCCACAAAACAGCTCCGACGTAAAAGGCCTCGCAATTGTCGAGTGTCAACTATTGAATAGGGGAAACGGTTGGCGTCCCATGGTACATCTGAGTGAGGAACCAAAACGGAGGAGATCTCAACTAAATAACTCTCAAAGAAATGGCGTCGATTGCCAATCGTTTCACGTCGTTTAGTATAAACGATATCTTAAAAACCCAGTCCAAGGAAACGTGTTCGAACGTGACTCGTTCAACAGCAACAAAACCATTCACTTCCCGTATCTCGATGCCTAAAGTACCTTTTCAAAAGAGTAAGACAGCGATTGGAGAGAAGAACTCCGATGCTCGTACTTTAACTGAGAATATACCTGACGATTCGCGGAAAGTGGAAGGTAGGTTCCTGTGATAACGTATCGGAGGTGTAAATATCACTGCTGTGAGCTGCGTTTTAAGAGCGTCAGCTTGTTTTAAATGAGGACAATTTACGCGTCAGGTCGTTGTGTAAACAGACGATAATGTTGACGACCTTTTAAGAAATTCGCGTGAATACAGAAGTCTACAGAGTTGATAAACGAATGCGCTTCTGATGGCGACTAAAGACGCTATCACGGTCGTGAAAGCTCAGATGAAGAATCTGAGTCGTTAGTTGGGGGGAACTAGGGAGGAGGGACGAGGATTATCACTGAGGACTCAAAGCCCAAGCTGATTGTCTCACTGATAATACTGCATCCTTTTACGTCGAAAGAACCATTTCACGAACGTACAAGTAACACTTTCATCCCTAATCCACGCCTTTCTCCGTTAAAGCCCATTATTTTCAAATGAAGGTCCGAAGTCGATATCAGCAATGCCAGAGTATTGTTTCTGCGTGTCGACCTGGTTAAGTAAAGAGATTATGCTGAGACAAAGAGAATAGAGAGCTTTTCAGTTCGAAAGGGAAGCAGCTGTGACGCATCATTGTTGTATCGCTCTTCAACTTTTTTCTCGTCTTTTTTCTGCGCCTACTTAGACGTTCCACCCGCCGGAAAAATCGACAGAAACTCAATGAAGCCCAAACGTGATGAGCCACACAAAAAACGAAGGGTCCTCTTCACGCAAGGACAAGTTTACGAGTTGGAGAAAGCTTTCAGAAGGCAAAGATACCTTTCAGCTCCAGAGAGAGAAGAACTGGCCCGTGTCTTGGACATGACACCAACGCAAATTAAAATATGGTTTCAAAATCATCGCTACAAGTGTAAGAAACAGCAGAAAAGCTGCGACTACTTCACTGGCGTTTCTCCCAAACCGTTCACACCACCCGCAATGGAACCTTCTATGAACTACGTGTGGTCCTTGCCTGCATATCGCGAGAACTTCGGCTACGTAGTGCCCGCAAGCCCACATCACTATTTTAATGGCTTGAATCCGACAGTGAATTACCCACAATACGGGGTATTATAGCACGATTTCCTAGCTGAAAGTCACCTACGAAAATGTGGAGGCAAGCATCTCGTCTACGTGTGGTGCCAACCCAAGGTAACTTCAGGCAGGGAATGTGGACCTAGATGGGACGAAACCAACTAGGGGCGCGAACATGTTCTCAATGCCAGTCTTGTTTTATGTGTATTTATATCATTATTCTTTTTATATAACGGCTGGCAGTGAATAGGAACAAGTACAAAAGCCTGTAAGTAATCATTGTGAGCATTGAAACTATCACGAAGATGTTCACGAGATTGTGAATATATTTCTCCCAAGTGTACATAAGAACATATATATAGAGAGAGAGCTAAAGAATAAAGATGAAGGTTTTTGATGACGGTTAATTGTTGAATATCTGCCGTTGTTCCCGTTCTTAAAACAGGAAGACAGCTCGGAAAACAAAACACTTCACATTCACTTAACCAAGAACGTAAGGCATTTCCCAGCAGAGTTCTTAGCCTTGGCATTCACTTCAAGTGATTCAACAGTTACTCGGTCCACTTGAGACTTTGTGATGAGGTTAAAGGAAAACTGAAAATTCATTTAAAATGTTTCGTATTTTAAACTCCTAAGCCATAAAAGTAATGGTCGTAAACTGTTTTGACAGCAAAAACCTGGGAGGTCCTTAATGTTTGTTTTACTCAGAACGCTTTCTTGCTTATCTCCATCAAACGGAAGTGAGAGGTTAAAATGCAAGCAACGAAAATGTATTGAATTAAATCCATGGGCATGTGTTCAGAAGGCTTAATCCTTTAAACATCGCTTGCTCAAGCCTCTGACTTTCATTTTGACATTTCATTCTAACTGGAGTTCGTTTGAGACTGAAAATAGAATCTTCCACGGAGCTAGTCAGCTTCTTGCCGGCTTAATGGCACTCGAATTGAGCTGAAAGACCAATATTCAAGCTCAAGAACATAAAACCTTTTGTAGTTGAAGTGTACATACTAAGCGTTCTTTGAATTGGTTCTGCGGGAATAGTCGCTCAAGGACTGGATACGATTCAGCGTTTTTGTGGAGAAATGACAAGGTGAACTTTTATGATCAAAAGTTGACAGTTACCTGTTTTCCAGGGTGCTAAAGTTCAACAGCGTTAATCTAACTGTATTATCGCCAAGGATTAAACCATCAAAGAGATTAAAAAAGATGACCACCTTTGGCCATCGGTTAAATTTAATCTACCGCGGGTTCAATTATTATCTGGGACTCCATTATACTTGTTTAACTGCGGTTCTTTATTTGTTTTAAGTGCTAACTGATCTTTGATGGTATGGATGAAACAATCATTTAGTGTTGTCTTCGATTTAAACATTTTATTACCAGCAAAGGTAAAAGCAACAACGCAGCTTACAAATTCCCAGATCCACATTAAACATGAAACTGGTAGGCCCAACTATACTTGGAAAGTCTTAACAGATATAAAAGAGGTGGACTGTGCAGATCACGCGTGAACAATTATAGACTAGGTTACAAACTACTGAAATGGACGAACTAGTGAAAGTTTTGAGCCAAAACTCTTCATCACGGTCATTTGTTTATGTGAATGCGTTAGTGTCTCTTAGATGAGAACCTTGAGTTCTGGCAGTAGTCTCTTAAATAAGTCAAGTACAGAAAGGCGTATCGACAAAGAAGTTCACAGATACGCCTTCGCAAACGTTCCTCAGATACACACGAACGTTTTTTCTGGGGTGGTAGAAGTTCCTGGCAACGACTTGTTCCATAATGGTCTCCGGTAATTATTGACGCAAACTCCCACTTAGAGATTCTTGAACAACTCACTTATCCTTGACCTCGGGAAGGAAATACTTCACCGTATTAAAAAATGAAGCTTTACACCAACCACAAAGAAAGGAAATTAAGGAATCCCCACTTCGCTAGGCCAGACTGTCATAAAAGAAGCAAAAGTTTAGTAAGGTTCCTTACTTCTTGGAGTTTGTTTTTGTTGACACTGCGCCGAGTTTGCGTTGCGTGCATGGTGGGGAACAATGAGAGTTGGTTGGGCTAAGTGTATGGCACCGGTTGGTGTTATAATAATAATATTTATAGAGTCGCTTCAAGAGCTTCTTTGTTATTTTACACCATGAGTGATGGAAGAACAGAAACTCTTTGTCAGCATCGAGGACGAAACTTCATCATCACCGTTCAAACGACCAGTGGACAACACGCGAAACCGCGGATGCCAGTTTCGCGAGAGTCAACCATTACGATGCATTTAAAAGAAACGTTACAATTGAAGATCCATCTCGCTTCAAAACAAATTAAGTTGCCTTAAAAGGTCTCTACTCGTGAAATGCTTCCCACATCAAAGTTAAGGAGGGTATAGTCCGAATATAAACAAAGAGTCGATATATGCTCCTGCGAAAAAGTTCAATTTGTACGTTGTTTTTCCTATCGTGCAAATTACATGTGATATTCAACACGATTCGTCCTACCTGCTTGACTATATAAACACAGATGGACACAGTACATGTGCATGTAAATATGCATATGTAGAAAAAAAAACTCGGGAAAACCTCAGACCCCATATGTCGTCATCACAACTTCTCGTTTCAGTACGTACTTGGAGTTTCCCAGTACTGCTGACCAATGTGATTTTACTAGAAACTGCCATGTAGTTACTTAGTGGAAAGCTTAACAAGACAGAACCGTAGAATGTCCCTCTTTTCCTTTTTAATTATTGGAGAGAAGATGAAGTCCTTCAAAACCGGAAAGTACTTTACAAATTTTGCATATCAAGTGACGGATATTTTAACTTTGAAATGCATTTTTCGTGTGATTACTTTACGATTAATTTCTATTTATGGCTCAAAATGTCTTTCAGACATCGCTGAATATGCAAACTGGGGCCCAGCAAAAAATTATTGCAAGGGTTGCCGGCCACGATGCGATGGCGCCATAGTCTAACGGTGCACTAAAGCCAAAAAATAGTTGGCTTGGGACCGATGTCTCTGTAAGAACTGTGAAAGCAAACTTAATCCTTGTTTTAAAATACGATTTACACGTTCTGCTCTTGGCTTACAACGCTGATTCAAGAATAATCCTCTTTCTTGCACATCTCAACGAAAACCGCAGTTAACACATTTGAAAAGTAGATCTGTACCGAAAATGATCGAATAGTCTCCCCTCGCTTGTCGGCAAGTTTTCACCTGTCTTTCTTGGCATTTGATAAATGCACGGATTTGATTGGACGCTCCACTTTATTCCCGTGTGAAAAATACAGGACGCTACGCAGCCAGTGGAGCAAACTAGACACGGTTGAACCAAGTTTTCGAACGTGGTCAAAGTCACGGGGTAAGACCGGTGATCGATTATAAGTTCTTTTCCAAACAGGGACTCTTGTTAACCTAAGTAAGACAAGGGCGATACACAATCTAAACCTTAGTTTCAAGAATTTAAAAGAAATTACGAATTACTGACGTCTTGCTAGATTCCACACACCTCGACAACACGTTTTTCATGGTTTGATTCAATTACTATGATGGTCAGCAGTTTGCCAAACAAATCAGTAAACTGAGCCCTAAAAAAGGATTACCGCGGCGGTGCTGGATACTTAATAAGGAGTTTAAAGCCACCTTCGCATCACAAACGAAAGTTTGCAAACACGGGTTGACAAACTCGAGTTTACTTTTGCGAACATCGCCAAAACAGTTTGCCAATCTTTTTGCCAACTGTTGTTGCGCAGTTCACACACGCCAACTAAAGTTTGACAATTGTTTTGCCGTGTGAAAGCTTCTAAGGACTCACATTCGTGCGGTGTACGAGATAATAGGAAAAGAGAGTTCTCACGTTAAATTAAAATGTAAAATAACTAGAGTGACTTTAAAAAGCAAAACCCGAGGTGATTAGTGGCCGAAGAAACCCTACAAACAAAACCAACTCTGTCGTTTGCTGGAGCTCTTGAACGAGAATCGTATCCGCTCTAATGTAGGTTGTTTGACCTTCAAAATGCGTTAGATCTTCCAAAGGAATTCTGTATGATGGAGCAATGTTAAACTCAACTGACACCATTCGCCGTTCTACAAGATGAGGACTTCCTGAATACGTAATGTTTTTCAGTTACGTCAAGACAAGAAAGGCGTTGGAATTATTTTTGGAACTAAAAACTATTCTCCTTGTTTTGGATGGAAAATTCCGTCAATAGGGACCTTTCACGTTTACGCTGTGTTTGCTGGATGTCTTTACTTAAAATGCTCGCATAGTCCATGGAAAGGCTCTAATTTTCGCGGAAAACACTCTGTAATAAGTCGTACATTACCGTGAATCTTGAGCACAAAAGTGTGCATGGGTGAGCGACGTGTCAATACAGAAAAAGTTATATCTGAGTCCCAGACGGGAATCGAACCCACAACCTTCTGATGACCAGTGAGAGGCTCTAACAATTGAGCTACCAAGACTCAGATAATGAGCTAAGGTGCAGATTCGTCATATGTGCTGACTATGCAGAAGCCATGATATGATAATAATGGAAATGACCTGAATATTAAGAACAAATGTATGCATGTGGAAGCTTGGTCTTATTACAGACGACTTATGATCGGATTCGATTCCCTTCTGGGGTTGTCCTCTGTTACAATACTAAGCTCCCACATTTGCTAATGTCACCTTGATGTGGCACCGTCCTCACATTTCTTTTCCCACTCTAGTTGGACAAGAAATTGCGCGTGCGTGAGCTTTCAAGTGACACAAGATCTGCTCGAAATTTATTCGACCAAAAGCATGGTGATTTTTGAGCTAGAAGAATAATCCATGACAGCAACAAACGAAACCACAATTTCACTGCCATGAAAGACCTCTAGTTGGCTCGCTTTACAATGTTAACTTGGTTGAAGTTCGTAAGCCTCTTCAAGGCACACGTTTTGAGACGAGAAGCAATAGATCTGCTAACACAATCGATCTAAACGAATAGACGACTTTTTTCCGAGTTTAAGTGACGGTCGTGACTGAAAAGTCATCAAACTCGTCGCCAGGGAATTTTACCTTCACGGCGGAAGGTCGGCCTTTTACCGTGGAGAAAATGCCTGGGAAAGAGGTTGAAAAGTCGTGGGTCACCTCTTTCCCAGCCGGATGAGTCTTTCATCATCTTCAGCGCAAAAACTTAAAAGGTTGGTAGACTGCCGAATGTATGTCAAAAAATTCTGACGTTTCGAGCAAAGGCCGCTACAGAGAGTGAAACGAACAAGAACACTTTCACTATCTGAAGAAGGGCCTTAGCTCAAAAAGTCAGAATCTTCCTACATATATTCGGCAATCTGCCAACCTTTTAACTTTCGGCGCCATTTTATATACTGCCTACCAAGCATCCGACATTTTTACATCATTTTCCTCTGGTGAACGCCATACTATTTTGTTCGTCACAGGAAGAAATCCTCCAGAAAAGTGTTTAGTTTTAAATACCTTTGTATAGCACAGACGTGTTTCGTTCAGATATTAATTCAGATATGAAACAAACGAAAGACTTATTGAGTTACCGGAAAATACAGTTTTACCAAATGAGAGAAAAGACAGTTTATTTCTTTTCTTGGCTATAAGCTGACGGATGGTTAACTTTAGCTTATTTGTTAAGGAGACAAAATGAACATTAATCGGCCAATATAAAATACGTAGAAAAGCTTTGTTTTTTCATTTCAAAATAATATTTCATATTCTACCGTTTCTCAACGTTTTGGAACATCATCAGAGAATGGATAAGTAATAATTATTTTATAGTTCCATTTATAGACTCAAACGCTAATTACGATTAACCAGGTATTTTTATGAGTGATGCTAAATCAGGAAACCCAAATCACCGGTGGTAATTCTTATAAGGGTCCTTACAAGAACATAAGATAAATGTAAAATTGTTAATTGAGTCATGACATTAAAATTTCCAACATAATTTGGGATATGTCAGGAAGTGTCAGCTTTTAGGAATGCAACAAATGTGGAAATGAGTGATCAAAGCAAACTAAGAGAAAACAGAATTTTATACAGGAAGTGGGACGCAACTATGGTTAACATTCAAAGAGGTTTTAATCCTTCTGGCTTTCTTTTTTCAAAAGTTGAGGACCGAAAGAGAGAGCCAATTACATAGAGGTCATCAAACCACAACAGCATTATTGAGTCATTACTCATGGCCTTAATAATATCTACTGTTGACCAGCGAACATGCCGAATTCCAGATCAGCATTGCCATTGGAATTATCGTAGGAGACATTTTTCGATCTTTCAATATGAGTAAGAAAAAGCAACGTCCAAACTATGCGAAATATATAAGCCACTTAAAAATTGCCAATCCTTTCCGGGTAGAAACTGCCACAGGAACGACTTCAAAAAAGGAAATGTCTTTGAGAAGAATATTCGTGACCAAAAAAAGACTTCATAGTCTTGGCATACAGTCGCTACAGCTACACTCCTACATCCAAAACAATGTCATGCCACTTACAGTCAAAGCCATATTGTCGGACTTCATCTGTTGTTAAACTGACAATACCAGTTTCCAAAAACACATGCTGTGCGTTTCTCATTTCTTGTCTCATTACGGTGGTCTATTTTTAGTTTCACGTTTTGCATCCCGTCACCCACATATGTAAACCACCAGACGTGTCCTGAAGGGGGATTGGTACAGCGTTGGTGTTTCGCAGCATTTCGGTAAACCACTTGCTAAGGACAACTTCAATTGGAAGGAATATACTGATGATGAAAGCAGAGATGGATCAAGACCTTATGCTTTGTGAAGAGATAAGAAATTGCTATTTTATATCCTTCTTGACATACAACTCCACAACAAACGGGATTCTAAAACCTCAAAGAAGTGCCGGCAAAAGAATACAGCTTGGATATTCTTTAAATCCGGGAATCCGCAAACTGTATTCTTTGAAAACAGCATTTTTATCCAAGTCTGGCTGTTTACCACTTGATTTTGACTATGGTCACTAAATCTTACAAGGTATTTAACGCAGCACTTTCGAAACTGTTCAGGTCTATAACGGTCAATATAAATAGGTCAATATGAAGCGCCAATATAATTGCATTCATTCATTTTTGAGATGCTCTGTACATGGATTGAGGTACTTATAATTCCGTCCCGAAGCATTTCACAAATACGTACATTTACCTATGGTATACTACATAAAGAAAAATAACTTGAAAAATACTCAAGAATCTGTTTCACTAACTTTTATGGCACGAGCAGCGATGTGATCTTTACGGAGAAGTTCTTAATATCCTTCCTGAGAAGGTTTCCGATAGTGAACTAAACTTCCTGTGTCCACGCTGGGTGCTTTCGTGATGGATTCGGCGAATAGCTTTACAACCTGAGAAAGAAGACATACGATATAAGAATATCATCTATAATGGACAATATATGGAAGCAAATACCAAGGCCCGAGAATCAACTGAAAGTCCTCTACTACAGACAGAAGTTGATTTTAAGTGATGGTGATTTTGCAAATTCAGGTTTTCATGAAGCTCACGAAGGGCCCAGCAAGGTGTCTGCAACGTGTGTGATCTTAGCACCGTTATCGCCACGACTGATAAGTGCTTCGTCTACACAGAGATTAGGAAGTTCCAGATCTCTGGTCAGTGTCACAATCTTCAGCCTGGTCGTTGGGTCAATAGAACTGCTCAGACTAGGATGAATAGGGTTACGGTCCAGAATATGATGCTCACAAACTGACGAAGCGTGCCAGAGAAGCGTTATAACACTTTGTAAATATTCTACGTCATTTACTTTAACAATACGTTTATGCGGAGCCAACGGATCAACCCCACTCCGGTTCAAAGAAATTCGCTTCTTTATTTTACTTTGGCTAACGCCAGAAGATTTTACTCAACAAGGGGAGCTAAGCTCCCAGCATTAGTTCCCACTACTGGTAATTGCTGCTGATTCTTCCTAGTTCAGATTTCCAATAGCGGAAGTTTACGCACGCATTTACTTTTCTTATTTCTCATTGGCTCTCGGAAACTCTTCTGTTCCCGAAAGCCAATGAGACGAAAGAGAAATGTTGCGCGGGAAGAAAATTCGGCCTCAAGTCTGATTTGCACCAGCAGAATTTTTCGCGCGCGTTGCCTAATCCTTGTTTCTCATCAGCTCTCGGAAACTCTTTTCTTCCCTAGAGTCAATCAAGCTTGAAAGCCTGTGTCCCAGGGATGGTTGGCCCGGGGGATTAGTTAATACATGTAATCCTAAAATAAGTCCGTTCTGAACATGAGCACTTTCTCGTGCAATCATAACGTTCAGTCATTCTTGTACGGATTGTTTCAGTTGAAAAGGAATTGTTAAGCACAAGTTCAACATCGTCATTGACAGAACTGTTTCTCGTTTGATCGCCAACTTGAGACGACTTGCGTTGGTTTGCGTCAACTTGCGAGATTTGAGCTTGTTCAAATTTTGTGTCAAATTTGACGTCTTTATAAGCCATTCTCAAACATATTATGAAGAGAAAAACTGAAAAAAAAACACACGGCGCGCTACTGGCGAGCTTTTTACACTCATAACTTCGCTGTAATAACATAGGAACTGGCAGAAGTGTGAGAACTTCCAGCGACTTGAGCCACCGTTTGACTGGCGCCATCACTGTAATCGTTTGATAAGGGTTTTAGCAAAATTCTTTGTGCGAAGTAACTTTGTTTAACTCTTCCTCAAATTATATGAAAGACGTTACCTCAGTTTCAAAATAATATTGTTATCTCAGTTGCCAAAATGAACGACGAAAGTAGATTGAAAATAACAATTAAAGCTCAGTATAAAATTTTAACTGTATGTCATTGAGTCAAACAAAGGAGAAAATTAGCTACCAATACCAACCGTGAACTTTGCAGTAAGTTTCTTAAATTAGAGTTAAATCACCACAATTAGTGCACGGTTATGTGATCACACAATTTGCTTGTTTTGTTACCTGAAAGTTCGTCAAAAGAGGTACTCCTGAGTCAATGGCGGTCCTACGTATAATATAGTTATCTTCCGTGTATTTCGTGTTTTGATTGGGTAAATTGATGACCAAGTCAACAATTTTTTCTTGGATTAGTCTGTAGCAATTAGAAGAAAAGAAAAGACGAAACGTGAGACAGGTATGGAGAAAACATCAACAAGGATAAAAAGCCGATAAACGTTCTTGTTTCTTTATATACATCAGTGATTGAATACATGGATTTTTCGAACGACGTATTTCAATATGATAAAGTCTTCGTGTTCGCCAGATGAAAGGTAAAATTGAAATTATTATAGATACACGAAACTATACTGAATAATCATCTGTATATGTACATGTTCACGTATATGTATAGCAGTAATAATTATTTTTAATGAAAAAGCCTGATTATTTATACGGTACATTATCTAGATAGTATATATACATATATACATAACTACAGATGAAACCGTTTCGGCCTTTTGGGCCTCATCAGTGTAGTGCTGATGAGCAGGATGAAGGTAACTGCTATTTACAGTCACCTTTGATGCCTCACAAATGTGGGACATCAAAGCCATTTTGAGCCGTGTGGTATACTCCATATCCCATATTATATCCCATATATAGTAACGCGATAACCACTTGACGAGTGTGGTAAGCTCCGCTTGCCATACGAAACAAATTTGTAGTGATTAAAGTTTAAATGAAGTAATTCAAGTTTGTCCTTTTGCCGTACTATTCCGCCCTACCCTGGCATCGAGCAACCTACTCATGTGATTCTGAACTTTCTACTTGTCTATTAATATATCTATATATGTACAACAGCGAAACACGTGTCTGTAGATTGAACTATATATATATATATATAACACAAATGGAGACAAATGTTTAGCTGTCGCTACTCCGAGCTTCACGTGCTCTGGTTGCCTGATGATCGCCAGAACGCGTGAAACTGGGAGTAGCGACACCTAAACATTTGTCTCCATTTGTGTTATTTTCGCTCTACCTGTGATGGTATCGAGCGCTCTACTTATTCAAGTCACTTGTGTGGCTTTTCGGTTACATTTTGTTGGATATATATATGTATATATATTCTCACCTGCGGTTGGCCTTGTGTAGACTTCACAGAGAGCATTGACTGGGCCAGTTTACTGACCCAATTAATCATATTAAACACCAATATTTATGTATATGTACGTGTATATATGTGTGCGGGTGTGTTCATGTAAATGTGTAATATCGTATACGTTTCTATATTTGTTAGTATATACGTGTATGTTTATATATGTATAATACACACACACACACACACACACATATATATATATATATATACATACATATATATATATATATATATATCTGTAGACGTGAACGTAAGTGTATTTATACAAATGTGTGTATACATCTATGTAGGTACGCATAAGTATATCTGTGTGTATGTATAGGTGTATATATGTATACTGTCCATATCCGAGCAAAAATCATCTTTCTTGCTGTTAGTTTAATTGAGTGTTGTCAGTATGATTTTCTGTCGACCTAGCAAAATTTCTGCCATAAACATTCTTTAGTGACGATCTTTTCAATTATTGCCACCCAGCACTGTAGACAAGAGCATCTGTGATGATATCGCAATATCCACTGGTATCCCAGCACTTACCTAGTGGTGCTTGGGTTAGGTCCTTCTTCTTGAAGTGGCCACTGCGCAGTTTTGGCAGGTATTCTATGAGCGTTGAGATACTCCGCTGTCGCTTGGGTCGCGTAGATGTCAAATCCCAAGTGATACAAATGGTTGGCGGTTGGCAAAAAATCCGGTTGAAACGATTGCTTAAAAAGGTGGAGTAAATCTGAGTATTTATCACGAAATTAATATCTTTGAATTCAACTTTCACAAATACAAGTTATTCAAATAGCCGAATTAAATAACTCGAATACCTATACACAATTACAAATATTTAAAAAATAAGAATATAAACATATATATAGTAATAATTTATTAGTGGTTATCTAATATATATAGATTGTCGTTACACCATATATGTATATATATATATATATATATATATATATATATATGTCATATATATCAGAGATTTGAATATGACAAAAACTTGAACTTAGATTGTTCGTGTCATTGTTACTCCTAGCATTCTTGCTTCATATCATAAGCACTTAATTCTTCAAACACCTTACCTGTATTCCAATCAGAATAGCTTTCTTCGGGAGCTTGAAACCTGTAGACAACAGAGCTTTAAGGAAGGCGGTATGAATATCTGGACCAAAGCACGCCACCTGAAAATAACGAAGTTGAGTTTAGCAAAAATAAGTGAAATATTAGACATAATGAAAAGTGCTACTCTGGCCGAGAAATGTAGGACTCCAAACAAGTTACAAACCTATGTGAGGTCACCACGCAAAGTGGATATACCCCTAAAGTGGATATGACCTCACATAGGTTTATAACTTGTTTGGAGTCCTACATTCCTCGATCAGAGCAGCACTTTTCACTATGTCTAATTCTCTACCTGTTTGCGAACTTAAACTGTTTACTAAGTGAAACATGTTTACCTTCTTACACAGTTCAGTAGAGCTTATTAGACAGTGGGTTCTAAGTACAGCTGTTTATCCTTTCAGTTATTGCAAAACAAGAGTGCACTTACACCGTATGAATTTTGCTTTATAATTTCACGCTGGTGCATCCTATTTACTCACGAGGGTCGTACGGACATCTTGCAACATTCGCGAACGAATCGGAGGCAGGAATTGTGCTCACAAGTGAAACTAACATACTCAATAACGACAAATGACGCAGTATACTTGTACTTGCCGATCGCGTAATTTTTAGTTGTCTGTAGCAAAAGAAGAAACAAAATGGTATTTTTATGAAAGTGTAAATTCAGTCTCCTTCAAATACCTCTCCAGTAGAAGCCATTTCACATTTAAGGACCGGATCAGCATCACGCAACCTTGGCCAGGAAAACATGGGAGCCTAGAAATATTGAAGAGAAGATTGGAAAGAAGAGTTGTAACACCCTCAACATAACGGCATTATGTAACATTGTTTTCATAGTTTGCTTTGTCCTCTGCTCAGGTAGTAATGATTTTTCTCATGGTGGTCGTCGAAGTGGTGATCGTAACTTTGGTTGCCGCTGCCGTCACTGGCGTTGTTGTTTTGTCACTATTGTCATTGTTGTTCCTGTTCCTGCCGTGATGAATGATTGTTTTGTCGTTGCTTCTGCATGTGCAGCAGTAGTATAAATTTACGAAAGTGGCATGATCTGTCCTTTAAGAATTTACCTTAATTCCGACATAGTTACTGGGTTGAATCGGAGAATCTAACCCCAGCATTGCTTCGTCATCCAAAGGAGAATTAGTCATTATTTTTGTCGCGATCGAAATGAAGTCTGTTCCGATGGTTTTGGAGACGAAAGGAAACGAGCGGGAAGCGCGAAGATTGGTCTCTATAACCTGAAAGAAAGAAGGTGAGGTAAGGTAAGGCAAGGTAGGGTAAGGTAAGGTGAGCAAAACTGTGGAAAAATGATGTAAGGTGAGGTACGGTGAGGTACGGTAAGGTAAGGCCAGGTACGGTGAAGTAATATGAAGTACGATAAAGTAAGGTAAGGTGAGGTAAGCTAAGGTAAGGTAAGGTAAGGTGAGGTGAAGTGAGGTGAAGTGAGGTGAGGTGAGGTGCAGTGAAGTGAGGTGAGGTGAAGTGAGGTGAGGTGAGGTGAGGTGAGGTGAGGTGAGGTGAGGTGAGGTGAGGTGAGGTGAAGTGAAGTGAAGTGAACTGAGGTAAGGTAAGATGAGGTGAGGTGAGGTGAGGTGAGGTGAGGTGAAGTGAGGTGAGGTGAGGTGAAGTGAGGTGAGGTGAGGTGCAGTGAAGTGAGGTGAGGTGAAGTGAGGTGAGGTGAAGTGAGGTGAGGTGAAGTGAAGTGAAGTAAACTGAGGTAAGGTAAGGTGAGATGAGGTGAGGTGAGGTGAATGAGGTGAGGTGAAGTGAGGTGAGATGAGGTGAGGTGAGGTGAGGTGAGGTGAGGTGAAGTGAAGTGAGGTAAGGTAAGGTAAGATAAGGTGAGGTAAGGTAAGATAAGGTGAGGTAAGGTAAGATAAGGTGAGGTGAGGTGAGGTGAGGTGAGGTGAGGTGAAGTGAAGTGAAGTGAGGTAAGGTAAGATAAGGTGAGGTGAGGTGAGGTGAGGTGATGTGAGGTGAGGTGAGGTGAAGCGAGGTGAGGTGAAGTGAGGTGAGGTGAGGTGAAGTGAAGTGAAGTGAACTGAGGTGAGGTAAGGTGAGGTAAAGTGAGGTGAGGTAAATTTAAGTGAAGTGTGAAGTGAGTGAAGGGAAAGTGAAGTGAAGAGAAGTGACCTGGAAAGGATGGAGTGGTGTAGAAAAGTAAACTGAACTGAAGATCAAGTAAACAGTAATAGTAAGACTGACCATGACTTTGCCATCCTTTGCCAGAAACTGCGTGTTGAATGGGCCAGATATCTGAAATTGGCGAGCAATTTTCCTGGTGGCGTCTTTTACCTAGATGGGAAGATGGAAAATCAAACAATTAAGAAAGGACGAACGAATGGACTGACGGGACGGACGACGGATAGGAGAACTTACGAACGAGCGAATGGTTCGACAAAAGAATTAGGAAATCAAAGAAACGGACGGACGGAAAGAATGGCCGGCAAACATAAAGAAAGAGAAACAGACACACAGACAAACACACCGCCACGTAGGCAGACAGACAGACAAACAGACGCAATAACAAAAGAGCAAATTCATAAATTTGAACCCACGAAAACTATTCTGGACTGCTGTTTTATTACATTTACCTGGCAATCTCGAACCATGGCTTACCTTTCTGATAGTTTCTTCGTCGATAGTTTGTGGCGGTAACACAAGAGTTGCGTCCCCAGAATGAACACCGGCGTTTTCAACGTGTTCTGAAATGGCGTACGCCATAACCTAGTAACCCCCCATACAAAAAAAGAGAAAAAATGAAAACAGGCTTGTAAGTTAAATGAAGAACAAAACAAGCAGTGCAAGTGAAGTGAGTTTTAACAGGCAAAACTACAACTACATCGCTTATGACTTACCCTCCCATTTTTAGATACAGCGTCCATTTCGATTTCTTTAGCGTTTTCAATAAATTTGGTGATTACAACTGGGTGCTCCTGAAACAAAAGACGTAAATGGCACGAAATGTAGACATACGAATCAGAAAATCATCCAGCCGAGAGAACCGAGAAAACCGTCGTCCAGCAAGTTACCATCCCAGGGGTGTAAACTCCCCAATAACTAACCTGTGACACTCTGGTCGCATCGCTTAAGTATCTTTCAAGTTCTTCAGGTCCGTAAGCCACATTCATAGCTGAACCACTAAAATTATGAATTGAATCGATTATGTTCTGTTAAGTGTGTAAAGATTGTATATTCCAGTACTGAAGCTGACCCAAGAAGTTTGCCGGAATTCAGTTATGCCTAAACTCTAACCTTTTCCCTGTATATATTACGCAAAGAAAAAAAAACAAACCAGCGTGCCCAAGTACCTTAGCACATAAGATGGTCGGAGTAAACAAGGATAACCAACACTCGCAGCAAAATCCAAAGCATCATTCTACAGATTGATGACAAGAAAGGATTTATTGAATATCTGAGCAAGCTCACATGACATGAAAATGTACGAACCAGTAATCACAGAGATGGTAAATGGAACTAGATTGGGTATTGGTTCTTTTTCTTCAACCCCCTGGGGCGCTAGGAGGATTTATGCGAGAAGGGTACAAAATTAAAGAAGTGTCAGCCAGTTTGGATATCGCTCAAACAAACTTTATTTAAAATCCCCTTAAACGCGCAAAACTGCATTTCCTAGCGCAAATATTCCAAATTAAGAACACTGTCTAGGTCAAAAATGCTTTGTATTGTTTTACAACTTCCATCGTTGGAGGCAATTGTACCCGCCCCCCTTACTAGTTCCCTGAAATTCCCCCTCAAGTCTTATAATGACGCAACCTTTATGACTTGTAATCCAATAATTTAATTATGTGTCAGTCCTGAGCTTTTATTCATCGCGACACCCACTCACTTTCAACCCCTTCACTGCCAGATTTCTTCCTTTGACGAGCAAAATCATCAGGCATTGGTAGAGTAAAATTTTATCAAAGTCTCCTGTGGCAGTGAAGGGGTTAATTATATTAGTTTCATAAATATTTCAACAAATTGCTTTGAACTTATAGCTTACCATACTATACAGAGCCCTCCACGACGCTTGCTCGACGCCGATTTCGTCCAGGATTTGTGAAAAACGAGATCTTAATTAAATCACAATTGAAAAGGTTCGAGTAAGTGTCCCTGTCTAGATTAACCACAATTATAACCTTAACAGATTTAATCGTACCTTGGTAACTAGGATCAGATCCTAAATTATCAGAAACCTGAGAGAATTAATTCTTGGAAAGTCTGCATGGTGACATATATATATATACTTTTACATATATATATATATATAAAACAAATAAATGTTTAGCTGTCTCTATTTGTGTTATTTTCGCTCTACCTGTGATGGTATCGAGCGTTCTACTTGATCAAGTCACTGGTGCAAGCTTTTCGGTCACATTTTGTTGGATATACATATATATCACACATCGCACTTTCTCTCATTTCTCTTCTTTTATCTGTCGATCCTTCTGTGAGTGTCTCGATCTACCTGTACGCTCTACTTATTCAAGTCACTTGTGTAGCTTTTCGGTTACATTTTGTTGGATATATATATATATGAAATCATAAATAAACTTTACTAAAACTTGAACGTTTTGGAGTCCTGCTTCTTTATCTAATGACCATGGGAGGTCGATTGGGGGAGGCCGAGATTGTCCTAGAAGATGAAGAGGACTGGTGCTGGTGGTCGAAATTATCCTACATGGCATCCACTTTTTTCTCCCACGTCGCGGAATGCCTCATTAATTGGTCCCCTTGGTTTTGTAAACAGGTCCCGCGAAGTGATTGTCATCTCTTGAAAATTCTCATGAGAGGGCCTTATGAGATAGGTGATGTTTACTTTTGTGACGTTTTGGTAGATGTTTTTCCCACGATAGTTCACCCTTATGATGGGTGAAGCAACACTGGAAACACTGCGAAAGTAAAAGTCCACTGGCTCAAGAAACAATAAACCCGAAACATCATTCTTGTCTTTAAATGGAGCTTACCTTTCTTCCGCAGCGTCAATCATCAATGGAGATGTACCAAGTATTTTCACCCCATTTTGGTAAAGTGGTAGCGCTAAATTGTTGGGAATTTGGCCACCAACAGAGACCATTGTGCCTTGACAACCCTAGATCATCCACGTGAATGATATTTAGACGAAAAATGAAAGTACCATCATTACCATCAATCAACACCATAAAAAATACACCAATAAATACAAATCATAATGATAAGACCCTAGTAATCATCACCACCATCAAAAATTAACCAGGTCAATTTCACCACCACCAACAGCGAACTCCAATCTCAACAATATTAACACCTGTACGACCAACAACTCAACAACCAACACTACTGCTATAAACAGCAAGACCACATCACCACCATTGCCATCACCCGTCTACCACCATCTCACCACCACCAACACTGATGACATCAACACCCGAACAAGGAACTCCACTTCTACCACAACAGTCAACACCAACATCATCACGACCAGCACGACCAGCACTTATCACGATTGTCACCACCAACATCACCATTATAATGGTAGAACACCAATAAGAACATTAACATTACAACAATAACAAAAAACAATAAAAAATAAATGCAATAATAAACAACAACATACGATCACAACAAAAAGACAACACCAAACGACTACGACCACCACAATATCAACAACACAACGAAAGGCAACAACAAAACAACATCAATAAGGACAAAAAAACAACAGCAACAACAATAAAAAACAAGAAACAACAATGACAACAAACGTATTTTTTAGATTATTTTTTAGAATTTATTTAAAATTTCACATTCAACAGTAGGCTAACTACTAAATTATCATGTGAATTACATCCATATTCAATATACATTACTCTATATTTACACACTTGAAATTATGATAAAAAACTAACTGAATAGAAATTTTAAAAAATTAAAAAGACTGCTATTCAGTTATATAATACATATAAACGGAGAGCATTACCTCTTGTTGGTATATATCCAAAACCCGTTCCAGCGACAGTTCCTCGAAGTAAAGTCGATCACATTCATCATAGTCAGTGCTCACTGTCTCAGGATTGTGATTGACAACAACCTACGAAAAAAAGCCCAACTTAGAATAACAATATGCCAAATACAGCTTAATTTTCTAACTACCACACCAAAACTTACAGTATTCTTTCCCAGATTTCGCAAAGTTCGAATAGCCGAGACGGCACACCAATCAAACTCCACACTGCTTCCTACAGAAAATAAGACAACTTCAACTTAGTATTGTTATTCGCATTACACACTTTCCATAATTTACTAGGACAATTTCCCTCGTAAAATTACTCCTCGAAAACTATTAAAGTATTAAAGTATCACCTCTATGTCTGTCCAGGGGATATTTTAGCAATTACATTTTTTCTGTAATCAATTAGAATGAAGTCATCTATCATCAGAAACATAATGGCCATCTCCTCATTTTAGTCTCACTGAGGACGCCGAATCTACAATATTTTTCGTCAATATCCTCTACCAATAGCTATACCAGAAATGATTAGTTCTAATCTTCAGTCATTATCAGTCCCATTTCCAGTCCCATCTTCAGAACCATCGGGACAGATATACAGATACGATACTGGTATAATTTGCCGTAGTATCTTCCGAGTACAGGTAGTACATTATTATTGAATCTTAGAAGTACAGATATCCCATACGAAACATCATCGTACCTATGTGATAAGGACCACAGCCAAGGACCATTACACCATGCTCATCGAACTTCAAATCATGTTCCTATAATACACCACAAAATTATGAGAAACGCAAATAAAATTTCATGAGATAATGACGGTTGGGAGATTAAAATCATCTTCACTGCAGTGAGTTTAGCTTTTCGAAAGTTGAATCATATCTGATAAAGCAACAGGCTGTAGTAGTGGTTGCTACAGTTTTCACAACACACCTGACACGAAGCTTAATACACAGTTTGCGTATTTTCTTGTGAACTTTATATTGAACAAACCTGTCCGTTATATGTCATGTACAAGTAGTTTGTCATCGCTGGATATTCTGCTGCCATTGTATCAATCTAAACAACAAAATATCCTAGTTATAACTGACAGAAATACTCACATGTTTGCCTATATACTTCTAGAGTGGAGCCAGGTAGTTCGAGTTTCATCTCACCGAATTACAAAATGTGACAATTAATACTATCGTTAAATTATATAAATAGCCCCGAATCTTACTTTTGTCGAAAAGACTATCGGGTTTACTTTCGAGTTGGCTTATTAGAGGTGCGGATTGTGCATTTCAGAAATGTTGAGCTGTTTATTAACTGGTAATTGTTCACGAAAAATTTCACACTGTAGAAACAAGCATTAAATGTCAAAACTCTGAGGACATATCAACTTACAAGGTCTCGATCTTTTATTAAATATTTTCTTCTTTTTTGAATCTATTCTAATAAATGGCAATACCCCATGAAACCTCAAATTCGTACCTGTTTAACCCAAGGTTTGATGTTGCATTCAACGCGTTTTTGACGTACGTCTTCCTCAGAAACTCCAATTGCTTTTCCAATTTGCCGGTCAGAAAAACCCGCTTCTTTGGCTTCAACTAGTAAGGCATTGGAGACACTTTTCCTGAAATGGTAAAAAGAATGGAAAGATTAGTGAGGAAAAAAGAAGTTGAACGAACTGTAACAGATACAAGATAATTGTACAGTGTATTAATATAATAGACAGTAGAATGAACAGACAGGAGGGAGACTGATTAACCAAAAGACGGACAAACCAAAAGTAACAGAACAGTTGAGTGGGAATACACGAAGGCCGGCAAGCGGGCGAACAAACAGAAAGACAGTCAGTCAGACAGATACAGAATGATTGACGAATGAGTGAGTGAATGAACGAACGAACGAACGAACGAACGAACGAACGAACGAACAAGTAAAGCCCAATTTCCACTAGGCGGAATTGTCCACGCACACTGATTATTTCTTGTTTCACATTGGTTCGCGGAGTTGCCTAGAACAACTGTGTCAAAAAAAAGGGAAATTCCGCCTTGAAGAAACTAAACTTAAATGAGTCAATGAATGAATCAATGAATCTATGAAGAAACAATGAATCACTGAATAGAAAAAAGGGAATTAGAAATGAAAGAAAAAGAAAGAAAAAGAAGAACTAAAGAAAACAGACTGAAAAACGAATAAGAAAGATGCAACTAACCAATCTAATGTTGAAAAGTTTTTTTCGATTTCGACAATCCTCATTAACTTATGTAAGAACCAGCGATCAATACTTGTCAGCTCATGGATTTGATCCACGGTGTAGCCATCATGAAGAGCCTGTAAAAAATAAGAAGATTATGACAATTTGTCTCTTGAATTCTATTCCGACCTTCTTCTCTCCGAGGTTTTCAAATTTTATTATTTCACACACACATATATATATACGTATATGTATTTATATATGTATATATATGTGTGTATAAAGCAAAAGCAAAAGTGTATCATACAGGAAACATAGTTGACAATTTGTTTGAGAGTGCTCGATACCATGTAGGTAGAGCGAAATTACCTTAATAAAGTTAGAACGGCGTTTGCTACTCAGACTTTCACTTGTCTACAACACAATCATTTGCTTTTATAGCAAAAACTTTTCAAGAGCTTTATAGCGAAAACATTTGTGTTCGAATAAAGACTTAAAAACTGAGTGGTTATACTTATATTTGTTTACTTTTTTGTTGTCAAAACTTAAAGATTTATCTATACAATAATCTTGCGTTTGGAACAACCCAACATATATAATACAATAATATATATATAATATATATGTAATAATAATAATAATCATAATAATAATAATAATAATAATAATATATATATATAACACAAATGGAGACAAATGTTTAGCTGTCGCTACTCCGAGTTTCACGGGCTCTGGCGATGAGCGCTATAAATATATCTATATATGTACAACAGCGAAACACGTGTCTATAGATTGAACTATATAACATGAATGGAGACAAATGTTTAGTTGTCGCCACTCCAAGTTTCACGCGCTCTGGTTGCCTGATGATCGCCAGAGCGCGTGAAACTCGGAGTAGCGACAGCTAAACATTTGTCTCCATTTGTGTTATTTTCGCTCTACCTGTGATGGTATCGAGCGTTCTACTTATTCAAGTAACTGGTGCAAGCTTTTCGGTCACATTTTGTTGGATATTCATATATATCACACATCGCATTTTCTCTCATTTCCTTCTTTTATCTGTCGATCCTTCTGTGAGTGTCTCGATCTACCTGTTCATTTAACTGTATAGCAAATTGTTTGCGTGTTAAAATAAAAGTAGAATCTTTCAAAGGAGTGTGCACGAAATGTAAACAGCCAATCGGTTGACTAATCGCCTAAAACCGAGACGTGAAAAAAAAAATGCAAACGTTTCTTTTTGTTTATCCATCGTTTTGCCTATCTGTCGACATGTCATTTTTCCTGCCTCTTTGTCTGTCTGTCCATCCGTCCGTGAATTCTTCTCTCCGTCTTTACGACTGTCTGCATTTTCTCTCCTTTTCCTCTTACTTTTTCTTCATACCTTCGCAATTGTGTACACTCTGGTGTTCGAAGGAATTTTTAAAGCAGTTTGAACATTTTCGCTCCATCCTTTTTGATGAGCCACAGGAACCTAAAATCAGAGAACGCATGAACGGCTTGACCGGTACGGCAGAAAGGAAAGACTAAATTACAAAAACACGGCTCTGCAAATGTTTGATTACTTTAATAACACAAATATTAAAATGCCCTCTTTTCGTTGAAAGTCAGACTCTTCAGTCTTCATCTCTTTCGCTCAACCTAACTAACTTGTCTTTACTGAACGCGGAACGTTAAGGTCTATCCACACTGGACGTGAAGCCGTAACACGACGCGATTTTTGTAATTTCTGAAGCGAATAAATTCGTCCCTCATGAGAAGCTTGATAAAATAAGACTGACAGGACAACTTGTTGATTCTAGTGCATACAAAACCTCCAGATGTTCCTTTCTAGGGTAATTTTATTCGCTTTTCAAAACTGTAAAGTCACGTCGCGTTAATCTGACAGCAAGGTAGAATAGACCAATTAAAACAAGAGTCAAGAAATAAGTAAAAGGAAAAAAAAGTTCGATTTTATTGTTCTTTATTACCTTAGCAACAAATCCGTCAACGGCTGGGTGAACCATCCTCATGGCTTTCTGAAAACTCTCTTCAAAAGTTCGACCGATGGCCATGACTTCACCAACACTTTTCATGGCGCTTCCGATTTCTTTTGGTGTCTGGTGGAATCGATCTAAATCCCAGCGCGGAATCTAGAAAAGAACAAATAAGATATATACTACACAATTTTGCATTAACACGTGAGGGTGGATTCGTTAATGCTAAAAGATGTGGTCTCACCAAACGAAATAAGCTTCTAGCAATGTACCGTCAATGTAGTAACCTTGAAATGTTTGCAATGACCACTGACCCTGCTTTAGACTTAGATTTCTGAAACATGGGCATGATCATTCACAGATCATTTCGGAGACTTAAATAAAAAAATAAGTGAAGCAGCATTCCTGAACTCTGATTTTACTAGTAACGATATCAAACACGAGATCTGAGCCAAAAGTTTAAATTAAACCGGGTTGGACCAGTCCAACCTGACGATGATCGCTTACATCGAAAACGTTTGGTTAACTTTCAATAAAAAAAAAATTAACTTTTTTTCTTATACCACGATATCAAATAGGATAAACCTTCTTAACTTCTTGGCACCCGTATCGTTCGTTTGTGAACGATCAGACTTTGGTATTTTACTTCGGCTCATACCAGACGAAGGGTGGACCCTCGACATGAACCGTCGTCAAAGGGTTAAACCATCAAGTAAGCATAGTAACGAGCAGGTTTTTAGTATAGACATGAAAATATTCGAGAAGGTTGTTCCCCACGCCAGAGATGATGGGAGGGCTATACTTCCCACCTACTCTACCGCCCTTGTTTCCAGGTCCGAAATTGCAAATCTGCCGATGAAACCAACGACTCGGGGCTTACCGCGGGATTCTAATCAACTACGACACAAAAAACGTTACTTTTTCTTGGATTGTTGGATTTTAAAAAACTAAAAAAAAAACCAAGAAAGATTACCTTCGTAACAATATAATCCAAGCTTGGCTCAAAGCAGGCACTGGTGAGTTCTGTTGTCGAGTTTTTGATTTCTGGCAAAGTTATACCAAGAGCAAGTTTAGCAGCTATGAATGCCAACGGATAGCTATAAAAAGGTAATAAAGCCAGGTACAAATGAATAAGTACACACGCAAGAGGACCTTTCGGTTTCATAATTGTGAATTTAAAGACCAATGCTTTGACATAGAATTTTGTGTTGGTAAAATTCAGTTAAAATTTAGTTTAATTTCAACTCTATTGTGACCATACTAACAGTCAATAATTTAAGAATTTAACCAATGTCTCATGTTTATCAGTACTTTCTCCACAGATAGATATTGTCCATATTGAATTCGGGGTTATTTAAAGGACAAAATCCAAATAAATAAAGACCGCACAATTGCAGCATAAAACCTTTAATGCTCAGTCTCCCGAAAACAGGACCCATGTACCTCATTTCAACTTTGACATTTTTAACCAACTTTCTGATTGCTTTTCGACTTGCAATAGCGATTTTCGGAATCTATACAAAATGTCGGACGAAAAAAGTGCATTTTTGCGCGCGTTGCTAGTGACGATTCGTGGTACACGACAAACCGTGACACACAGTTCACCCAAATAGTTTTTGTTCATCTTTTTTTTGACCGTTAAAGGGTTAAAATAAAAAACTACAGGGAGCCAGTTAAACTACTTTAGCTTACTCACTCACCCAGTCGCTTTAGAAGCTAGAGCAGAACTTCTTGACAGTCTTGCATTGACTTCGATGATGCAATAATCAAGTGAGCTCGGATGAAGAGCATATTGAATGTTACATTCGCCAACGATTCCCAAATGTCGAACAACCTGGCCACAATAAATCAACAAGGCTATTTAGTTTATTGATTCAAGATTATCCAACAATTTCTCGAAGGTATTCATGTACTTTTAGCATGCTTGTTTCAACAGATGGCAAGTTCCAAAAGTCATGGAAACAACAAGCAAATTTGCGGATTGTGAGTTCGTACAGTTCTTGTATAGTGATCACCAATTAGGTCATAGGCCACTAACAACGAGGAAAAGATTTTCAGATATAGAGTTTAAGTATTTGAGCAAAACGAAAATTTAGAACTCCCAGTGGCCAAGCTTTTTTAATTAGTAGCAGAAAAAAACAAACTTCTCATCAAAATAATAAAAGATTTCACAACGCAAAGCCAAATGACCGGCACTTTAGCTTCTTGGTTTAAATTCTTTTAAGCCTTTCACAAAAGCACAAAATTTTATGAAATTTTCAACTTGTGCTACAGCCACCACCGACATCCCTCAGATTGCATATTCAGAAGGAGATTTTTCCGGCTTGTTAAAGTTCAAAGATACACTCTCACCTTAATTGCTGTCTCCCGCAGCATGTGATATTCCTCGTTCGACAGAGTCTGACTTGGTGCAACAACAATCGAATCGCCTACAAAATTTCGATAAAAATTCAAAGTTTTTAAATGTTAAGATTTTTATCTTCAAAAATGTGTTTTTCTTTTTTCATTTAAAAGCAGAGTTGAACAAGTCGTTCGGAATTTATATATATATATATATATATATATATATATATTAATTCATATTACTATTAATTTTAAAGAGAGATAGATTTACATCTACATATATTAGATATATAAATGTATACATGTATATATGTAGCCTTACTGTATAAAATAACCGTTGACATTGCTCGCCAAGCTGAACTGGTTACAACCAGTGGGTGACAATAATATGTAAACATTACTGATGAGATAAGCAATATGGGGTAGAGAGATATCAAGACGATAAAATATGTTTACACCTGTCAACCTGTTGGGAAAAATAAAGAAATACCAAGTTCACCGCGCCAAAAAGTATGATTCACGCAGCTTCACGAGAAGTACATTGTTCAACAAACGTAACGAACTATCACCTGTGTGGACACCTAACGGATCAAAATTTTCCATATTGCACACGGTTACGCAATTGTCAGATGCGTCTCGTACGACTTCATATTCGACCTCCTTCCAGCCAAGTAAAGACTGTTCAATCAACGCTTGATTGGTTAAAGCAAACGCCTGGAAGAAGGTTTGATTAAATTAGTTATATATATGCAGCAAAGACGACAATACTTCCTAAGTACAGCACTGTGTAGTCCTACTCTTTTCCGCATTCACCGGATTTAAAAAAGAAAATGTAAATTTTTTCTATGAAAACGTTATACGAAACATTGTTTAGAACGTTTTTAGGCTGCCTCTAGCCAAAACTTAAGCAGACCTCTCGTACTCACGATAGCTTTCAATAAGAAGGACGCCATAACTTTTTTTCGGACAGATTCAGTCAAAAGTTGAGCAGACCCCAGCATTAACTCATCCTGGGGTCCAAACTATGGTTCCTAATTAGATATGAATAGTGTTAAATTTTCAGGCGGAATAAAACTGGGGGTTTTTTAACAATTTAAATATTTGGGGAACATCAGGCAAATCTCAGACTCAGGACTTCACGAAGCATGCTTGATGGTGCACCTTCAGGAAACTAGAAAAAACTGATGACCATCGCTCTTTCCTGATAAAATTTCTAGCAACACCAACTAATGAGATCGACAAACAGTTCATTCAATTGCCTACTCTCGAACAAAGTGAATATTTTACAAAAATACTTCGTCGCCATTCTTGACATCGCTTTCATTTAGCTTTCGCTCTTGCCTGAGAGTTTGGGCGGGCATTTCACTTAACATTGAGAAAAAGAGTTTCTGCATCAGCTTCGGCCTGTATACTTACTTACTTATCTTCTTTTGGCTGCTCCTATGGTATTTTTAATCTTCAAAATTTAAAAGATTTCCAGCCCTGAGCTGGTGAATGCGGAAAAAAATCCGCACACTCATTAAGCAACCACATTCCAAAGTCTCGGTGTTCGAACCACCCAGGGCCATGGCAAAATAACAAAAATATTTATCATTCACTGACTTTTCACGACTCCTACCATTGCTGTAGTCTCCCTCAGTTTTTGTTCGTTTTCGCACAGTCCAGATCCCAGTCCTCCGAGTGCATAAGCAGCACGGACCATGACCGGGTAACCAATTTTAGATGCTGCCGTCACTGCCTCTTCAACCTGACAAAGAATCGAAGGGAACTTGGAAAATATGACAATATGAATTTCAACAAAGCATTTACTTTTACGCGACAAAACTAGACTTGGGGTAAATTTTGCCAAACGATTACCCTCATGAACAGTCGGACGTTTATAATGTAGAAAATGGCTCAAGCGACTTCTGAATTTGAAGATTATCTCCGAGAACGTCACCTTTTGTGTTTTCAGAAACCGGAAATTAAAAAATCCTACTTTGGGGGAAGTTGGGAGCTGTTGGTGGCTGTGGGTCCAAGTTTTGGCACAGTGATTGTGCACGTGTTTCTCACCTCTGTGACTAGGGTTCGTTTTCCTTCCAGTTGTATCATTAAAGTTACTTTGGTCACACGTGCGAACGTTGATGTCCTGTTTGACTCTACCATGCAATGATGATCACACGTTTTCTCAGGTAACTGCGGTTTCCATCTGCAGTAACACTGGACCCATGGAGGATGGCCCTAAGTGGACCTCTAGGGACAGCAGTCTAGCCAGCAGATAAGGTTTTCCAGAACAAATAAAGTTACTTTACTTACAGAATGTACGGCACGACTAGGAGCAATCCGCTCTCCAATTTCCTTTAGCTGATCAGCAAACAACTGACGATCTTCCGTAGTTATGATTGACTCAACTGCAGTCCCAAGAACCTGATTAACAATTAAAGAACAAAACATCTACTCAATCATGCTAAATTTCTTTCGAAATATTGTTGAATAGGGAGGTTTTAATCAGTCGAATTGGAATTAACACGACTTTCAGCTTAGGATTGTAAATCCATGTCCAAACGTGGAGGTGACGGCTGGGGAGAAAATTGATAAGAATTTTTGACTTTACGGACAAGGGCCGCAGGTTGCTGTCTCTGTTGTCAAAACTGACTGTAAAGATTCTGCGGTACGGACCAACCATGTTTGGTAAACTATTTTGTTCAAACCTTAAGGTTTTAGACTTTTTGTAGGTGGGATTAGTCAGCGAGATCCGTCTTAAAAAAGCAGATCACTCGTTAGCCAATCAGAAAGCGTTGTGAGGGAGGACTCGGGACCGAAGAAACACAACTACTTGTATCCACGTACAAGTATTCAATTATGTCGTAAGCCGGAATAGCTCCCCACAAGTTTCGTCAGCAAACATCCCTAGACTTCCTTCACCATGGACCATAGTAGCTAGTCCAAGTGCGCGCTAATAGCCTACAAACTTCAAAACGGAAAGTCTCTTGAAATCGCGACTTTTGATTAAGAATACGTTCAAATGGATCTACCTGAACGTTGTATTTGTTGAACACTCCAGATTTCCACAGTTCCACACCTTGATGAATAAAATTAAGAGTCTTGATAATTGCTCCGATTAAGAAAAGACAGAGTGCACAACAATCTGATGTTGCAACAAGAAAGTAAGCATGTTTAGATTGAAGTTTCAGTTCATTACCGCAGTTGAGTGCTGTCTGTCCTCCCATTGACAGTAGAATGCCGTCGGGGTTTTCGCGCTTGATGACGTCTTCGACGTACTCTGGAGTGATGGGAACGAAGTATACAGTGTCTGCCTGCAAGAATAAACATAAAATAAGCCACTGAGACACCGACTTCTTTCGAAACTGAATACCACATCAACGACGACAGAGCTGATGCGATGGGGATGAGCGACTTCTCAGCATAACTGATCTTGAACAAAATAATCCAGCAGTAAATAAACTCTGAATGAACAACTTCACTCCGACGAAGGGCCTTCGCTCAAAACGTCAGTTTCTCGACACTTCCAAAGTTCCGGCAGTTCTCCATCCCTTTTGGTTATCTACAAATCGTTCAATAGTGCCGACACAGCACTCTACCTCTATATCCGAATGCACGAGCCTGAAATGAGTAACCGTTGGTGGATCTTGAAGAGTGACTTCGGAGGATGCCTCGGAGTGAGTGACCTTGAAACGAATGACTTCATGATGAGCAACTCCTAAAGTGAGTGATTCTAGGAATAGTAATCCACGGATGAGTGACCTCGGGATGAGTAATTCCTGAATGAATAACCCTAGACTGAATAAATCCTTTCATTCCTGGCCGACAAAGAACTGAGTTCATCACTGTACAACAGTTGTTCAATAAATGCTTGGAGTCATACGTGATGTCCCTTACGATAAGCGACCGGACAGCGATAAGGATAAATGACCAGATAGGAAAAGAAGAAAAGAAAAAGAAAACCAGTACTCCAAAAGCTCAAACACGAACGTTGAATGTTAACACTTGTCTCGACAGAAACGTACAAAAAGACAAAGCATACACGACTTAAGCGACTGCTTCGGCTTTCTAACGCAGATACCTGCTTTTCTCCTTCTGCATTGGTTTGAACAGAAGCAATGTTTGGGTTCATTAAGACAACTTGGACCCCTTCTTCCTGTCAATGAGAAAATACGATTATGGTAATAACAGTCAAGGTAACAATTCTGGTTGTAGTGAATATAGCGATTACGATAATCACACATATTGCTGTGACAATGCTAAGTTTGAATCCATAACTTATTGAATCCATACTTTTGTAACGTTAACTTCCTACCTTAAGAGCCTTAATGGCTTGTGATCCCGAGTAATCAAACTCCCCAGCCTGCCCAATCGAAAGACCACCAGAACCTAACACCAGTACTTTGGATACCTAACAGAAATACCAAAATGGCTTAATTTCCAGCCACTAGAAAATCTTTCACAAATCAAAAAAGGCAGTGGGACAGGATAGGGCTTACGTCGACTCTTTCCGCTTTCTTGGGAGCTGGCATCATGGCTGAGAGAACTGTAGCTTTTTTATCTCGGATAAGACTGATGAACCTGTCAAACAGAAACTGTAAAGGAAAGGAGAGATCAGCAAGTCGATTCACAGGAAAACTGCGATTCCGTCCTGTTATAAGGAGGTTATCCAATTTAGAGGCGAAGAATACTGTTCTTAACATACCTCAGTATCGGTTGGACCTCCGAAAGCTTCAGGATGAAATTGAGCAGTGAAAATCGGTTTGGAGCAGTGCATGATGCCCTACAACAACAAATTAACAACAAAATGGCGTTATTACAGGATGGGAAGAGAAGTAGATCTCATAGAACTCAAGCAAAAAAGCATAAAGTCCCCCGAGAATTTTATATCATAACTATTAGTAACAGAAATATAAAATTAATAACTTAGTACTACTTTAATAATTAACATCAAATATCAAGTATATAGAAACATCAAATTTTCCAGGTTCCCCAACAAGCAACCTTCACTCTTTTTCACTCTTCTGGAGCGTCTCGGACGTCGGACGCTCACTTATTAATTTCGAACGCTAATTACGATCTTACAACTTTCAGGATATGATTTCAGGTAAAAAAAGTCTCTACCAATTTTTGGGTCATCGCTCTTACCTCGTTTGTCAAATCGTTTGCATTTCTAAAGAGTGGCTGCCAACCATTGGGTATCGTAGTTTCATCGACGGCAAAACCATGGTTCTGAGACGTAATGAAAGCTTGTCCGTTGAGCAAATTCACAACAGGCTGATTGTGTCCTCTAGAGCAGGGAAATAACTGAATCATAACTGTAGTAATCAACTTGGAAAAAACAGTTTTAGCACAACCAGTCAATAGGGGCAAGCTAAACAAACCACCCAATGGAAACTTGGTACAAAAGCACCCCCTGCAAAACACCAGTCCTTCACAAAGACTCAACTGGTTCTTATACACGAGGATAACTTTTAAAGATCTGAACCAATGAATAGGAATTGGCGCGGTATATGGGTCGGAATGGCATACACAGGAACATCTGGGCTGAATCAGAAGGTGAAGATTAAACAACCCATTTTCAATTTTTTCATTTTAACTTTGAACTAAGTTCAACCCATCTACAATCATCTTATTTTAACTCAAAGCTAACCGGTTACCCAAGGTTAACATCCATTGACAACGGCCAACCGAACACAGTCTACCTGTTTCCCAGCGGAAGTTTGTAAGTTTTGGCTCCAGCGGCATGTGCGACAAGTTGGTTCCCCATGCAAATGCCAAACACTGGTTTATCAGTGCCCTCCATAACCTGAAATAAGAGATAACACTGATTAATAAGAGATATGGCTGTCACAGTAGAGCGGTCCGAATACTGAAATCCCGTAATTTGATCGGTTCATAAGTGGTCGGATATTTCCCGTATTGCCCGCTCAGGGGACAATTTAACAACCTGAGCTCGGGTAAAAAGTAAAGTTTTTAGTAATATGTCAAGTAAAACTGGAGAAATGAATGATGAGCAGCCAGGAGAATAAAATTGTCAAGTATACTTAATTTTCTTGATTGTTCAGAGTAAAAGTAAGACACACACATGTAACAAAACGTCACGATTCTCCCGTATCTGCGTAGTTTTAGACGGGGGGAGGGATAGGGGTAGGAAAATCCACCGATCCGCCAGAACTTTTTGTCCAATCTGCCAATCCGTGTTTAGTCCAGTTCCCAATCCGATTCCGCAGTGATTGTTACTTTGAAACCTCAGATTCCTTAAACGTCGCTAATTTCGTTCCGACACATTGGCAATTCTGACTCGCATTTGTTCGTCATATCTATCGGCCTTGTTCTCTCTGGCCATTGAAAAGTCATGAAATTACTGCATTTATCAAACACAGGCTAAATCCACAATCCGAGGGAGCAATAAGATCCAGAATTCGAAACAACTTTCAAACAAAACCCGCAATCCCAGACAAATTATTGAGAAAAACCGCAATCCGCCGTTCCTGTAGGACCCACGACAGAAATTTCGACAGAAATCTGCTCTGGTTTTTGGGGCCAAATCCGTCAGTCCGTAATTCTATTTCCACCCCATTTTACATTCTATTTCACTAAAGCCATATAATAAACTACTTTTTGGCTACGACCTCTATTTTTGCACGGAGATCGACTCGCTGTGCCCGTCTCGATTCATTACGTAAAAATGTTTCATTAGTACAGTCTCATGCTCGGTCAATAAGCAGTAACTCCTTACCTGGGACAAATGCTTAATGGTTGTACTAACAAGTGCAGGATCACCAGGGCCATTCGATATAAACAGACCATCAAAATCATCCTTTGTGAAATCATAATCCCAAGGGACAAGGTGAACTTCAGCTCCTCGCTAAAGGAATAGAAAAACAAGTAAAAACATGTAATAATGTCAAAGACCAGAGGCAGAAGAAGATTAAAACAACATGTGAACGTTCGTGAAGCTCGTTTCCTCTGAAAAAAATTTCTGAGCCTCAGATGGGAATCAAACCTGCAACCTTTTGGGAACCAGTCTAACCATTGAGCTAACGAAAAGATTGCGGGTTCAATTACCGTTTCGAACTCTGGGATCTTTTCTCATTGGAAACGAGCTTAACAAAAGTTTGTATGTTGTGGGAAAAGTAATTTCGTGTGCAATGTTTCCGCTGCAACTTATGACGAAGAAAGACAACTGAAGACAGAGCATAGTCAGTGTGTGCAAGAGATACGTGGGGTACATGGGATTCGTGTGCTTGTGGGGTACATGTGAAATGGGAAGGATGGATGTGGCAGGTAAGTTAGATATAGGAAATAAGGTTTAATGGTAGGTTTAGTAAGTTGGTTAGAAAAAAAGAGAAGGATGCATAAACAGAGAAAAGAAAAGAGAGGATGGGTGCGAAAGTGCAGAGAGTGCTGAAAGGGAAGAGGAGGGAAGGGTAGGAAAAAATGAGATAAAAAGAGTTGAAGGAAAGTAAGTGAACGGGAAGGAAAGTAAGTAAAAGGGAAGGAAAGGGAAGGGAAAGGGAAAGAAAGAAAGAGAAGTGAAGGGAAGGGAAGAAAGGGATGGGAATAGAAGGGAAGAGAAGGAGAGGGAAGGGATGGGAACAGAAGGAAAGGGAATAGAAGGGAAGGGAATAGAAGGAAAGAAAAAGGAAAGGAAAAGGAAAGGGAAGGGAAGGGAAAGACAAAGGAAAGCGAAGTGAAGGGAAGGGAAGGAAAGGGAAGGGAAGGAGAGGGAAGGGAAGGGAAGTGAAGAGAAGGAAAGGAATGAGAAGGAAAGGAGAGGGAAGGAGAGGGAAGGGAAGTGAGGTGAAGGGAAGGGAAGGAAAGGGATGGGATGGGAAGGGATAGGAATAGAAGGAAAAGGAAAGGGAAGAAAAGGGCATGTGGAGAGGACCAAGTAATAAAGGGTGAAGTAGAGAGATAGATGGAGACAAGGAGAAGAGGAGGAAAAGAAAGGCAGGGACATAAAGGGCATGGAAGGTAGAGAGAGTGATGGAGAGGGGGAGGAAGGAAATTCAAGTGGAGAGATAGAGGCAGGCTGGGTTGGAAGGTAAAGAACAAAGGACGAAAATGTGAGCACTGGGAGGCAGATGAGGCAGAAGAAATAGCAAGTGTGAGGGGAGGGAGAGAGAGTGAGAGTAAAAGGAAAAAGGATCGATAGTGGGATTGTGAGAGACAAAGGAGATAGTCTATGAGGGAAGGAGATACTATGAGGGAATGAGCAAAGAAGAAGCAGGGAGGTAGAAAAGGAGAAAGAGAGAGTGGAAGTGTGGGAGTGAGGGGACTGAGGGACAAGAAGACAAAAAAATTCACAGCTACTAAAAAAGAAAGAGAGGTATAAAAAGAATAGGTGCAAACATATGAAAAGAAATGACTTAAAAAAGAAAAGTGAGTTGGTGATTAAGGAGGGGGTAGATCTGGTTAGTGGATTGTAGAATTTGACAACTGGTGAAGAATGTCATGGGGCTAAATAAGATACCTGAGGAAAAACATATAAAACACACAAAACAAGAATAGTGCAAGACAACAAAGAAAAAGAAGTAAAGGAAAGAAGGTACAGCATACTACATGTAACAAATTTTCTTAAATATAAACATTTATTCAAATGAACATGGCATAAGAATACTGAATCCACACAAACCTTAACCAGGTTTCTGATAATGTTTTGTTTTACTCCACAATCAATGGCAATTACTTTGTATGGATTACCTTCACCAAATACTTTGACAGTCTAGTCAAACAAAAATGGCTAACATCAAATGTACAATCATATAGTACCAATTTACAAATAGGAGTCATAAGTTATGCCTACTCAAAGCCTGTCATTTGATTAATGACTGCATGAAAAGCATTTAACAAACAGACTGAATTTTATCTTGCTTTACTGTATTGAGTTACTGTACCGTGGTAGAAACTTCTCCCATTAAGTTACGTTTATTTGGATCATCAAATTCAATGGGATCACCTTCAAATTCAATTTTGCCAAGAATTGTGCTCTACAATTATGTGAAATGAGATATGAAAATCTTTAATCTTGATTATATTGTTTACTTCACATGAAAATAAAGTTACAAAATGGATGTGATAAATTAGGCCTGAATGAATTGGTGTGCAGGTGAATAGAACGGAGTATATGGTAGGTAATAAAATGAAATAGAACAGGATCAAACATAAATCTTCTCACTATAATGAAGTAAAAAAAAACTATTTTGGTAAATAAAACATGCTAGATTGGTCAGTAGAACACACTAGGTTGGTTGGTAAATGAGGCAACAACCAGTGATGCTTGCCTTCACTTAAACTGGTCATGCTATACTATTGAATAAACTAGAATGGGATTGAAGATAACACAAAACAGTGGGCAAGGATTACAAAGAATAAAGTGAAATGGAAGGGGATAAAAAGAAATGAGATGAAATAGAATGGGCATGACATGTTGGGAAGTAAAGGCAATTGAAGGGAAGCAGAGAACAGTGCAGACTTGAATGAAATGGACTGGTGTGCACTGGAATCGAATAACATAGAAGTTGAGAGGGAAAAGGGTGGAATTAAATATATTTAGGAGAATACAAGATATAATATTAGGTCTGAAAAAATCTTCAAAATATGAAGAAATATAGAATTTACATAAAGTTTCAAAATAAACTAAAATGAAAATTCCACAGCAAATAATCATACTTACAAACAGCTGTTCTTATTCTGCTGCTTTTTGTTTATATTTTATAAAAATTAAACATATAATTAGGACTCACACTGTCACGAACAATCTTGGTCAACATTCTTGTATCTATACCAAATAAAGCTGGAACCTGAAAATCAATTTAACATAATATCATTGGCTGCACTACTAGAAAATTAACTTACTTAGGTCAACCCTGTAAGGTGTATTTTTTGACTTCCATTTATTAAACATGTTTGAAGTGCTGACATTACTGCATGTGCATATAGTACAAAAAGAAATGTTCATCCTGATGTCTTGTGTAGAGCCACTGGATGGCAAGAAGAGTACTCCTGCAGGGATTGTGGAAGTGAAATTTTATTGTCTGCCATGTCTTCTTTCATGATTTTTGTGAGCTTTGCTGATGACTTACCATTAGACTCCCCATTTGCCATTTGAGATCAGAAAGTTTACTGGTTAGAGCATCATACCAGTAAGTTAGCAACCCTGACATACTGTAACTATTTCTCGATGGCAAAGGAGTGTGTCTAAAATCTTTTTAAAACTAAACATGTTAACCTTTTTCAGTATTATATTTAGCCAGCTGTCAGCTAAATTAGACCTATGGTAACTTAATACAATCAAGATAGGACAAATACAATACCAAACCAGTAAGCACAAGGAAAACCCTGATTTTCCAGTTGCTGTAGTGGTCATGTTGTTAGTGTAGCACTCTACACTGTGCTATTAATAACATCATTAAAAATTTAAAATTTGTGTCTTGTGTGATTAACTGACTTCTGCCACCTTAGTTCTCAAAGTTATTGAGGGGAATAAGCCCCCCCTGTAACACCTCCTTTAGTAAAGCAAATAATGGTAATTGCCTAAAATTTCACAAAATCTTTCTTACTTTTTCTTCTTTCAGCCATTCTGATAAAGACTTTACAGCATTCCAGTGGCTATACCCATCAGTGTAATCTTGAACTAACAGGGCAGATACCTATGAATAGTTGTGTGAAAACAGTAATAATTATATAAAAATTGATGCCACCCATCGCAGCCCTAGTTATTGATTATTAGTAATTCAATAGAAACAATTTCAGAGAAGCTGTGTTCTAACCAAAATTTTGTAACATCTAGTTGATTTTCGCCATCCCAAATGTTTTAATTTTTCTTTCAATTTCTATTTTGAACTTCCTGAGACTGTTCCTCAGGCTTATGGTTCCATAAAGTTAAAAGCTACTGGGACTTTGTTCTTTAATATTGAATGATCTATCAGATCTCCATTATGTGTTGATTTTGCTATATTTTTCAGCATACCTAAAGGAAAACCATGTAAAAGTTTATGAAGAGGTGATATAAATGACCAAGCATCAGTCATTAACCACATCAGCCACCAGGTGAGAATGTTGAATTGGTTAAAAACAGAAACCTGATATTTGTATGGCTATCTATGTAGGACATCAACTCACATGAAGAAGAAGAATAAGAAGAAGAAAAAGAAATAATAATAAGATAATAAAGAGCAAAAGGGAAATGAGAATGAATGGGAAAAGGAAAATCAATAAGGGGATAAATATAAAAAGGAAAAGGAGAAAGAGACGAAAACAGCAGAAAAAAAGAAGAAATTCCAGAAAATAATTATTGTTTTTTCTCTCAAATTGGTGATATGCGCATAAAAGTCTGGCACAGATCGTCAGCCTCCTTGAAAAAATTCACCATAAAAATAAAAGGGCACATGTGAAGGCAGGGTGGAATGTTTTACTGACATATACCATTAAAAACATTACTAAAATATTTTGCTGAACACAAAGTTGGTTCATGTGGGAGCTTGGTATAATATATCAGATGACCAACAGATATTTGTCAAGCTCATTTACTAAGGAAAATGATTTCTGAGCCCTAGACAGGAACTGATCCTGCAACCTCCTGATGACCGGTGTGGCACTCTAACCATTGAGCTACTAAGACTCATGGTGAGCTAAGGGGCAGGTCATATATACTGCCTAAACAGAAGTCACTATATATGACTTCAGCTTAGGCAGTATTATGATGAATCTGCACCTTAGCTCACCATCTGAGTCTTGGTAGCTTAATATGCTAGGAAAGCACAATCACACATAACATGTCGTCACCTGGTAACTAAGTGTAGGTTGGATTATCCACACAACAACGAGTGTACTTTTCTCTTGTATATTATTGCTTTCCCATTGAGAGAAGTACACCCTTTGCTGTTTGGCTAATCTAAACTACCCTTAGATACCAGGTCACAACAGGTCGTTATGCATGATTGTGTTTTCCTAATGTACAGTTAGTGCACCTGAGGTTTGATTCCCACGTAGGGCTCAGTTATAGTTTTTCTGAGTAAACGAGCTTGACGAATGTCCATTGGTCATCTAAGAACAATTACTCTGCTTAGAAGAGAAACATTGTTGCAAGTAAGCTGGAGTGATTTTGGGATGATGTACCTGTATTTTATCAGACTCCACATGCTTCAGTAATCCATACTCATCAAGTGCCTTAGTGTCAGGTACACCATAATTGCCAATGATTGGATATGTCAAGGCTAAAATCTGACCATGATAGCTTGGATCTGTCAAAGCTTCAGGATAACTGCAGGCAAAGATTAATTAGTAACATCTTTACAGAAAATCATGGTTAATAGATTGCAAGCAAACTACTGGTAATTTTGGTTGTTGATTTTCTCACCCAACAAGTCCAGTATTGAAAACCACTTCACCAGCAACAGACTTTGGTTCACCAAAGGAATAACCTTTCAATGTCTTTCCATTATTCAATATCAGTTTGGCAGTTCGAGCCTAATATTAAGAGTAAAATTTTGAGCTAATGTAATATTGCTAACAAAATATTGTTAGAAATAATGCCTCTATAACCCTATATAACTTCACAAATTAATCTTACCGGATATAAGGTAATATGGGCACTTATAGTGTAGCCTTGATGAAATTTAGTTAACCCATAAACGGACAAGGGTGCACTTTGGCATTTTACTTTGGTTAACTTCTGTTGATTTTACTTGTCAAAGGGAGGTTCAGCCGTCACTATTTTCAATTCTAAGAATTTGGGCAGTTCTAAAGTAAACCTTTTTGACTTTTTACTAAATTGTTTTTGTTGTCTGTACCTAGATGGTTGATATAAATTATTAAACATAATTTCATCGAAAAATAACTGTTGCTCATAAAAATCATTCAAGGATTTCTATGGGCTCAGGATACCATAATAACCGGTTCCTCTTCTCAATCATTCTAAATAGAATTTGAAAAATTAGTCGTTCTATGGAGAAAAATGAAATTAATTTTTATATAAAAAATGTGCATTAAGCCCTTAGACTATTACGACGACAGCAGATATTGTACTATATTTGTACACGTGGTCAACGAATGCAAATGAACTGTCAGCATCAACAACCGAATTCCATGAGGTTGAAACAGTATGAACTAAAAATCAGTGAATGTCTAAGGGTGCCTAGATGAAATACAGGCTTTTATGAAATACTAAATAAATGTCTCGCTTTCAAATTTTATGGATTTGAAAAACAGCCATACAGAACTGAGGCGGCATTATTAAAAACGACATGTTTGTGATTTCCTAGACAGATCGGTTACTTACCTTCGTTGAGTATTTGGCTGAGGACAGAACGGTTTCTCCGGAGCAAGACTTCCACCAAAAGTTGTGGTGTAATGTCTTTTTCCATGCCGGGGCAGCCTTTAGAATTCTGATCGTCATGTCTTGGAGAATGAGGGTAAATTGTACCTGTCCCGAATTACAGGGTGTTCACATCAACACATGTTGTGGTGCTTCAGTGCCTCCCGGAATTGTTATTTACATATGATCCCCTGTGATGATGCAAGACATGCAACGTGGACCAATGTTTTTTGGAACTACCTTGCGTATATTGGAAGTCACACCCCCGTATCGTGAAGAGCGAAAGAGTTCTTATTCATAGAATTTCTGGTTAGATTTGTAGCTCGATTTCTGCTTCATATTTCGTTCGCTCTCGCTTTCAGGGGGGATGCTACTACAAACGAAGCTAACAAAGAGAAACTCAGCATGGATGACAGAACATCTATAACATTCAGTTAACGACCGAGGGAAACAAGATGGAAACGATGTTATGTGTCCAAAATGGAGCATTTGATGGGTTCATTACATCCTAAGCTTTCTTTTCCACTTATGACCTCCTTTTATGAGCTTTGTTCCCTATCTTGTTGAGAGCACGTACAGTTAATTTTTATTTGGATATCGCATACAGCTATATGGCTTCAGCATCGGGCTGCTTCCTTGCTCGTGCCCGAGGAAGACTGTTCCAAGCCAAAGATGCCATTCAAAGACCAATTTCTTTGCACCACCATATATTTGGACCTGTTTCGTCTGCTTTATACTCATCTTGGCAATCTGGACATCGTAATTTACTTTCCACAGACCTGAAACGGTTTTTAGAAGAGGTAGGTTTTACTATATTTCTAGGTTAGAGGGTAAACCCCACATGCTGATGGGTATCCAATATTGTTTTTCTAAGTGATTTTCACGAAGTCACCGACGATTTCAATGACAAACACTTTGTTTTATGAAATTACGCCACGCAGTTATTCAAAGTTTATTTAGAAGCACGATTAAGAATATACGAACCCTTGAATGATGCAATAATCGCATCTCTGTTTCACGTTGTGGGCGCCAAGAGCTGGGTAACCGTATTACATCATCCTCATGTGAGCTCCTATGAGTCTGAGGCTACGAAAGGTTGTGGTTGATCATAGTTGCTCTGAACTACACACCCCTATATCAAATTGCACAAGTAGTTCACCACTACAAGCAAGATCTTACACTCCACTACCCTTCACTACATTCCAATAAACTATACTATGTTACTAGAATATACCACATTATACTATGCTGCACAACTTGGGACAACCCTACCCTATGATACATAACACTAAACTATAACCTTAGTATATTACACTACACTTCACTATCCTTAGTGTATTTCCCTACTCCAAACTTCATTTTACTGCATTATACTGAGCCAAATCATCACATGACACCACACCAAATCACATCCACTCCACTCTATTTCACTACCCTACACCCAACTACATCACACCACACTACACTCCACACCACTTTATCATACCACTAGATTACATTACACTACACCATATCACCACACCCACTATACCCCACCCCATTACAGTACAGTCCACTTCACTTTACTATACTACACCATTACATACTATACTACACCACAAGACACCTTAATTTTTACACTACTCCACTTCATCAGACCACACTAAAGGCATAACATCAAACAACACCACACCACACAACACCACATTACATTACAGTACACTAAATCACCAGAAAGTACACAATGCTAAACTAAACCACATCACTGTATAATACATTACAGTATACACTACACAGCACAATACTACACTAAACTACCCCAAACTATATAATACAACACTAGATGTTACTAAACTCAACCTCATTGACCATATTACAGTATAACAATCCACTTTTGACAACCATACCACACCTACACAAACTACACTGGCCATGCCATAATAATACCTACTACATACCACTACATCTATATCATACCATACTACACTGTTACACTACACTGCAGTAAACCTCACAACACCAAGCCATACCTTACTACACTACAACAGGATGGGTTTTAAGTGAAACTGAGCTCTATATTTCAAAAACCTTTAAACAGTCTGTGGCTATTTTGCATATATACAGTGAAATCTGTTAATTCAGTCCTTTCTTTGTGTTCAGGTGGGAACTGATCCAAAGGAAGCAAGGTTTTGGTTACGACAATTCCAGCATCGAGGTAGTGACCCAGAACACCCTTTTGCTATAATGCAAATTGAATCATCTATTTTGCGAGATGAAAGTATGGTAAGAGTTTTATCTATACCAACGGCGGCAGAGCAAAATAAAAAGTGGGGGGACTGAAAATAAAATTGGACATTTGATTTTTATTTGCCCCTCCCCCTGCTGTCCGTAAAATGAAACATGAGTCAGATTCCTGTTTTTTGAATTGAAGCCGGTTGCAACAAAATTGGTCATGCATACAGCAAAGTTAAATGCTGGAAACCCTACTGCTTCGTTGGAAACCCAATCAATTAAAGTTTTGTACAAAAATAGTATTTTTAAATCCTAATGAGTTGACTGTGGTAAAGTTATTTATTATTCTACAAAAGTGGGGAGGGGGCTGAAGCCCCCAGCCCCTCCCGCTTCTGACGCCTATGATCTATACTGAGACAGGCTTTATTGATGTATATATCATATATAACACATGAAACATAACCATTGGTCTCTACTAATCAAAGCCCTGCTTTTCTGTTTTCCTTCTGAAAAGTTGGTGTTTTATTTAATGTGCAGCATGAAGATGGAAAGAATTAAAATGATCAGAATGGACATGTGGTCATTGGTCATTATTTTGACTGTACTAGATTAGAAATTGTCCTCAAAAAATATACTGCTTCACATGGCATATTTACTGCCCTTGGGGCAAATGTGTTGATGTTTATTGATGGAAGTGGCTCTTCCACTTATAAAATGCATTTGTCGGCACAAAAAAAGAGATAGACATACCTGCCTTAATAGAGAAACCACAGAAACTATACAGTTATGAAAGGCACTATCTGTACACTATAAGGAGTTGACCATTACTTTGTTCTGCATGAGAAAAGTATCCTTTGTTATGGTTTAATGGTAGAAGAGTTTATAGGTGAAAGGATGACCGATCACAATGATCATCTTGTGGTTTTACAAAATTTAGAGTCTTTTTTGTTGACTCTTAATTTGTGTATAATAGATGGAAAGTCTTTGTTCGTCACTCTCCTTTCTTCATCGCAATGGTATGCCAACCATGTTAGTTCATGGGCCAGATCCAAACTCATATTACACTGGCAGTGTTACTCTGAAGAGGACAGAGCTTTTACAGGAAACAATGCATCTAGTAGACTCCCTTGAAAAGTTTTATGGTACCACACGAGCATTTTGTGGAAGTGGTGGGATAATTTACAGCAATGGGAATGATGCTTCAAGGTACAGTTTTGTAGCAGATAGCAAAGCAAATGCACTAGCAGAGTTTAATGAATATCAACTCTCATCCTCACAAACAAAAGTCTCTGTAAGTTCTAGTTTACTAAGTACCCAATTTTACATCATAAGAAGACAATAATTACAACTATAGAGGAACTTGAATGTACTTATTTGTATTCACAAACTTTTCACTGATCAGCAACTGAGAAGGAAGAACATATTTTATTGTCTACATACATACATCAAGCCAGGAGTACAAAATTAACCTTAAGGAGACAACACTGTACACAATTATTTGTAAAACTATGCTGTAATTCATCAGCAGGAGCTGCATATGTTTGTACATTAATCTACAGTACCCATGCATTGTCTAAACTCCAAAGGTCAGATTAAAACTGCTACAATATGCATACTGGTATAACAAAGGTTGGGCAAGTTATTTGTTTCTATAATTGATCTTAAAAATTAATATTTTTCAGAAATCAAGCAGTATTTGATCACATCAATGTTGATCCAATTAAGTGGACTTTCAGGTAAACTTCAAATTTGAAATGCTAACATATGAGCTATAATTGTAAATAATAATCTTCAAACTTAAAATGCTAACAATGCTATAATTAAAGAAATTAAAGATTCTATTTGTAATGTTGTGTTTGGATCATAAATTTTGAGGTTAGTCTTGATAATGTAATTTAATTATATTTATAGTTTTATTTTTGGGTAAAAAACACGATAGAAAGAATATTGCAACAAGCTTAACTTAAGCACTGAAACACAGGCATTGGCAATTTGGGCATTCTAACCAGCTAAATTCTTGCCAAGTTTTACCCTAACCAATACTGTTACCTATTCTGATTTTCGTATAATTATAATAAGGTCCCCAATTTTTGTGTATGCATGATTCAGTTATGTACCTTGAAGGATTCTGCCACAATTGTGCTGTAATCCTTGAAATGATATTGCATGCAGTTATGAATTTGGATCATTTTGTCTATTTCTACAGATCAGGGCACATTCCTTTATTGACATCACTATCCATTGATCATAAAACTGGGACAATAACTCCCTTATGTTCTCGACTTGTCACCATTAAACTTTCTGAAGTTTTGAAGCCATTGAAAGTGATGTTCCTAGATAATTCTGGAGGGCTAATTGATAATAATGGGAAGGTATGAATTAAACCATATATTAGTAAATGAGAACCTGACCTTTATAACAGTATTTTTCCTTCCTACCAGTACCTGCATGGATCAATCCTTCACTCAATGATCACACAATCATTCACACCAGTCCACTTTTATTAGGGTACTCAACATTTCTATTCCACTTTCCTTTCCTAAATCAAGACCGACCAATCCATATCCATTCATTTTAACTCCCTAGCTTTGTATTTTTCACTATAAACATATTCTGGGTTTCAGGTTGTTTTGACTGAATCACTCTGACATTCCATTTACAGTACAAAATGCAACTTGAAATCGCACCATACACAATGTGTGACATCTTTTCCCTTCGTTTTTAAACTACCAGTAACTCCTCTTTATTGCCAGACATAATGATGGTTTCTCAGCATTGTATTGCAAGGTAGATTTAAGTTAAAGAAAAAGAATCTACCATCACTAGTATCAGATTATGTGCATGGTGCTATCACTCTTTATATCATGCAATGATGCATGCAGCCTTACTGAACATTTAACCAATTTATAATAGGTACTAGACCTAAATAAATAAAGGAAGGATTACACCTGACTGAGACTTGAGGGAACTGTTATCAAATATGCCTACCAGAAAGACTGAAAGAGGGTTGTACCCCTAGTACCCTCCTTCTCTTGTTTAGTAAGCTCTTGACCATGCTGTGGTGTTTCTCAACTGATGTCCTCCCATTACAATGACTGTAGTGGAATTCCTTATCCCTTTTATCTACCCTATATCCCAGCTGTTCATTATTCTTGCCCCATCCATGCCTTTATGTTTTAGTTTACTAATTTATTTTACCTCTTAATTCCGTATTTAATGCATGGCCATTTTCTTTGATCATTCATCCTGCACACTGGTCTGCATGTTGGAGGCAACCAGTCCTTATCCATTCCCAATACTATTTTGAACCATGATGCTACTGTATAATCAGCCTATCAGTAATCCACACTTATTGCCAATCATAATTTAGGAAATAGTAAGTCTGGAGAGGTCTGGGCAATACTCTCCAGGAAATATATATTGATAATTGATATGATGTGATCTACAATGTTTGAAATAAACTGTTGTATATGAAATCAATTATGCTCAGTCTGATAATTTATAATAGTAATGCAAGTAAATATTAAGTTCCTTTTTCATGATGGTTTAAGGGCAAGAGCTGTTCCTCTGATAGTTTGGTCCCTAACTAATATATCCTGATGAAACATAAATCCACTGTGAATACTATGTTTAGATTAAACTAGGTATTTTAGTATTATGTGACATTTAGTAACCAATAGCGAGTCAAGGTACACACAGTGGGAAACTACGAACAGTGTTAGATGTATGGAGGATAGGCCAATTTGGATGAAGCATAATAAAGAACTGGATTAACTAACACTAATGGATTATCTCTGGTTGATAATGAAACATCCACAATTAAATTAGGTATATAATATTACCTCATACAGTCTACTTTCTATCATAGTCTTTATCCTCCTGCACCCTGTATTCTTAAATATAAGATAATTTGTTTTTAAGGTGATTTCTCATTTAAAAGTTCCAGTGGATGTCCCCTCTGTTTCTCGTGAGCCTTGGTTTGTGGCTGATGTTAAACATCAGGTATAACATGAAAAGAACTATTTTACTCTTGCTCAGTGAAGTTGTAGAAAGTGGCATACAAATGTATATTGTGTTTTGACCATGAAATTGTCTGAGTTGCAGGTCAATGGAATTGCTGATCTTCTCAGCAAACTTCCTAGTGTCTCCTCAGCTGTGATAACAAGTCCAGATAAAATAATTAAAGAACTCTTTACTCATCAAGGTCAGTGTGAAAATTTATTGTTGAAGACTGTATATGGAATAGAGTAAAGCTAATGGAACCCTGGTCATGGTGTCATGCTTGTCTGGACATATAATGTACAATAACACTTAAGTTTAAACTTTTAATTCAAACTAACAGTATTTTTCTGTAAAGGTTCTGGGACAATATTTCAGAAGACAGAGGCCATTAATTGTTATAAATCTCTAAGTGATGTTGATGTTGTTCAACTCACAGCATTACTCACACAGTAAGTAGTTACCAAACTCAGCTGAGTTTATTTATGAAGAAACTAGTTTAGGTTAGCAATTGAGGTTTAGTGCATGAGTTTGACCGGCACAAATGACTTTAAATTTAATGTTTTCAGTGGTCCAGAAAAGCAGTCCCAACTGTCATCATGGATATAGTGATGTTGCACTACATTCCAATACCCATAGAATTAAGTACTGTTCTATTAATCTTGTTGCTTTCAAAAAGTTGAATATATGGATCAATGACTTCTGTATCAAAAAAAAAAGTCCATGAAAATGCCTATCAATGCCTAGCTGCAACATACATGCATATTCTCTTTGACTGATTTTTTAAGATCATTCAAGAAACCCTTGAAACCAGATTACATGGAAATTGTGGAAAAACATTTATGCAGTATCTATGTATCAGAAAGGTATTGTTTGTGGTATTTATTTTAATCATTATGGTCATCTAATATCACTTATCATTATTAAATGGCTATAAGCACATTATGGTATCTGGTCTGTACAGTGGTACACAAAATGTCACATGCTGATTAGCTGCCTCTCACCATTCAATAAGTTTTTGGTAGACTCACACATTTTGGTGGGAAAATTTTAGAGTTGAATTCAAACAAACCAGATTTAGGTACTTTTTACAAAAGCTTAACAAGAACAAAGTGCTGAAGACATGATTAAATCTTTTCCTTGTTGATATAAGCAGAAAACCAGACAAACAGATAATAAAAGTAAAGGGGACAACACACAAAAAATTAATTAATTGGTAAGAGCAAGCAATTTAACATTAACTACACTTGAAAAAATTTTAAATTTTAAAAAATGAGAAAGGAAGGAACCAAAATTATATAATAAGTTCCTCCTTAACCTCACCTATACAGTCTGTATTTGCCATCTGGTATTTTCACACTAGACCTGGTTCCTTCATCCCTTAGTGCATTTATTATGAAAACCTTAGGCAAATACTTTTCTGTCAGCATCCATACTTACTAAATTAGTGGCCAGTACTGATTATGTTGATGACTAGTGTCTTGGCATTATTGTACTAGTTCACAAACATTCTGGGTGGATTTGGGGTTGCTTGGATCTGATCTGCCAATTGTAAGTCCTGCATTGTACTAAATTATTCCTTCAGTTACAGTGCTGCTGCAGTTGTCATTCAAGACAAAGAAAATTGTGAGATTCCATACCTTGATAAGTTTGTTATATCATCCCGAAGTCAAGTAAGAAACCATACTGGTAATTCCATGAAATCTCTTTGATCCTAATATTCTTGTTACCTACAGTACCTTACCACAATACAGTATTGTGATGACAAGTTAAAAGTTAATTTTTATATATAATATTAATCCATTCAATGGCACCTGCAGGGCATCTCTCACATGTCTAAATTTGTTTTGAAGGGACAAGGAACTAGTGACACCTTATGGGACCTTCTCACCCATGACTTTCCAAGTCTGTTCTGGAGGTCCCGTGTAACCAATAGAATTAATCCTTGGTAGGTACATGAGGATTTATATGTATAGTACCAGTAATACCTGTTATCCCTGTGTATAATTTTGTGACAAGTAATCTTCTGCACTAACACATTTACTAGGCCCAAAAAGACATCAGTTCTGTACAATTCCAAACTATAATGTAACAAGTCTGCTGTTCATAATAAGATAACCACTGGTCTAATGTTATTTTACTAAGTATCTGCTAGTGAGTACTTAAAATATTACTCTCAGCATTTTTATAAGAGTTCTTTTGTTGTTGCTCTTTTTGATGACCACTTTGTTCATTGAAAACCTAAAATAAAATTACAGCATCATGCCAGACACATTTCATCACGCAATTAGTTACATGTATAGTGTGTCTCAAAAAAAATTCTACCCTATTAAAACTTGATCAGTATTCTTTACAAATCCCCTATTATATTTATTTGTAAGGCATTAAATCCCAAAGCAGTGGAAACCTGAAAGAGTCAAACTTTTACAGACAACAGTAAATTAAGGTAATTCCCAAGTGTATATGTATTGTTGTTATAATTAACAATACAAAAAGTGTGGGCCATGGCAAAGTTTATTCATATCATAATCCAAACCAACAAGCATGCCTTAACTAACCACAAAAAAGAATGTTTGTTGTTATAAGGTACATCCAAACACAATGTGTCAGGTATTCTGCAGATTTTTTTGCTTTCTGCAAAAATGTGGATGCTTTGTTGCAAGATACTTAACCAATAATGCTTGACTATGTGAATTTGGAATTTATCCTTCTGCATAAACATTTGTTTTATTGATGTTTCCACGAATCTTGGGTTTTAATGGCTGTCAAATTACCATAATAGGTGATTTCTAAAGAATAATCATAATTTTTAATGGGGTAACATATTTTGATACACACTGTATAATATACTCACACACATATCCAAGGCTTGTTACATTTTTTATTAAAACGCTCATTAGAGCCAAGAAAGTCAAAGAAAAATGTTTATTTAAATTAAAACAATCCTTCATTGAATTTGCAAGTGTTGATTAAACATCATTCTTTTGTTTTTCCCTTATGAATCAATTAAATGACTTCAATATAAGAATTTTTAAAAGTTCAATTGCATGAGATACAGTATATGCTTTTTTATATGAAGAATACCTTAATATTCACTAACTTAAACAATAGCATAGCAACTGGATGTATACACTTGTATGTTTAAAAACGTTTTGCTCAAGCTTCATTTCTGTATATCTTAAGAATTACCACTTATTTTGTAAATATAATTATCTGTTCTGATTTTTAAACTTTGCCACATACTCTAGGTATTTTATTAGAGCAGATGGCAGTTGGAGTAATGGGGAATGGATTATATTCTGGTATGTTTTTCCAGCTTCTATGCATGTGAAGGTTGACTCTTATATGTAGCTGGATTGGATAAAAATTGCATCTAAAATGCTTTTTTCTTTTAAAGGTATGGTGTGAAACAACCAAAGGTCTCTCATGGGCTTGTTGAGTTTGCTGCAAAGTTGCCAGCATCATTTGATCCAATTGCTAAACGTAAGTTACTGGGCATACAGTATGCAGTTGAATTATTGGAGGGTCATTGAAAGCCTATGTTTGAAAACATTTTATCTTAATACTAACAGCCTTTACTTGAAGTGTTATTTTCTTGTCCTCATATTTTAGGCATTGTTCATGGCATTTAAGTCTCTTCTGTATTGCAAAAATTGTTTCTAAAAAATATCACTGTGGAAGTATTTAGCATAGTTTAAGAGCTGTCTGTTTGACTGTGAGTTAAATTTTCATTCCAGATTCAGCTGACTTCATTCATACTGAGATACTACCAGTATTTTATGTGCCACTGTTTTTCTTTTTTGTAGATGATGATACACCAAAGACACAGAACAAGTCGACTACTAGTTATATCCAATACATCTAAACTGAAAGCTTAGCCAAATATTCAAGTAATTTACACCACCTTTGGGCCTTGCAGGTTCCACTCTCCTATTAAAAAAAAAGCTAACATACTAAAGATAGCAAGACATTCTAGGAATTCTAAATTGAGAATTCTAGGAAGTCAAGTATGGTTCAAGAGATCAATCCTTAACCTCTGTGCTGGTTAAGATATCTTCTCTTGATGGATAGAGCCACCCCAGCCAAAAAATTAGTACCGAAAACAGACGTTTGGAGTGAAGGCCCCTTGTTGACGAGAGGTTCTTTGCTCAAAACTTTGGCTTTTTCCGCATTGCTCGACCTTTCCTACTCAGCACTGTACCTTCATAATTAACTTAAACATGTAATTCCGACACTCGAAAATTTGCTCTCATTGAATACGGACTCTATTTCATGTGACAGACTGTATAAAAATACCCAGTATTCGATGAATATGGAAATTGTCAGTGTCTCATTGCATGTCTTGAGACTTGAATTCAAATGTTGTGAAATAATTATTGAATTTTTTTAACATATTTAATCAAGAAAGTTGTACAGTCCCATATTCATAATAAAGATTTTAAAAAAGATAGTGTCCTCAATATTTGATAGTTTCTTGATAAAGATAATGTTGATGTAGAATTAACCCTCAAGTCACTATTTTCGCTTTTATTATTTTTTTTATTTTTTATTTTTTTTTATTTTACTTTTTATTTTTTTTTTTATTTGTATATACGACTTGGCTGTAATGACGTCTTATGTATATCTATGTATATAGAGGGATAATGATGTACAATGACGATTAATGACGGAACTAATTTGTTGATTATATCTTAATTTATTTCCAAATAAATTAATCGCCGGCACGAAGTTCCAGATTTTCATGAATGACGAAATGTTTGCCAAAACTCAAAACAACTTGTAATTTGAGTAATTTGGCAAAACTCTGTGAGTTCCTCATAGAGGAAGATCGTCAGCCGTAGGTAGTAAACTGAATACGAAAATGAATAACCGCAAAAACGACGAAACTATAAAGAATAAGGAAAGAGATCAATGTGTTGCTCACTTCTGGAAATCCGCAAATAACACTCCCGAAATACTAACACTAACATTAGATCAAGGAATCAAAACGGTAGCGCTTGGATCTGAACACTGCATTTTTCTCGGATTTGATGGAAGCGTTTATGCTAGAGGTAACAACAACTGCGGCCAGCTTGGGCTTGGTGATTTCGTTAATCGGGATGAACTGACTAAGATTTCATACTTTACGAAAAAGAAGATTGTTGGTATTGATTGTGGAAGTCGACATAGCGCTGTACTGACTTTGGAAGGCAATGTTTACTGCTGGGGAGATACGTCAAGTGGGCAGTGTGGTGTTGGAGAAATGACGACAGTCAGTTCACCTGTCAAACTCCATTTTGTTGACACTTCTGGAAGGGAAACTTCCGTAGCAATGACACAAGTTGCTTGTGGAGAATTGCATAGCCTGAGTTTAACCACTGAGGGTCAGGTCTGGGCTTGGGGCAGTGGCAGTCCACTTGGTTTGGGAAATGGAATGGAAAGGGCTTTGACACCAAAGAAAGTGGAAGACTTTGTTGGTAAGAAAGTTATTAGCATTGCTTGTGGGAGTTACCACAGCATGGCCATTGTTAATGCAGATGGCGTCTTTGGAAAGGGGAATGGACTAGGAACTTACAGTAGAAATTATGTTGACCATGGAGAGATCAAGAGGACTGGGTTGTCATCCCAGTTAAAAACCCCACGTCACCATCCAAAGGAAAATGTGGAACGGTGTCATTCTGCTCCATTGCTAAGGAAGACTAAAAGTCCTCAGTTCTCTTTTACTGATTCTGACAGCTGCTCAAGTGAAAGTGAAGGAGATGGTCGAAAGCAAGAGATGTCCCCTAAATCAAAAACAACTGTAAAACCAGATGTCTCTTTGAATGGTTCTCAGGATGAAAAAATGAAAATACCACAGCCTCCTGTTGTTAACCCAGTAGATGCTGGTATCACAAAGCTTACAAATGTTGTCATGCAATCAGTGTCTGGAATATTATCCTTTACATTAACAGGACAGGCTAGCTCTGCAGATGGGAGGATTGCCCCACCAAAAAAGGAGAAAGGTGAACCAAAGGTGAAGACTCCAGTATGTGAACCTGTTTATGTACAAGTTTGGACTTGGGGCAGAGGTACATGTGGCCAGTTGGGACATGGGACCACTCAAGATAGGTATAATACTTCAAGGTTATGTTATGAATTGGTATCTAGTGATATAGTCAAGAGGGGAAGGCTTATTTGCTACAATATTGATACTTTAATTGGGTTTCTACAGTATTATGTGTGTGCTAAAATGATAATTATGCATTACCAGTAAGATGACCTTGTACAGGGATATGCAAATTAGTTTCACTGTACACTAGCTAAGAAAAGTTTGTCTGGGATCACATGAACTTAAAAAAGTAAATGAGAAATGCTTTCTTCTCATTTTATGGCAGAAAGGGTGTAAAAAACATGGGGCTGTGTCTCTACCTAGTCACATGGAGCAGTGTCGGTATCCATTTACTTAACAGTATACGCGGTAGTTTAACCCATTCCTACCAGGAAAGATGTTGATTATTCAACCCTGCTTAACACCAGGCTTTTTATGAATCAAAAATAAAGAGCCACATAAGGCCAGTTAAGGTGGAATAGATTTGTGTAAGAAGTATTAATTTATTGTGGAATACATTATTATATTTTTTCTAATGGTAGGTACAGTCTGTAGGGATTTGAAATGATGAAATAATAGATGATGTGATTACATGCCTGTAAATAATATAGGTCAAATATAAAGTTTTACAATTATTCAGTTTTATAATATTTCATTTGTTGATTTTAGGTTGTATCCAACCTTGGTTGATGAGCTTTGTGGAGTTCACATTGTGAAAGTTGCTGCAGGCACCCACCATTCTTTAGCTTTGACAAGATATCATCAAGTAAGAAACACCATAACTCAAAGGAAATTAGCAATTAAATTTCCCCACAGCTAAGGGAAAATTTATGAAAGTCTAAAGACATCAGCCCACTGTACTTTTATAAAATCATCCTGGGGCAAAGAGGAAATTTGATAGCTATTGCTTGTCAAGTGACAACAATACTCAGTTGTAGTACCTTAATTTCTAAGAAAGGTTTTTATCCTTTTATCCTTTATCCTTTAATTTCTAAGAAAGATTTTGAGATGCACGAGCTGAACAGAGAGGGCAAAAGTTGATGCCTTTGCCTCACCTATATGATGTGAATTCTTGTGTTGAGGTGGGAAAAAAGTTTGAAATTTTGAATCATTCAAATGACTTTTAACCTTGGAAGATTTTTTTACATGTAGCTGTTTGAAGGTTTGGAATACACCTACTTGACACTTTTTTCACACTCTTTTTTTGATAACTGCACATTAGAAGAAACTTGGTTCAAGTGTCCCCTGAATAAATATCTGATATCAATTGGTTCTGTATAGAAATAACATGTATTTCAACTTATAAAAACTTATCAAGATTTTGATAACTGTAATTGTTTATAACCACACAAACTTTCGGGAATTTCATATCACTTCTTTATGTAATGATAAAAACTCTTAAGGTTTTCATTCTGATTGTTTATAACAGTGAAAAAGACTGGAAGAAGTAGCAGATGTTTCAAATTGTCAATTCACACCTTCAAACTGGTTTTTGAAACAAAGGTTCAAAGGTTACATTGCAAGTTTAACTTTCATCTCACCTGTATTCCCCATTCTTCTAACATTTTAAATGTATATATGAACTGCAGTGATTCATAGTTCATGTTGAAAAAAAATATGCCAAAAACTAAATTGTATCTTTGTAAAACAGAAAAAATTAGGCTTGCTTCATATTTATAGAAAAGCATAAATGATGCAAAAAAACAATTATCCCATTTTATTGTTACTATACTGTAGCTTGTGAAACAACAGCACCAGCAACAACAACAACAACAATAAACAATTATAAAAAACCTTCCTTTTACTTAGTTTTGTGCTCTTTCTCATCACAGATCTATGCCTGGGGTGACAACAGTCATGCACAACTTGGTATAAAAAAGAATGTTGTCAACAAGCCAAGAAAAGTGAAGGTGCAAAGCACTCATTCTGAGAGGTTTTTTTTAGTTAAATTGCATTTGATGTAGCAGGCTGTATAATTTTGCACAAAAGAACCATCCTCCTTAGCGTTTAATTATTGGTACTGTAAGAACCAGATGTATAAACAGTCTCATTCAGCCTTTTCAAATTCTACACCATTAAGATTTGCAGACCATTAAGTTAATACACTGGTCATGATTAATCAAATTAATGAAATGACATTAGCACTGGTTTAGGAAAGCTTTACAGTTTAAAATGTTCGTACCATGGCAAGTTAAAGATTTAATCACATGAACAAGGAAAATACCTTAAGCTGCATGGCAGACTCCTCTACTGTGGGAATTACAGGACAAGATTTACATCTTACACATATTTTTCATTACTCATTTACACTATTTACGTCTGATATTTACTTTCAGTCACTCTCCAGTGTGCTGGTCTGGGATATTGCCGCTGGAAGCCATTATTCGTTATTTCTTGGTGACAGCTGTCATAATAAATCAGATGTTTATGTCTGTGGAAAAATGCCAAGGTAAAGCTTGAGATTGAGAGAGCAAATATTAAAATTATGTACATAACTATAGTATAAATCTGTTGATGGGGTTTGATTCATGTAAATGCGGACAAAGGGTTAACTCAGTGACTGACATAAAAACAGGATCCTACGCAGGCAGTATAAAACAGAATAGAAAGTTTAACTCTATTTTGTCCAGTTCCTCTAACATCCGTCATCAGTGTACGACGGAAACTTTCATTATTTCGCAACCTTCCTGTTCGAATTTTGCATTCAAATCAAATTTCTTGAAATGTGCAGTGCATCAAAAGTTAAGTCAGAAAAGTGGTTTTTCGCGCGCGTAATATCTCACGGTTCATTGCGCATCAACGAACCGTAATACGAAGTTAAGCAAAAGTTTTTGACTCATTTTTTCAATGTTCTCGATCACTAATGAGTTAAAGGTTGGCAGACTGCCGAATTTATGTAGAAATTAAAAATCTAACGTTTTGAGTTGTGGCACTTCGTGACATATTGAACCGAGTTCTAACTCGTTACACTCCCTGACGAAGGGACTTAGCTCGAAACGTTAAAGTATTTTAACATAAGTTTGGCAGTCTACCAACTTTTCACCTTTCTTCTTTTCATTCAAGTGGTCTGCCAATGTCTTGTATGAACAGTCTTATGGAGTTCAAGGAGAACTTCGCTGCATCAATGGAGTGTGAGAACTCTTCTGGAATGACCAGAAAACCAAGCACTTTGTCGTCATCAAGGTCTCATCCAGATATTAGAACTGTCACATCTTTATCAGCAGATGAACAAATAGGTCAGATGGTGCATTTTAGGAAGGTAATGTAAATTATGAAGCTTTTCCCTTCTAAAAGATGAGTTGCACGGAGACGGTAGTCCAAAAATGACACCCTGTTTAACAGCCTACAATTACACTGTAGCACTTTGTATGATGTTAAGAGTGTTAATTTCCCTACCTAATGGAACACTGAATGCTGAACACTAACTTAGTAACTCGGTATTTCCATCATTATTATCATATCGCGGCTGTCGCTTAGGGAGAACATATAAGGAACCTGCAACTAAGCTCACCATGTGAATCTTGCTAGCTCAGTAACTACAGAGTCTCACCGATCATCAGAAGGTTGCAGGTTTGATTCCCGTCTAGGGCTCAGAAATCGTTTTTCCGAGATCATGAGCTTGACGAACGTTCGCTGGTCGTCTGACTACCTGATCAATTGTTTGTGCATTGCTAACTAACCATGTGGATTTACTCACGCAAACGCGAATGCCTGATATGAGGTCTGTTGAGAAATTGTAGCGACTCTTGAGGCAGCAGAGTGCGTCAGTATTGGCATTTAACTCATTCCATACGATTTTACTCTGGCTAACGCCAGACTATTTTGCTCTGGCTAACGCCAGACTATTTTGCTCTGGCTAACGCCAGACTATATTGCTCTGGCTAACGCCAGACTATATTGCTCTGGCTAACGCCAGACTATTTTGCTCTGGCTAACGCCAGACTATTTTGCTCTGGCTAGCGCCAGACGATTTTGCTCTGGCTAACGCCAGACGATTTTGCTCTGGCTAACGCTAGACGATTTTACTCGTCAAAGGGAGAGGGACCACGGAGAAAGAGTTAATAACCCAAAAACTAAGCAGTGCATGATAACGTTGTCCAAATGCACCAGTGATGTTAGTTAAGAAATACCAAATGGATTTCCGTGATTGGATACTGCGATGCAAACACGTGGGATGTTGCGAGACTTGAGAAAAGTGTAAAACTCGTCGTGGTGGCCGCTTGTTGCAACAAGCCATATAACAATATTAGTTATAATATAACATTTATAGTACGCGCGTGCTGATTGGCCGAAAAGCGTGTTTCTATAACTGTATAGAAACACGGA